>WBMW01001083.1:15379-74610 GCA_013396635.1 Penelope pileata | reverse complement strand
ATATATCAGCTATTTATGTATTTTAAAAAATTAAACTGACAGAACATCATATTCTGTCGTCTTGAATACCAGCAGCATCTTTCTACATATTTAGGATACGTTTGGCCTAAGCCTTTAACACCTTTTAGAACAGCCATGCAATAAAACAAACTTGGAGATGTTTTTTTAAGAGAGAATACAGAGCAGTTTAAACATTTTTCTGAATAATAAAGCCAAGATAAAGCAAATCCAGGCCCTTTTAAATGGCTGCAACTTTTCATACACTTAAAGCTCTATAAAACTAGAGCTTATTAGTATATATATTTATATTTTTAATATATATTTTAAATAAGTCTCTTGTCTGCTTTCAACATTTATGAGGGATTTTTCTGGTCTTTTGGAAGGGCAATAAATAAAAGTAGAAAAGGCTGAACTGTTTTGCATATCTTTGTGGAAGAACAGAGAACAATTATACTTTTAGAGTTCCAGAAAGATCATTGTACAGAACAAAAAGCTTATATACAATTAAGTGTGCAATTTTCATTGTCTGGGCCTTTTAATAGACAAGGTCTCCTTTTAGAGCAGAAGTGACTTCTATTCTTGACCAAATCCCTCTGTTTCTTCAATGGCAAAGAGCAGCTTCTCTTTCAGTTGTTCGTAGCTTTTATAAGGTGGCAAATCCAAACGATTAAAACTGAGCAAGGAAAAAAAAAAAAACTGTTAAATTTATCTAAATGCCATGCAGAGTACCACAAAACTGCTGTAGCAGAAGTTAAAATGTTTTGACCTAACAATTAGAAATGAAGAAATGTCAATCAATGCAATTTCAACACTTTAACATTTCTCTGAACAGTGAAAACAGTCTTAGAGCAATAAATTTGGGAACAAAAGGCTGGTATCAAATCAGATAAAAAAAAAAAAAGAACCTTTGAAGACTAAAGGAAAGCTCTTCACAGACATACAGAGAACTGTAATACTCAGAAAAGGAGATGAGATGTTCACCATGAAATTTCATTTGATACATCTCCAAATTCCAGCAGGAGCATGAAAAGGCCAAAGCCTTCTCCTTCCTAGACATGCCTGGAAATAAGTTTTAATTTTTCTGAAGCTTGGCTCTGAAAGGCTTCTGCCACAACTCGTGTCTTCCTAAAGCTATCTTCCTGATAGCAGTTCAAAAGTACAATGAATATTAATGTCATAGGGTTGGCAAAGGATGGCCTACTTCTTTTGCACACAGTATATAAGGGATCACTTGTAAGTATATGAGTGATCACTGTTCCAGTTTGGAGTAACAGGCAAGATAATAGTCTGAAGCCTGGCAGGAAAACAGTGTGAGTTCTGAAGGAAGAAATTCAGCAAGGTTTGCATTCTTGGTTAAACATTCTGGCTTTGAACATTTCCTGTGATTTCTTTTATGCTACTTTCTCTTATGATTGTATGTTTAACCTCTATAATGTTACTATATAAGAATCACAGAATTGCAGGGGTTGGAAGGGACCTCAAGATCGAGTCCAACCCCCCTGCCAAAGCAGGTTCCCTACGGCAGGTCACACAGGTAGGTGTCCAGACAGGTCTTGAATATCTCCAGGGAAGAAGACTCCACAGCCTCCCTGGGCAGCCTGTTCCAGTGCTCCGTCACCTGCACCATGAAGAAGTTCTTATGCATGTTTGTGCAGAAAGAAGTATATCCAGTAACCACATACACCAGATACCACCATGACTTTTGTTCAGTTGTTTAATATTTGGAAAGCACTTCACAGTTCTGTACAAGGACGTTATACCTTTGATAGATCAGATACTGACAAACAGTTTACAATGCAGTAGCAAAAGTTAAGAGCAAGGGAACCAGAAGAGTTCTCAATACTGCCGTGTTAGAGCAATCAAAGCTGAAGATGGGGATAGATAATGACTCAAATGAGACTTTGTTTGATTTGGTAAATGCAAGACCAGAATACAGAACCACTAAAGGCACAGAAAGTTGACACGTAACAACTTACCAAGTGTGACTTCTTGGTAACCAAGTTTCCTTACCAACTTTTTCAATGCAGAATTTCTGAGGACCATTACTTCCTAGAAAAAAAGATTAAAAGAAGTGTAATCTGTTCCTTTGAAGTAGTACACAAGCTATATATGTGACATAAGACAATTCAGACAGAGTAGTCGGAGTTCATCAGGTGCTACTCATTGTCACGTCAATATGAACATTCTGCTAACAGAAATAAGCTAATTTCCTAATCATTTATAAAGTTATTCAATGAGATTTCTAATATAAAAAGCCCTTCTAAAATCAAGCTGATGAACAAGAAGTTCCTGGCTTTCATTTACAGTGTGGATTACTTGCATATTGAACAGTTTTGGTCATTTTTCACTTACCCATAAGCTCAGCAAATCCACCCAAAGGTAATCGACAAGTGCCTGTGACAAACTGCAGAAGTCGCATGCGAACCTCGTTGTCTGTTTCTTTTACAAACTAGGCACAGAAATTCAAATTACATAGTAAGCATTTTGGACACAGCTGGAGGGAAAAAAAAAAGAAACCTACAAGATTGCTGAAAACATACAATTCCATTTAAAAAGAAACCAGGAGAGCAGTTCACCTTTCTTCATTTCAGTAAAATTGAAGGTGGGGTAAAAGACAGTGATTTCAGACTACATGTGATATCGACTGTTACAACCTGAAAGCTGGCAACAGTTATCAGCAAATATGAACAATCTTTATTTCATGCTACACTAATACACAAAGCACGCCAATGCTTTATATGAGGACCAGTATCATTTTAATGAAACACGGCTACAGCCTAGCCACAGGCTCTGAGTTTTTCAAGACTGAAGTATTCCCTGCTTGTGACAGTCTCAATGAGAGAGAACACCATCCTCAACAGCTACAGCACTTCGTAAGGAAAATTACTGGGAAGCTGAAGAGGAGGGAGAGAGAGAGAGGGAACTCAGAACCCTGGATAACAAAATGAATATAAATGCTGAAATCATATTCAAGTTGCCTGGACTTCTTATTAAGATTCTTTCAGTAATGAGCTTAATTATTTTTTCTGAGAAATCATTTCATTAGATCTTACACTACACTGAACATGTAGATAAGCTAGGAAATACTTAATTTGCATCATTTTTTAGAGTAATCGTATCAGAAGTATCTCTAAAATCATGAATTATCAGAAGACAGGAAATGCCTACCTGCAGCTTCTCTTTAGAGAAATTCATAGCTATTGGGAGCTTGTTGTTTGGTTCTTTGTTTTTCTGAAAATAATTCTTAGCTAACTCCATTAAAATGTGAATAACAACCAGTCAGTACTAGACTGGCATAGTTAGTATGACAATAATCATAAATAATATGCAGCATTTCAGATGTACAGATGTACTGCATTAAGGACATTTTAGAAGGTACAGCACTGCTAACAATACCAAAAAGCTCTATTGTAATGCAATCAATAAAAAGGACAAGATATAAAAAGATAATAGTATTCATGATTCAGCCATTCAAATATGATGCAGGTATCTCCCTGACATTTTCCACCCTACCCCAACAACTCATTTCCTTCTCTGAAAAGGAAATGAACAAATGAGAGCCTTCATTCAGATGGCAACCCTTCCATTCATACGTAATTTTTGTTAGAAAACAAAATAAAATCTCAAAGAAGTTGGAAGTTTTATTGATCAATATACCTGCCAGAACCACATGATCTGCTTGCTATTCCTCGTATAATGACGATAAACAGTGTTCCTTTGCCAGTCTGCTAAATCAACCTCTTGCATACCACAGAGCATAACCTAGAAAAGAGAATGATTACTTGACAATACATGCATCTATACACATAAACTAAGAGTCTATTTTGTATCTTGTATCTTTGTATCCTGTATGCATCTACCATGCTAACAAAAATGCAAGTTCTTGTTCCAAACAAAGGACTGGCAATTTTTTTCATTTTATGCTACAATTAGATTTTCCTTTATCTTAAGTTTACTGAACTCCCAAATTGTTTATATTTTCAAGTGACCTGAAAGCCTGCATTCCGGAAACTTAACTTTCTTCCAACTACTAATTCAATAATAAAAGATACAACCTTTCCCATAAAAAGAAGTTTTATATTTAACAGGACATTATCCTTCACATTAAAACTTTGTCTCATATTCCAAGACGACAGTTACATTAGCTACTACTACTAAAGATAAAATACACTGCAAAGTGTAAGGCTGCAAAATATTCACTACTAAAGGCAATGAAGGCTGAACGTGCTAAAGGCGAAGCCTAAAAAACTGAACAGGACAATAACTAAGATCTAAGAAAGATCTAAGCCCTTTCTCAGGAAATAGTCCCATTTAACTTATGAAACTTTCGAAACACTGCTCACTATATACAGGCAACCTTGGCAGGTCTCTCAATAATAAATACACCTACGACGACAAAACCTTTTGTCCCTGCTTCAAACCAGAAGCTTAAATAGCAAGCACAGGTTAGGCTGGTTGTTAAGTAAATATGGTGCATGCAACTAACACCTGTTATTAGTCCTTCAGTTACATACTGAGATCTAAAAAATTTATTATCAAATCTTGTTGGTTCCTACAGCTTTCTGTCCTGAAGAACAATAACCCTAGAACTTACCTTAGATTATGTATATGAAACCAATCAATCACCATTCACCAAATGAATTCCCATGCCATCTGTTGAAAGGCAATTCTACCCATCTACTATAGGAAAAAGATTTCTAAAACCAACTGATCCATCTGTGATCTCATATTCTGATCCTTTCACAGAATTTGCAAAACACAATTAGAAACAATTCAAAATACGGAATCTGAAATTCACGTCTACTGGATAACAGATTCAACAGAGATACTGTCTTGTCATTATGACAGATCCTCAACTCTCCTATTAAATTCTGTCTCCCACAACGTATCAAATGTAGCAGGCCACAGATGAGAAATTCAAGCTGGCTATCCATTTATTCATTCTACCTTTGCAAAAGGTAAAAATGTTCAACAGAAAACCTCACCTCCAGCTCTTTTTCATCAAAGTAGTGTAGCCACTGTAGGGGAACAACTTCATTAAAACCATCAAGAAAAGCTTTGGTTTGTTCTCTAACTCCCCGAGAAAATCGCCACTCAGCCATCAGCCTGTGATGGGGAAAAAAACAAAACAAAACAACCCACATAAATTAAACACCAATTTGCACTCAACATGAAGAGCTTCAAGTGTGTGTTATTTTGTATACGGTCCAGTGAGGCAACATTCACTCAAACTTTACTTTCTCACGCTGTATGATTTTGTAAACTATGAAGGACTTCCTATATTGATACTACCACAAATCTCCAAATTCAGACAACAGTAATGGGATGTATTTAGGTTCCAGTTCAAAAAAAGATTTACTATTATAAACCTTTCACTCATCTAAATTCAGTGATTTTTCATGAAAATGATGGTATTTGAGCATTATGATTTTATTATGGCAAAATTTGCTTTAGCTTAAAAGCATATAATCCTAGCATTCCAAAAGACAAGAAGAACAATTTCCACCAATTTTAAAATATTAATGTAGGCAGAAATGCTGTTGCTTATAATAGCTGTAACTACGGTTGCCCAATAGTTCCAGCACATGATTATTTCCAGCTTCAGGAAGGAGTAGTCATTTTCAGTTCTGAACATTTGATGTATGCTAAGATTTAGAAAAAGAAAGATGTATTTTTTTGAGTTTCAACTAAAATGGTCACGCCATGTCTGAATACAGAAGAGTGACAGCAAGTATAGGTACATACTATAGAAACAATTTCACTGAGAAACTGAAGATTGCTAATTTAAAGTGGGAACTTCAGGTGCAGCATGGAATATTTGCTGTATCACAAAAAAGGATCTCTGTACATGCACTTTGGAGATTGCTGAATAGCTGGATCAGAAACAGGTGCCGAACAAAAGACAGTAATAAGCAGGAAAGAGCAGTACAACCAAACAAAGAGAAAAAGCAGTTTAAGTCACACCACATTATACACCATTCTGAATTTCAGTTACCACATTGACAATGACAATTTTGAAATCATCTGTCAAATATATGTCCTTCCTCTACCAGAGGTTACTTAATCATTTTCAGTTTCTGCTGTTCTCTCATTGTATGTACAGTAGTAGTAGTAATAATAATAATACAGGTCCTCTTCTCCTTAACAGGTTGGTGGCTTTTTTTTTTTTTTGGACAGGAGGTGAGGTGGCATGGGAGAAACAGAGGAGAGAAGGGAAAAAGACCAAAGAGCAAAACCTACCAAAATGCCACACGTACCAAGATATCATTTCAGTAATAGATCCAAGAATTACATAGTAATAGAAAAAAAAAAAAAAAGAGTCAAAAAAGACTAGAGCAACAGAAGAAACATGAAATGTTTTCCAAAATCTGAGCTTTCCTACCCAATATATTCTTCTTTGTTCTCCTCAGTTACCAAGATATTTGAACCTCCTGATTTCAGCTCATGTGAGGTTACTTTTCCTAAGAGCTCCATATCCACACAGAAGTACATTTCCAAGTTACACTCTTCAATGTTGTTATCCCTGGAGGAACAAAAAGAAAGGGGGGGGGGGAGGGAAAACCCACACAAGTTTACAATGAGTATTAAAACAGAAACATTTGTAAGGCTTCAGGAAAAAAAAAACTACAAACCTTATCCAAATTAGGGAGTTGTAAAATTCAGTATCAATAGATTCTAGATCCTTAATAGTAAGTTTCTTGCTCAGCATTCGTTTGTAGAAAGGCAGAGAAAAGCCAGTGTCAATAAATTTCCCATGAAACAATGCCTGTTGAACAGAAAAAAAATCTGTTTAGTTTTTATTGAACTGCCGAATTTCTGGACTTGTTTTCCCTTCTCCTTCAAATAATCAAAAGTAGCAGTAGCAGCTTAGTACTTACAAAAAATACACCATTAAGTGATTAATAAGATTGACAAAATTTATCCAAGCATATGATTAAAAAAAAATCATAAAATTGTATAGTTCCTTTATGAGGAAATTACTAAGTTTCCTTCTTATTATGTGGATAGGTACCTATGCCAATTGTTATTTGATTCTGCTTGAGCATATTTTTTGATCCTACATTAGTACTACTGACCACCTTCACTACATGTATACATCCTGCAAAATCATCCCTTATGCAATGCTACCACAGCTTGAAAAGAAATTAAAAATGTAATCAATGTTTCTGAAAGAGCTTTCAGAATCACTTTCTTTATAGGTAAAAAAAACCTGAGAAATTATATTCTTATCAAAAATCAAACTAAAAAAAGTCGCACTTGCCTCACTACACATACACAAAGGATGTGATCCAGCTTGCAGTGCTGAAGCATAAAATATTATGCACGCATGCGTGCATACACACAGCATTAACCTTTATACAGACTCACTGCTTCTGAAAGTTGACAGAGCACAGCTACTACTGTGAAAACTTATTTTTTCCCCATCCTTATCCAGTATATTTTCTTCACTGAACTACCTCTTACAAATCATTCTAAACATTGGTCACAGTATTGCATTTACTGCTTGTCTCTCCTTACAGATAAAATTCTGTAAGCAGAAGAGACAATGTGATAGCTCACTTTCTCCAGCAGAAGGCAGCGTTCCATTTGTTTGCACCGCATTCTAATTTCCCCTCTAAGGATTATGCCAGCATGCATTTTCTTCTGCTTTAGGAGAACTTGAAAAGACTCCCTTACAAGCTTTTATTTGTTTACTACCTTTTAAACTACTCTAGAATTCTCATGTTAGAGTGAACCGCTAGAAATTGAATAAGTAAATGTCAAGTGAAACAGCCATAAGACCTGGGTTTTGGTGTTTTTTGTTTGTTTTTTTTCAGAAGTATGCTTTAAAATCATCTAATAGCTGTGTCTCTCTTAGAGAATTTAAAACAAAAATATCAAACTACTTCAAGAAAAGTTTGACTTTTAGCGCCTTTGAATACTTTAATTAAATTCTCTTCTACAATGTATACTTTTATGAGATACATCTCCTAAAGTTAACAGGCATTTCTATTATGCCTATGAACAAAAATCACCAACTAAAAGAAATAGGATTTCACACTAGCACATAATTTGCTTTACCATGTCTTCCTGCTAAATGGCATTACAGCTTCCTGAGGCTTCTAAAAGGAAGGAAAAAAAAAAAAAAATTGGCAGCCTATTGAAAGTGCTAACCCAAGGAAACACATTTCCATGCCAGCACAGAAATGGAGACCTTCACCATGAAAACCTCAAAATCAGAGATGTTACCATCAAAACTGAATGAATTTGTGTCAAGAAGCAGCTACAACAAAAGCAAAGCAAAGCAAAACAAAAGATGATCATCTGGAAAGAAGACTGTACCTCTAGATGGAAAGAAAGAAATATGGTATAGCAAGACTCCATTACAGGCACTTGGCTCATGGCAGAAGATATGATATGACATGACTGATACCAGAAGAAATGATAGAATGTGCCTCTTCAGCTTATAGTTTAAGTGAAACACGATGACAGTGACTCAGGAAGCTGTAAGCTCTCCTGCATGCTTCTGCTTTCCCCAATATGTGACCCTTGTATGCAAATGTATGTTTAAGTTAAGGCTCAGTGTACTCTGCAAAACATTTCCAACTCATTTCTTCTACACATCATCATGAACCAAGTCTAACTGATGAGCCATTTTAAAAAAATGCTAGTTGCATTTTTCAGAGTCACTAGTCAGACTATTGAACAACAGTCCTCATGAAGTACTCACATCTAACTGATAAAAATTGAATGAAATTGAATTTTATATTCACTTCCATCATCATCTCAGGAAAATTCAGTGTTTAAGAAACGTAACACTCAGGAAATGTTCTGGGTTGATAACCTTACACGCGCCTTCCATTTGCTGAAATGAATATAAACTTTAAGAACTGTAAAGACTAATACTATTCAGGAATAAACATATAACTACAACATATAATAAAACCTTAAAAATCTAACCTACCATGGCAATAAAGCGCCCAATGAAACAGAAATACGAAAGATGGTCAGGATTGATTGTTGATGCTGGATTTATCTGCAGGCAATAGTTGCTCTTGCCAGCATATTCGAATAGGCAGTACATAGGGTTCAGTACTTCATGGGAAAGCAAGAAAAACCATTCTCTAAGGAAAAAAAAAACAAGACACATAACATGAAAACCATCACATATACATGTTTGTCACCACTTCTGTTAGGCATGTAATGAAATGGTCAAAATATACGCAAATGTAGAAAAAATAATATAAAGTGTCATATTACAATCACAATAAAAATATAAACAATAATACACTTAAATACAAAACCAATCCATCAATAACAACTATAATGTTACAAAGTTATAGCTACTTAAGTTTAGAAGTTATTATTGTCACCTTGAATGCACTCTCATAGCATAGGTTTTAGCTGCACATCAGTAACCTTCTTAGCCTACAGAATCCTTCTGCCTCAACCAGTACACAGAATTCATCTTCTTCATGGCTGCTCTACTGCATATTACTCAAATCTCTATTCAAAAAAAATTAACAGCCTAAGAAAAATAAAATAAGGCACCACCTTATTTCCTTTGCCAGCAGAACACACACTGAGTTACACCAATTTAACAAATTGCCATGCATCAATTAAGCTACCAGGACAGGACAATGTGAAAATACTTTTTTTTTTTGAGGTTTAAGCAATACATTTTGTTCACTAGTTTCGTACTTTCCAACTCAGTTGACCTGAAACAGTAATAGAATCTGCTGTTTCACTGTCAGGATAGCTGACTTTTAAAATATTTGTTACTTTAGAATATTTTTATATAACCAGAGACCACAGATGCAGACATATATACTCAAGAACTTCAGTATCAGACTCTTAGCGCTTTAAACTGAACAACATGGCCTAGGGAAAAGCTGCAAAAACAAACAAACAAACAGTCTATCCTGCAGGAACAGGGTTATATTCTGACTGCATTTCAGCTGTCACATTTAAGATGTGTCTTTTGTATTCCTGTATTTACCTGAAATCAAGGAATAAAAATGAGAGGCTTGCAGAGGTGTTTCTTCTTACAGTTCCATTAAATTCATGTTATGGATCATGACTTGCTAGAACATGTTTCCAACCCAAAGGCCATTTAGAAAGAATAGAGAGACAAGGGCAGCCAGGATACCAAAACCGTAATGGGGTTCTGTGCATCATTTAACGAGCACAAGAATGTTGCACACCACTCTATGCAAGTTTTGTACAGAGACAATTACTTTAACTCCGTACAGCAGTATCAAATTCAATAAGCTTTTAAATTAGATCACAGTCAGATAACATGGAAGGAATCAAAGAAATAAATCATCAGCAAGAAATTAGTACATAGTTTGCTCCAAAAGTAATGTCTCCAATTTATTTCCATGGAAACCACAACAAGGAGCACAATAACACTATTTGAGAGAGATAATTCTGAGCCATGAAACACTATTTTTCAACACAGCCAGCACCTTTAGCTATGCATTTTCACCAGCAATGAACAAGAGCCTTCATGCTACACTTCTATGAATCTGCATGGCTGTCTGGAACGTGGCTTGTCTTTCATGCTGCTGTCACCACTGCTGAAAGGCACCAGCCACCACCACCTCACTGTGCTCACATCCACTGTTTGGTCTCCATAAACATTCTGTAAGCATTAATCAATGTCAATGGGTGCCTTTTTCTCCCGTATGGTCAACGGCACGTTGAATGCATGTCAACAGTGCGCCCAGGCAGACAGGAAGGCCAACAGCATCCAGGGGTGTATCAAGCATGGCACTGCCAGGCAGTCCAGGGAAGTGAGGCCGTTTGGTGGGGAGGAGCTGCAGTATGAGCTGTGCCAGGCTGCATGCAGTCAATAGTTATCCACTGTATGCACAACAGAGGAAACACACTTTATCTGTGATTTTCCTGTTATTCCTTTGAGTTCCACTCAGATTCTAAAAAACCTTGCGCTCTAGCTGTTGCGTATTCCTGCACACCCTGCAAAGTCCTCCACTGCTATCTCATGCCTGCATGAGTACAGTACTCTGTTCTTATTCACATCCTGTCTGCTTTTATCAACCCTAATCTGGTATTTGCTTGCTTAGTTTTGCTTATTTAGAAAAAATCATGCATTTTTCCATAGTCTCCATTTCCAGGAAAGATGAACTTTATGGTATAAACTTTCTGAAATAGCTCAGTCTAGAGCAACTAACTGCCATAAAAAAAATAAAATCTAATGTAAGCATTAGTCTTTGTCAAAGAACTGCGCTGAGATCATAATTGTACTAATGCAAGTTTTACACATAACCATTGTCAGCACTGACAGTTCTTCCTCCTTAATATGTTAAGGGGAGCTAAAGAAGTAACCAGGGCAAGACTATAAAAGCAAGCAGAGCAAGCAGTTACTTTCCTAACCGAATGACATTAGAAATCAAGGTTAGAATGCTATTAAAAAAAAGAAAAAAAAAAAAAACTACACACAAGAAAAACACTTTTAAAGAAATTTTCTTTTACCTTGCCAGTCCACCATAATCCAATCCTTCTTCTCCTCTGAATATAACATACAATCTTCTCCTCAAATCATAGGGTTTTAATGCCATAATCTATCAAATGAACAGAATTAGTACTAAATTATAAATGCATTTTCAATGCAATTGCTCCTTGATATTTAGATTTTATTTAATTGTTACAGATACGGCACACAGAACAAATGTTTACACAGATTTGAAGAGCAATTACACTGACTCATAGAATATACAGCCAGGGAACTGAACACAAAAATACTAACTCCGACTCAAAACCCCTGAGCAGCAAACTTCCAACAAGGAGAGCTTGTCTGGAAATCATCACTACATGGTTGCTCTGTTCTTATATCCTTCCAAAGGTATACATTAACTACCATTCTTAAAGGAAAACAGGCTAAAAGGCTTTTCAGCTCACATTTTGGGGTTTTGACAATAACAGCAGGGACAGGGAAGTGATTGTCCCTCTCTACTCTGCCCTCGTGAGGTCCCATCTGGAGTACTGTGTCCAGGTCTGGGGCCCCCAGTACCGGAATGACATGGAACTGTTGGAGAGGGTTCAGAGGAGGGCACGAAGATGATCAGAGGGCTGGCGCACCTCCCCTATGAGGACAGACTGAGGGAGCTGGGCTTGTTCAGCATGGAGAAGAGAAGGCTGCAGGGAGATCTCATTGCGGCCTTACAGTATTTAAAAGGAGGTTATGAACAGGAGGGGAAACAACTTTTCAAAAGGATAGACAGTAATAGGACAAGGGGGAATGGTTTTAAGCTGAAGAAGGGAGGGTTTAGACTGGACATCAGGGGGAAGTTCTTTACTGAGAGAGTGGTGAGGTGCTGGCACAGGCTGCCCAGAGAGGTTGTGGATGCCTCGACCCTGGACGTGTTCAAGACCAGGTTGCATGGGGTCCTAAGTAACCTGATGTAGTACCTAATCTGGAGGTTGGTGGCCCTGCCTGTGGCAAGGGGGTTGGAACTTGATGATCCTTGAGGTCCCTTCCAACTCGGGCCATTCTATCATTCTGTGAACTTAAAAATGTAACTTTCTCCAATCTAAAGTATGTGTAATATACTTTCATTAAGAATATACTTTTTGCTTACAGAGAACCCTTCTCAAGAGGTTTTGATGGAACAAAGGTGGCGAGCAAAATACACTGGCTACAGACTGAAAGCTCAAAAAGCATAAACATCAACTACACAGACTCAACCTTTGAAGGACAAAGTAGAACACGATTTGAAATTGGATAAAACAACATTCTGTAACGTACATATCCACACACAAGAACCAGAAAACAAAATACAATGGGATTAGGCTAATATGGTATGCAACGTGGTTAAGTTACGGAATTCATTATCACAGCCTGCTGTAGATGCAAGAATGTTTACAAGAGAAGCACAACTCACTGAAGAGAAATCCATTGATGACTGTTAACAGCCAGAAACCATATCCAGTTCAAGAACTATATGAATTGTAAACAGTTGGAAGCTGAAAGATTATTTGGTAAAAGTTACCATATACACTACTTCTGCTGTAAGAAGAAGTCTTTGCTAAGGATCTCCCTTTGGCTAATACTTGAGGAAGATTACTGTGCTCAAATGACCATTAGTCTGAATTAGGCATGGCAATTTTTGTTTTACGCTTTTTCTCAATAAACATAACAAATTTTGCAGTCTTACTTGCTGGAAGGAATCCTCAAACAAAGTCTGTCTGGATACATTGATCTTCACATGGCTTGGCAGTGCATTGGACTGTAATTATAAGGTAATAATGTTAAAAGGCAGAAAATACATATGTAAATTCAAATAGTCTCAAAAAGTAAATAATTACTTAATCAGTACCTGACACAAGTAACGGAAATGAGCAAGCTTCCACCTGAAGCTACGCTCATACGCAATCTGTGGCCCTTTATTTCTGTAAGGGAATATATTTGAGATACATTAACCACACAGATATCAAACAGCACTTTCAACACTAAACAAAAGCTTGCAGATTTCAAAAAGATTCAAAAACTGAGATCCTTAGATACAATCACAAATGGGAATTCTTAATATATGACCCAACTTTTTTTTGTATCATTTCCCAAAGAAACAAAATACAGTTGCTGGTTTTGTTGGTCAGTCTCCCTCTCCTTGCCCTTGCCACATCCACCTTTCTGTTGTTGTTGTTAAAGACACTAGACAATTTAGAAAGGCAGAGATTCTTAGGATTTCAAATAACTATCAATTTTGTGCAAATTAGAAGCCATGTAAAGGAAAGACATCTACTATATTGTCTTCACCGAAAGACTGCAGTATGATCTCAGTCACACTATAATCACTTAAGATCAACACAGATATAAAGGCTTCATAGCTCCAGCTGTTTGTAGAACCAAGAAGAAATTTAAAGTACAATAACTTATAGGTTCTTTTAAAGAAAAGCCATCAACATATCAAAGGTAAGCTCAGTAAATGCTACTCTACATAGAAGGCATTAAAACAGAAAGCATCAGCTAATTCAATATGTCTGATTAACCTGTTTAAAAATAGAATATTTGCACATAAAATTTTGAGGAGTATTCAGAACTAGTTTTCTTAGTTTTCTTATTAATAATCAATATTATTAGAGAGTATTTAACTATAAGCAATACATCTTACAATTCGTGGTTTCCTTTAAAATTTTGTCTATAAGATATATTTGCTGAATTTACAAGCTTACCTCATTTCCTCTCCCAATTTGTAGTGCAATTACAATCTTGGCATTTGAACAGTATAAAAACTATTAAACCTTATAGCAGTACTGTGAAGTGTGGCATAGAGCAACTGATAATTAAATGTTGAAAATAGGTTTACAGGACAACAGTATGTTCATAATTTATTGCTTAATTCTAACTAGAAGTACAGACTGTTTTCCAGTATGAGAAGAACTTCACCATTAGCCATAACAAGTTAAAAAGTTAGAAAATACATTTAATTTCTCACTTACACAGAAGATTTCCCAGTACGAGGATCGTTGAAGGTGGTGGTTCTTGTATTATGATCAACAAAGTATCGCACGCCTTCTCTAGTATATCTGATTTCCCAGCCCTCTGGAAGAGGGTCTTCATTTTGCAAACTGCAGAAAAAATTACCAACAGTAATTTTTGCCCCCCATATCATGACATTTAAAATAATAATCAAGCAAGATCTTTTCATCTGCACAGTCAATATACACACCTACCCTTGAGTTCGAGGGTCTTCCCATTGCGTTGTCTTTGTGTTATGATTTACAAAATACACCCTATCATTTGAATCCACTCTCCTTTCTAGGGGAAAAGAGAAAACAAAACAAAACAAAAACTAAACCAAAACAAAAAACAAACACAAACTATACAACAATTGCATTCCAAATTTCTGTAACTGTCATTTCCTGAAGTCAGCAGCTAATTAACTTACCCCAGCCCGGAGGCAAAGGCCCAAGTGGATCATTTTCTGCTGACAACATCGAAGCCTATTTATAAACAAGAGGACATTCAGTTAGGCCAAATATTATTCATTTTTCTTTCCCATAATGTGTTTTAAGTATATACAGCTAGTTCTGAAGACCACACCTTCTGGACATCATGCTGTTGTTATTGTGGAAAGGCATAATTGTGTGATAATTTATTATTTTTCTTCTTGCCTCCACTGTTTCCAACCCTATGCACCATTCTTTCCCATCCAATGGTAATCCTGTGATCTTAAAGATGTACAATTCACCAAAGTTTTATCAAAAAGTATTTCTTGCTTAAGAACATTTTCTACTATTAATTAACAATTCAAAGTTAATTTAAGGCGCTTTTTTGTCTCCTCAGTAGAGGATGTCTTCTCTGAATGTTTACCTGTTTTCAAACTTTGACTTTCTTTGGAAAAACAGCCACATGCCATTAAAATATTCAGATGTATTCTATATTACAGTAACGTACAGCAAGGTTAAAAGGGGAAAATAATTTAAAAAAACAAGAGATGAAATTATTATGAAGAACTATGCTAAACTTCTAACATATTGTTAACTTGCAGAAGTCCCACAGTAGCTCCCAAGAATACAAAACATGTCATAAGTAGAATATAAAAGTTAGAAATCCCCCAAGACTACAAGATCCATGCTCTAATTTGTACCTAAAAGCATCCCTCCTAAAATCTTTTCGATGGTAAAGTTTACCTATCCAGTCACGTGTTGTTCTTTTCCGTAGAATTAAATTTTGATAAGTGGAAACCAATCTACTTGTCCAAAGAGTATCTTAAGGATCACTTCACTGCTAGTACTGCTGTAGTTTTAAATAGCATTTGCAATACAAAAATCTCAAATCCATTTAGAGTTTACAAACTGCAAATTCAGTTAAGAAAAGCTACAGTATTTTGGATGTTTTCCTGTGAAACAGAAACAGAGCAAAGATGCAAGGGATACACTCAAAAAATCAAGCTATTAGATGCAGAGAGAGAATTATCATCATCTCAGAAGCAAATGAAGTTATCCTTTTCTGCTTTGGGAATCTATACAGTCACAATGACCTTGTAACCAAAGACTTCTCTGTAGTAAGTGTAAAAATAGTAGCACACAACAGAAAATGCTATCTGCCAAGTAAGTGAATGATTAAGTTTTCTTATCTCAATGGGCCCAAAGATTTATATGTGACTGTTGACTAATAAATGTTTAACAGAACAAACTGTAACACTAGGAAGTTGCACTCAATGAGCCAGATTCAATACCAAAACTAGTATATTAATTCATGTAAAGAATTCATTAATACGTCACACTGTTTCTAGTCTCTTTCCAAGCTAATTCATGTATGCCTACATGGGACTGTACCCTGTAGAACCCTGTACCCGGTACATACTGCATACTGAAATTAAAATGTTAAAATAGTAAACAAGCAGTATCTTCATTCTGAATTAGTAATCAAGGTCCACCTTTAGAAAACAACTTACGACATTCAAAGATACTTTCACATCAGCATGCTCTGAGCTTTCAACAGATGATGAGGTATCATCTGCCGGATGAACAAGGCTGTTCCATCTAACCAATACTATGTTCTTAATTACACAGTAAATTTAAGTAAATAAGTAAACCACAGCATTTGACCATTTTAACATATTGAGCATTTAGTACTTACATAAAATAAGTGAATAGCAGTCTTTAAATAAAGCTAGTTCTCCAAAAGTTTTTCTTTTTTTTTTTTTTTTAAAACATCTACTTTGGATGAATATTAAATTTATGTATTTTCCCACATTTAGTTATTTCTTCTGTTTCGTTTTAATTCAGTTGAATGTATATAGTTGAAGGATATTTATTCAAAATCAGTAACTTCAGCATGTTAAATTGCAATTAGTTAAGTGTAAATTAAAACATAAGGAAATGAAGTCTGAAGCAATTCCTCTCATATGAAATATTTTGAAATATCTAAATGGTCTTTCAAAGCAGAATTACTCTACAATTGGGTGCAACAATGGATTTGGCTCAAGAACCAATTAATACCAAGTGTATAAGTAGTAATACGGCACTGCTACATTCCCTGAAAAACATGATAAAAACAGAAAAGGACAAAGTACTATGACAACACATCAAAATAGAAAGAAGCTAGAAAGAAATGCATAAAGTCAATAGCAAGTTAAATAAAAACCCCAGTTCCCAAAAAAGTACCACTAGTAGTGCATCATAGAAAAAAATAACAGCAACTATAGCCCATCCATTTTTGTCCTTCTACATAGTTTATCTCTGGACATTCAAGGTAGTAGAAACATCCTCTTGTTTATTAAGAGGATTAAATCACTTTTTCCCAAAAAATGAACTACAGTCTTACTTATAAGCTGCTATATAAGCAGAATTCTGGTGTGTCATCAGAGAAAAAGCAGTTACCTGTTTGACCATAACAGTTTGAGAAGAAAAGCGTACAGAAGCACTTAAGTAAAAAATAATAATTAAAAAAAAAGTGCCTAACACTTTCTTCAACAGCATTTCAGTATTTCATCCCCCAAAAAATGTGAGTTCTAAGGATGCCACTGATAAACTACTTAAAAAACAGAACTGAAAAGAAATGCGAGTGGGATGGAAGCAGTCCAATTTTCTCTTCCTTCAAGTATATTCTGTCTGATAAATTCCAATTTGATGATTCTAAGGTCAGAAACAGAAATGAATCTACAGTGTTCAGCAAAAGTTATCATTAAATCAAGAAAGAAATATGATATAAATAAAAAATATACTGTTCTCTCAGAGAATAAATCTAACTCAAAACCCAATAAATCTCAGGATTAAGAAAAATGAGAATTTCCTGAGATGTTTAAGCAACTGTTCAAAGTGGTATACAAGCAGAGAAAGTTGCTCAGAGAGACTTCTTGGCTTCAGCCATAATTCCTGCATTTGCAGTAAGTCATCTGTACTCCTTCCCCAAGTTTTCTGTAAAGACAGCGATGGGAGGTTTCCTTCCATTTTTCAATCAACATCTTTCTATTCTTTTGTACTAGACAGGCAATTCAAAGTCAACGTATCTCAAATCAGCCACATTTGAATGACAGTTGCCACTTTTATATTAATACTGTCCTCAAGAAACTTACCAAAATGACTTGGTAAGTCTGTCCCTATGTCTTAAGAAACGTCTAAGAAGCTAACAGTTCTAACAGCACTATGTATTGAGACAAAGTAATGAAGACAGGCATGATTAGAACAAACAGCATTCCAGTTGAGTTGAGAATGCAGAAAACATTCAGTACTAACTAAAGTAAACAAATCCAGAAAAGCTACAAAAACAATATACAGCAAAAAGCAATGGTTTACAATCCCCATATCTCCATGGATGAACAATTAGCTCCTCGTGAGATTCGACCTCAAAAAGGAACCACAGAGAACACAGAAGTAGGGACAGGCAACCTTGGAGAAATAGACATTGTCTGAGTGTCTGAGCATGCAGGGATGGGTTTAGGAGCCAAAGACCTATCAGAATTGACTCTAGCTAGGGATGTCAACAGCAACAAGACAGACATGCTTCTATATAAATGACAAAAGGAAGACTAGGGAAAACAAAGGCTCATTGCAGAATGAGACAGGATATTTGGTTGCACAGGACATGAAAAAGGCTGAGGTACTGAATGTCTTATTTGCCTCAGTCTTTACTAGCAAGTCTGGCCTTTAGGAATCCAAGGTCCCAGAGGCTACGCTAGAACTCTGCAACACAGAAGATCACAGAATCATAGGGGTTGGAAGGGACCTCTGGAGATCATCTAGTCCAACCCCCCTTGCAAATGTACCCTTGGTGAAAGAGGATCAGGTCAGGGAATCAATAGTTGAGCAAACCAGACATTCATAAATCTATTGGCCCTAATAGGGGAGTGCTGAGGGAGATAGCAAATGTCACTGTGAAGCCACTTTTGATAATCTTCAGTCAACCATGGCAACTGGGAGAAATGTTTGAAGACTGGAGGAAAGCAAATGTCATTCTGATCTTCACAAAGGGCAAGAAGGAGGACCTGGGGAACTACAGGCCAGTCAGCCTCGCCTCAGTCCCTGGGAAGGCACTGGAACAGCTAATTCTGGAAACCATTGCCAGGCACATGAAGGACAAGAAAATCATCAGGAACAGTGTGTGTGGATTTAACAAGCGGACATCATATTTGACCATTCTGAGAAGCTTTTACAATGCAATGACTGGCCTGATAGATGAGGGGAGAGCAGTGGATAGTGTCTTCCTGGACTTCAGTAGGGCCTTTGACACTGTTCCCCTTAAGATCCTCACAGACAAACTGTCGAAGTATGGGCTAGAAGAGCAGACAGTGAAGTGGACTGAAAAACAGCTAGTGAGACTCAGAGAGTAGTGGTCAGTGTTGTAAAGTCTAGTTGGAGGCCAGTAATGGGCAGAGTACTCAAGGGGTCAATACTGAGTCCAGTCTCATTTTATATCTTCATTTACGGCCTGGATGATGGGGTAGAATGCACCCTTGGTATGTTCACAGATTACACAAAAATGAGAGTGGAGCTAATACACCAGAGGGTCATGCTAGGGAATGTTGACAGAATGGAGAAATGGGCTGACAGAAGTCTCATACAGTTCAACAAGGGTAAGTACAAAGTCCTGCACCTAGTGAGGAATAACCCCAGGCACCAGTACATGCTGGGAGCCACCCAGCTGGAAAACAGCTCTACAGAAAAGGACTTGAAGGCCTTGGCAATCACCAAGTCTAACATCAGCCAGCAACGTGTCCTTGACACAAAGAAGGCTAAAAGTATTCTGGGCTGCATCAGGCAAAATATTGTCAGGAGGTCAAGAGAGGTAATCCCTCCTCTCTACTTAGTATTGGTGAGGCCACACTTGAAGTACTTCGGACATGGAGCTGCTGAAAAGGGTTGGACCTTTGTGGCCCTGAAGGGCCAGACAGATGGCCCTTCCAACCTCAATCGTTCTTTCTCTGATTTTATAAGATCAATAGACTATGATGTACAGTTCCATAAATTAAGAAAATCAGCGGTGATGCATGTTTCTGCAATTGGTGCTGATACGATATAATGTCTAACTAGATAACAAAAGGCTGAGAATACAAGAATAATACAGCATCATCTACATCAGAGGGAGTACCTTAATGAGGTCTACCAAATTCAGAGGAAAATGTAGGTTTCCAGATGCACACAGACCACTTCCCTGGGGAGCCTGTTCCAGTGCAAAATCACCCTCCCGATGAAGAGCCTTTTCCTGATATCCGACCTGATCCTCCCCTGTCGCAACTTTATGCTGTTCCCTTGGGTTCAGTCACTGTCATCAGAGAGAAGAGATCAGCACCTGCTCCTCTGCTCCCCTAGTGAGGACGCCTTGTATACTCAGCTCTGGTGGGGTTGTACCTTGACTACTGTGTTCAGTTTTGGGCCCTTCACTGCAAGAAAGACATCAAGGCCCTGGAACTTGTCCAGAGAAGGACAACGAAGCTGGTGAGGGGTCTGGAGCACACGTCTTATGGGGAGCAGCTGAGGAAACTGGGATTGTTTAGTCTAGACAAGTGGAGATTCAGGGGAGACCTTATTGCCCTCTACAACTACCTGAACAGAGGTTGTGGTGACATGAGTGTTGGCCTCTTCTCCCAGGTAACCAGTGATAGAACTTGAGAAAACGGCCTCAAGTTGCACCAGGGGAGGTTCAGGTTGGATATTAGGAAAAATTTTCTCTCTGAAAGAGTGGTCAGGCACTGGAACAGGCTGCCCAGGGAGGTGGTAGTCACTGTTCCTGGAGGTGTTCAAGAAACGTCTAGATGAGGTACTAAGGGACACAGTTTAGCGGTTTAATGGGTAATCTTGGTGGTAGGTGGATGACTGGACTAGATGATCTTGGAGGTCTTTTCCAACCTTTATGATTCTATGATTCTAAGCTGTAGGCCATGATGAGGTCTCCCCTCAGCCTCCTCTTCTCTAGGCTGTACAAACAAAGGGACCTCTGCTGCTCCTCATATGTCTTCCCCTCTAGACCCTTTACCACCTTTGTGGCCCTCCTTCGGACACTCAAATAGTTTTATGTCCTTTTTGTACTGTGGCACCCAAAACTGCACACAGTATTTGAGGTGAGGCCACACCAGTGCAGTGTAGAGCAGGATAATCCCCTTCCTTGACCGCCTGCCACGCCTGATGCACTCCAGGATACAGCTGGCCTTCCTGGTTGCCTGGGCACACTGTTGACTCACATTCAATGTGCTGTTGACCAAGACTCCCAGACCCCAGTCAGCAGGGCTGCTCTCACTAAGGAAGTTTTGAATGCCATTTAATGTGCAAAATGATCATAATCCAGCTTTTACACTTCTTTTCAGTAATGGGAGTGCTTTCGTTTTACCTGTTACTGCTATCATTAAAAGTCTTAAGTATCATGCAATCCACAAGGCTCAAGTTAGGGAACAGATTCAAAAAGAAGTGCTTTTTTTCTTAAAGGATAATTTTTGTAACCTTCTTCAACAGAATGAGAATTTGAATTACTGTTGAGAAATATAATACGTATGGTTGAAGAGTGATAAAAACACTTTAGAAAAAAACAAACAAAAAGTATACCTATTCATATACTCTACTCATTTCTAAATTTTTTCTAAAAGTTACCGAATAGAGGTATCGTTGGTTAAATTGTTGCATAGCTCCCTGCAGTTGATTACGCTGAGACTGCCATTGCTCAAAGTTCCTGACTGATTCCATTGTTGGTCGCTGCCACGTTGTTGTTCTGGTGTTATGGTCCACATAGTAAACTCTTCCACGATCATCAACTCTTCTTTCCCAGCTATCAAGAAACACAAATGTGAACAGATAAGTTCTTCAGATAACATTGCATAGCTTCTTTTCTCTTTATGGTAAATTCCTAGATATTATTTGAATGAAGTACTAGAGTGATAGGTATGATATTAACTTCTGAAGTACACAGAAGTACTCCCCAGCTTTATTGGTTGGGGAGTACACTGAGCAAACAGATTCAGGAAATAGCATCCTTGACTCCTTCTGTCACCTCAGTGTTAACTATGTAATTTCCTGTGACCATGAACAATATTGGCAGGTTTCAAAGAAGACCCAATATTGCCTACAAATGAAAGGTTGGGAACCACTACACTACACCAGTGTTGCAATCTAAATAAAGATAGTAAAACATTCATTACTTAACACCTAAGTTTTAGATGAAGAACAGCACAATTTAGCAGTTGCATTTAAACAAGTGATCAGAATGAAAAACATATAGATACACTAGCATTCTGATCAGAATGAAAAACATATAGATACACTAGCATTCTTATGAAAATTAACACAATTCTAAGCTAACTGAAAGTTAAAATTTCTTAATATATGACGTATGACACATTTTCAGTGAACTGCTTATTAAAACCCAGACTGTAGGGTTTTCTTCATTAAAAGAACAACAAAATGTTGTGCTGTTATCAAATATAAATCAAAAAAAAAAAAATCTACATTACCCAGGAGGCAAGGGCTGTGGTCTTTCCCATGTTGTAGTTCGTGTGTTGTGATCAACGTAATAGGTTCTACCATGAGGATCCTTTCTTTGCTCCCACCTTCAAGACAAGAAAGACTTCAATATGAGTCGTGACAAAAATGCTTCCCTAGGACTTATCTCCCACTAAGCCAAAAAGCTATTGAATGAACACACTACAATTCAAAACTCATTCTGAAACACCAAAGACAACGTACACTAGAATACAGATCATTTTCTTCCTGCTTGAACTGGTAACCCCATAAAGACTTCTTTAAAAGATCTGGTACATAAAATGAGTGTACATCGATATTTAGAAGTATTTCCAAATTCTATGTAAGATACCTGAAAACAAAGACAAGTAATTATCTGCTCTAAGTTTGTATGCTAAAATAACCTCATTCAGAAAGTTTAGAGACAAATTCTTTGCATTTCCAAGTACATATGCCATCCAACAAAAAAAAAAAAAAAAGGATCTTTCAGAGTGAACCTGAAATGTGTGCCATTAGATAATTTTCCTGTGCTTCTATTTCCTGTCCTGTTAAATTCTCTGATATCTCTGGGGATTATTTCTTCAGTTTTGGTTGCAAAGCTTTCACAATGAAGATGGATCAAACATTATAAGCAATTCAACTTTCATGCTGCTGCGGACTGTCATAACGCAATAATTGCTATTTCACAGAATCACAGAATCACAGGTGTTGGAAGGGACCTCTAGAGATCATCAAGTCCAACGCCCTGGCCAAAGCAGGTTCCCTAGAGCAGGCCACACAAGTAGGCATCCAGACCAGTCTTGAATATCTCCAGAGAAGAAGACTTCACAACCTCCCTGGACAGCCTTTTCCAGTGCTCCATCACCCTCACCATGAAGTCCTTACGCACATTTGTGCAAAACTTCCTATGTTCCAGTCTTTTGCCATTTCCCTTTGTCATATCACCACAAACCACAGGAAAGAGTCTGGCCTTGTCCCTTTGACTCTCACACTTTAGATATTTATAGACATTGACAAGATCCCCTCTCAGTCTTCTCTAGGCTGAAAAGACCCAGTTCACTCAGCCTTTCCTCATAAGGGAGATGTTACAGGCCCTTTATCATCTTTGTTGCCCTCTGTTGGACTCTTTCCAGGAGATTCCTGTCTTTTTTGTACTGGGGAGCTCAGAACCAGACACAGTACTACAGGTATGGCCTCATCAGGGCAGAATAGAAGGGGAGGATTACCCCCCTCAATCTGCTGGCCATGCTCTTTTTAATGGACCCCAAGATACCATTGGCCTTCTTGGCCACCAGGGCACACTGGCTGGCTCATGGCCAACCTACTGTCCACCAGGCCACCCAGGTCCTTCTCTGCAGAGCTCCTCACCAGCAAGTCATTCCCCAAACTGTACTGATGCATGTGGTTATTTCTCCCCAGGTGCAAGACTCTACACTTGTTTTTGTTAAACCTCATCTGGCTCCTTATCCTGCTTTCTTCTCCCATATATAAATATTAGACAATGAGCAGAAGACCTTGCTTGTGTTACAATTATGTTTTTCTTATAAACAGTAATTACTTAGCTCCTAAAAATGTAGGCAGAACATCTTACTTGCTATTCATAGGATTTGATTTTTTCCTCATTATTATAGAGTTTCATAAAACTTCTACAAATGCTTTCTGCAATTCAAGAGTTTAAATGCCAAGACTTTGAGGTGATAAAAGAGGAACAGCAGCATATTACACAGTTATTAGGGCTAAACACAATGGAGTTTCAAATAGATTTGGAAAGAAAAAAACATAGTCAAGGAAGAATGGCAAAGTAACAAACTTGACCATGGTGAGCTCTAGGCCTGAACTCAAGACCCTGTCAATGGGAAAGCATATAATTAAGGAAAAAAAGTGAGGAGGGAAAATAACAGGAGTTCTCACCTATAAAGAACTTCCTTTGTCAAAGCAGATGAAAATTAAGAACCTTATGACACTTCCTCAACAAAGTATATACAGTACTTCTGTCTTTTGAGATTTCTATTTTCATGTTTATCTGACTGCAGAAACTCAACTGAAGAGTCACTAATTACTGAACCTGTTTCAGACAGAGTAGTTACAAGACAGGCTCTCATAAAGATCAACTAAGATGGCACAATGTTTATATGCTTCTGGTAAAAAACATTTCTGTGCTCAAAAAATGCTAAAATGGTTAATATTTAGAAATGTCAGCATCTTCAATTAATTACTGAAGACATCTTTTCACCCAAACAAGAAAGCATCCGATTTTTTTTTAATTAAGATCAGTATATGTAATTGAGCACATACTATATTTTTATTTAATGTTTAAGCTCATCTTTGATTTTGCATTTAAGGTTTAGGACTACAGCAGTAGTTTCAGTTTGATAGAATTAAAATTTTCTAGCTATTCTGACTGAGCACATATACAAACCTGAAATCTGTATTTTTAACACTGCCAGTCATGTTGCCACACTGCAAGAACCTACATCTATTTCTAGACTATTTTATTCATTCTTGTTTTTTTATATTTTAGTGGTTTAAGAACCAAAGCAGCAATGAATTACAATCCAAATAAACTTGCATATATCAAATTAAATGTCTTCATGTCTATAACGCCTGAGAGTTCCTTTATTTAGATCACATTACTGTCTCAGCAAATCAGCAATCAGTTGCCAGTTTCTGGGACATAAGCTACCAGCCAGTTATAGCGGCACAGTACAAACTTCATTTTAGATCAAATAACCCTGTCTCTGCCAAATGATCTGCATTTGGCAGTCCCTGCATGGAATTAAATTGCTGTTTCTTTATATACACATTCAAACAAAACACAATTATAATATTAAAATCAAACCCACATACCCTGGTGGCAAAGGTTCTGTACCAGCAATACCAGGCTGCTGTCTTACAGGCTCTCCAGATGTACTTGAGACTGAGGAGGATTCCCTTGGTTTTGCTGCATCTGCTGCCGTACTGCTTGTGGCATTAGGCTGAGCACACTCTGTTGTAGCTGTAGTTTCTAGTCCAGCAGACACAGCAGGTAGCGTAGAAGTGTGGCTTTCAGAACAGCTAGTTGCTTCTGCTGTTGACTGAGGTTCTGCTGTAGTGTTAGTGCAATCTGTAGACATAGGAGCTTCTCCCGAACCTACCATAGCCTCAGAGGCAGAAGAATTACCAATTTCTGGTGCAGAGGCAGATGATTCACCATTAACTGAGAAATGGGAAATAAGAACATTTGCATTTAAGATTCTGAGGAGTTTTACTTTTTTTCATTATCAAACTTTGGAGTAAGCTACACTAAAACAAAGGAAGAAAAAAGTTTAATTGATACCTATGTGCCATAAGCAGTATTTTTGCCTAAGATGACAAAAAGTCACAATACACCTGCCTCAGTTAAAGCCGTAACTAAAACTTACAGTCTGCAAGCCATTCTCTACACTTCCGTGTGAAGGCTGTTTCTCAGTTTGAGTTACACCATATTCTTTAGATTAGCAAAAGGTAAACATCCACTTCCCAGAAAACAGTACTGCCTTACGACCTTTTAAATTTCGAACTTGTACCAACTTCAAAAAATATCTTGATTAGCATGAGAGAAAAATATTAGGAGTTAAATAACTATATGAAATACAGGAAAAAAAAAAAAGAGGCAGATCTTACAGACTTTTTTTTTTTTTTCCCCTTTTTGGAGTTGAGATACAGAATTCTACAATTAAGTAAAAAACACCTTGTGTATCATGTTAAGAAAAAAATCCCCCCAACATCCCTTACAAGGTCAATAAGTCCTAAAAATTTATAATTAGCTAATTATTGTGAGCTAACCATGGTAGACAGCTAAGTACCACAGAGCCATTCGCTCACTTCCCTCTCATCCACAGCATGATGAGG
Source organism: Penelope pileata (assembly GCA_013396635.1). Classification (NCBI taxonomy): domain Eukaryota; kingdom Metazoa; phylum Chordata; class Aves; order Galliformes; family Cracidae; genus Penelope; species Penelope pileata. The sequence goes on along the minus strand of WBMW01001083.1, from coordinate 48,345 downwards.
GAAGATAAAAAGGAAGAGTAAAAGCAAGAAAACCTGTGAGTCAAGATATAAAATATTTAGAAAGAAAAGAATTAGAAGATGACAAAAACAACAAAACAAAACACACAATGTGAAAGCAATCTTTTCCCATGAACAGAATGATGCCAAGTCAGTTCCCAAGCAAAAAGATGCCTAACCTCCATAAACTTCCTCTCTTCCCATTCTAATACTGAGCATGACATTGTATGGCATAGACTATCTCTCTAGTTGGTTCAGGTCATATGCCTCTATTTGCATCCTCCCAGTCACTCCTGCGCACTCCCAATCCATTCACTGGCTGGGGGGAGGCTGAGTGAGACACTTCAGCAACAGCTACCTGTGTTATCAGCATTATTTTGGTCACAAATCTAAAACAGCAGCATGCAAGTTGCCATGAAGAAAAGAAACGCCATCCCAGCCAAATCCAGTATACTAATGTCATTTATATAGGTCAAAGACTTAAGAAAATTATTATAGAATTAAAGTAAATTAATTTCTGTCTTTTTAAAGAACAATACAAATGTTATCCAACTCAAGCAAACATAATCTCATAGAAGGTTTAAAGCCAACATAGATTTGGCAGGAAAAAAGGGACTAAGAAGGCTTCAGTAATCCCAAGCCCACTTAGCTAGCAATACATCAATATCCATCACCTGCAGATCTTAGCAGAACAGCATTTCAGCACAAGACCTTGCCTTAAGTGAAATCAGGTACAGTAGTCAGTATGACCCCATTGGGAGTTGAGGCCCTCATTTAAAGCAGTGCAACGTCATTCACAGCTTTCATTTTCTAAATCCCTAAACAACACCAGACAGTGACAATTCAAGCTTGCCAAATTGTACATTTTTTAGAGCTGGAGCTATCTATCAAGAACAAAAATATTATACGCAACATAGACTTCAAGCAGTTTTCTAACTGATAGCATACTATCAGCTTACAATTCTAAGAATTGAGGCCAAAATACCACAGTTTCTCCATACTCATAAACCTCTCCATACTCTAGTTTCTCCATACTCATAAATGATAGAAATGTGCAAAATTTAACCCTAGGCTAGTGCCTATAAAATGGTGTTCCATCATTTTAAAAAGTTCATTTCTTTTAATTCTGTACAGCACTCTTATAAATTAAAAAAAAAGAAAAAGAAAAAAGAAAAGAAAAGCAAGACTCAAGAGTAGAGACAGGAATTGCTATGTCAGCAATTTCTGGCTTTCCCAGAAAGCAAAAATTGGCAAATTGTAAATCTCACGTTCCTCTTAGATACACACACACACACAAAAATTAAGAAAAAAAAAAGTCAAAGAATTGTAAACAATTAAACAGTAATCAGTAATGTATTCAAATTAGCATATCAGTTTATTTAAGGAATTATCACTGGACCACATTTTCTTACTATGCATAATGATGATCATGATTTTACAGGCAGCAGCAGACACATGAGATCTGTAAAGGCACTGATTTTTGAATATAACTACTCCAGGCCAACACATCATTACTTCCAGCTCACATAAAACAGATTAACTACGTCAAGATATGTCAAGACTTCATATATCCCAATAAAATACAAAGCATGAAATTAAAAAAAATCATAACTACAGACAATCTGAGCAGTTTCCTTCAACTGTCTGCTTTAAGCAGCAACGACTTTATTAAAATAGGAAAAAAGCCAGCTCAAGTTTGAACTTTCATTTAAAAAAGTAATTTCAATTCATCTACGTGAAAAAATCAATGGGATTACAGAATGAAGTTAGGATCAAAATAACTGACAAATCAGCTCTTTTAGAAAGCTGATCTCCAAAACAGATCTATAAAACACTAAATCAGCCAATTACTTCACCAGTTAGATCTAAACCAGCAATTCTGGCAACATAATACAAAATGACAATTTTGCTAAGCACAGAAAAAAAATACAAAAAGTGTCATCAACAAATGCTGAAGACCCATTTTGTCTTTCATTAAAAAAACAAGTCTCCACCAACCAATGCACTAGCTGAAAACTGTTACCACAGTGTCTCAGTGCAAGTTCAGTGATGATTTCATCAATATTACTATTTGAACAGATCAATTACTCCTGCAATTACACTATCCAAATTCCAATTTAAAATGGATCTCTCAGCTACTGAAGAAAAAGGGAACAACACTTAAATAATATACATGCCCTTTGGCCTTCAACCAAGAAGAGAGGAGAATCAAATTCATGCTCTCTAAATAGAGATATGGTTCACAGAAGGTCTAATTTAATTACTACCTTTTAAAGTTCATAATTGTTTCTGCCATCTTGCCACCAACCCCATATTTCCCACTCTATTACAGAAAGCCTGACAGTCTCTGCTCTCCTATTTATTAACAGGTTGCTTCTTTCTATTTACGAGTATCTTTTTCTTCTGTTGTCACTGTAATCACACTCAATCAGCTGAGGCAAGATAGAAAGTGCTTAAAAAGCATAGTCATGATTAGATACAAAGCTTTGCCTGAAGAATAAAATTTCACTTATTTTACTGTACTGTTGATTCTAATTACGATCAGTATCAAAGTTTTTGTGTTTAAGAGAAGAACAAAATTCACTATTTGCCAGTATGTTTTGAAACAGTATACCTTTTGAAAAAATAGTAAGCAAGGAGAGTCCACAACACATTTCAACTTTGGGCATAACAGTTCCCTGACAGCACTAAAGAGCAGATTTATCCAATCGCAGAAGAAACCTAACTGTAGTTACTCAAATTAACTCTGTGACACAAAGTTGAGTTTTCCTCACAACAATCAGTACTATTTTTAGTCATCTGGGACAGAGAAGGAAGGTTTTGGATGCTCTATTTCTTTCTTAATCCAAGATGAGAATTCACAGGAAAGTATGGACGTTGGTAGACTTAAGAACGGATCTACTCCAGAAAAAAATCAGGGAAGTGGAAACACAAGATTATAAACTCAAGCCCAGGAACATCCTTTCAGAAAATTTTTTGAAATCTAATACAAAAATGCACAGAAAGGAATCATCCTATTTCAGATTCATTTCAACTAGACAAAAAGCCTTAAAGATTAATTTTCTCATAATCCTCCCATTCTTACCAGTGCTGTCGACAGGCTCAGCTGCAAGTGGTTTTGGTGTATTTTTGGGTCTGGCTGCAACGTGTGTAGGAGACGGTGAGCTGTCTCCATTAATAGCTTCTATGCAGAATTCATTCTGCACTACAGAGTTTGAAGGTACTTGATTGTCTATCCCATTAGAAACATCACAAGCAGATCTTGGTAAAAATAAAAATAAAAAAGATTGGTTTGCATTAGTACAAACACATTGAACCATTATGCAACTAAACCAAATCTTACACTACAACATGCAAGAGAGATACATAAAGAAACTGAAGTAAATTCACAACAGTTTACAATAGCATGTTTGCAGCCTAGGTAGCAGTCAAATGCAAGACAAAAACAATTAAAGAACAAGATACAAATTTTGTTTTGAATAATTTCAGATACTTATATAGCATTTCTCATTTCAACTTCAGCTTTACTTTATAATGAGATATTAGAATTGAGTGGGACAGACTGATGTGCCTGCCACATGTTCCAAAAACACCTCAGGGACCATCCCAAAGCACCAGCTATGAGTAGAACTCTTCCTCTCACTAAGCAAGAGGAACAAAACAAAAAAAATCAAGTCACATGTAGAAAGACAGATGTGTACCCGTGACTCAAATGCACAGCAACTGTATGCCCATTCACTCCATCTTCTGTCAAAAACTTAGATAGGGGTTGACTGCAAGGTAACTGGGAGACCATTCTGAACATTAACCTACTTGGTGAGAGGTCAAACAGTCTACTCCTACTTCTCTGTATGCAGGCCATGAGCTGGTATAAAGATGGAGGTGTCACGAATCAAGCTCTAAATTGATCCCAAAGTCTTTTTTCTTGCCACTTCAGGCTGAAGCTGGCAAATTCTTTTTCTCAGTATTCTGAATACTGCTTCCTAAATGCAGTACAAGCCTGTTCAACAACTTCCTGATCACAACCTTAAAAAAGGAACTGGGTGAGAGGGAAGTCATTTAGGCTTTTTTTCTTCTTCCTTCCCTTGAGATGATACGTTGCAACAAGTTGTTAGACATTCACAGAAACAGCTCTTAATACACCAGAAAATAATGAATAGAGTGAGTACACAAAACCACACTGTGCCACTGCTCTCCTTATCTCAGCTGCAGGACTTCATAAAAAATTCAACTGGATATCTATTTTCAGAGCACTACACATCCAAAAGGTGATCATGAACTAATGGAGAGCAGGCTTTAATAGAAGAGGAAATACAAAGTTGTAAATTTAATTACTGTCAAACTGAATTATGTAATTATTATACAATTATACATTTCTAAAACCTGTGGTAAAATAATTGAGGGCTTGACAGTTAAAATTTCTCCCCTTTAGAAACGAAAAATGTCAACTGATAAGTTTTCTGATATACTTCACATCTAGTCTAAAACACAGAAAAAAAATCCAACCTTGATGTACTTCTTGCTGAAGCATCTCTGTTTTCATGCACAGCCTCTCCATTTTGCTGAACTTCTACTGAACAGTAAAAAAAAAAAGTCAGTAGAAATATTGCATTGAATCTGTTTGAAATATTAATGAAAATATCGATTGAATTGTTTTAACTTACTGGTTGCTGATGAACTGAGATTTGTAAGAGATTCTTGTTCAACAACCAAACCATCCAGCACAACTGTCAGTTCACCTGTTTGCACCATACCACTCTTGTTTTCCAAAGATAATTTTAACTGTTCTTTCACCTTCTCCACTAGAAATGAAGTTGCGGTTGGTAGAGGACAAGAAAGAGAGAAGGAATAAAGGAAAGATTGAATTCTAAGTAATATTTAAAAAAGACTGTCAATAAAAAACGTGTTTTGTTCTATAAAATATGATGTGAGAGATGCTCAGATGATTTGAGTCAACATAGAAATCACTAAGGAACTGTGTAAATTTACATCTGCTGTGGGTAAAAGCATAGTTTATTGCAAAGTTTATTGCAAAAATAAATTGCTCACACAGTATATTCCACGTATACTATAGGACTCATTATTTCAGCACTCTATTGTAAATGATTTCCCAGGTTTGCCATTTTCACTAGACTCTTTCAAAATCATGCACTACCTACAAAACGCGAAGTCAAACAACTTCTGAACTACACATCCAAATACTACTACATGTCACAAGGAACCTTATTCTACAATCTGAGCTTGTGTTTATTTTTTGTGTCACCTTCTGGAAGCAATTCTAAGAGACGATTGAAGAGGACTTCACTTTGAGGAACGAATAAATACGAAGACTGAATACGTTTTTAATTACTTTAGTAAGTGCATTTTCATAGACTCCAAGGATCAAGCAGCGAGAATGAGAATACCTCAAGCAACCAAAAATTAAATCAAACTATTTTCACCAAAACAACCTTTTGTTTTGATATATTAAAAAAAAAAAAAAAAATCCACACAGAAGGCAATAAAATAATTCACTATAACTGATAAGCAATGCACACATGTATAGACGGCCATACACTATCCAGAGGTAAAATATGCTGTGGATGTTGCATAATTCTCTCTCAGTCAACTATTACTAGCGCAAGCATTTAAAACTACATGTCAGAAAACTAAACACACTAAGCTATGAGTTCACATTAGTCAGGTAAAAATGGTTAAGGTCTTTTAATATTTGTGGTCTCAGACTGAAGGATTATTTTTTCAAGATATAACTGCATATTCTCCTCAATATGATAACATTCAAAGCCAAAGTTAAAGCTCACAATGTAACTTGTACTTCCACGCATTCAACCAACATTTCCGTATTTTTTCTTCTTAACAAACGTCATAAATGAACAATAAACATGAAAACAGGGAATGCTAGCATCAGCTACTGCCAGGTACCCCAAGACGCTACGAAGGTCAGTAAGTGTTGTTTTGAAAAGCAGATTCAACTTCATACATAGTTGGGCAGCAGCTATTAGTAAACAGCCACTGCTATGCCAGCAAGCACAAACCTACCAAATCTACTACAGACTTAAAGATTTGGAGAGAAAGGAGAGGGAAGAGAAACTAGCCTACCACAGAGCTGATAAACTAGCATATTCATCAACTGTCATTCTGCAAACGGTGATTGGTTTGCTTCCTGTTATTTTAAAAGGTTACCTTCCAAAATCATACCAACAGTTGGATGTACTCCAACTGCATCTACAAGAAAGTTGGGAGGGGTGTGGGCAGCAATTCAATACTCGTGGTGTTTAGCAGGAGAAACTAACAGCACTAATTCTAAAAAGTTTCTGCATTTAGAAGATTTCTCCTTCACATTTTCTTCAGTACAGAGCCTTTTAAGTGCTGCATTTCACTTTAGGTATCAATAACTGAACCACCAGATTAATCTTTCACTGAATTACTTGATAATCCAGTGTGTGCTGAACTGTTGACATACCAAAATCAGAAGCACTGCACACAAACTCAGTCAACCATTTCCAAAAAAAATTTGCCAAGTTGTTGGATTCTACAATGCATGGATCTCCAGTAACAAAACATTAACTATTTTGTGTGTGATCACTATTACAACACAGTTTCTTCTGATACAGTTAGAATATAAAATTTCACACATGAGAAATGTACAGAAAGTACCAAGAGTATTACAATTACTTTTCATCCTGACATTTCAGGATTCTTTAAACAGTATTTCATTAGTAGTATGTCATTTCGCTATGAAATATTTATTAGAGATTTTTATTATTTAAAAAAAAATAAGCAAATTTTCTGCTTAACTATGGAATCCTGGGCAGAATTCTTTACCATACTGCTGAAGAAATTCCACCTGATTTTGGATTCTGTTTCAATTTTCTCTAGGAATCTGGAAAATTAAGACTGTGCTGGGGGGAGAGGAAAGCTATCCTTTCCTCCACTTCCCTAAACAGAGCTTTCAAGTTTGACCATCTAGCTTATGTGAAAGAATAGAGATTGATTTAGCTGGAATTCTACTGCCACTCTGGAGTGGAATTTAAAGTGTGGATTCACCATCTTATTGTGTTCACGAAAAAATTTTAAGAAGCAAAATAAAGACCACCTGTTTTATTTTATTAAAGACAAATGTTATAAGTTACATAGAACACAACAATCACTAATGTACTAAAAAGAAGTTCTCAATTGTTTCTTTCATCGGTGGTTTCTACTGCTCTTGGGACAGTTAAATTATGAGGGGAAAAATATGCAGACTTTATGTTAACAATTCCGAAAAAGGAAAACATGAACAATGATGTAGAAAAAAATTTTAGACTTTTTTGTTTTAAAAACAAGTCTAAAACAGATCTTGTAGCAAATTATATATTAGTTTGCCATAAAACGCTTTATTTAATCACCAATGCTTTTACTCAGTTAGTAGTAACTTATACTCTGGTGTTTGCTTCAAAATTATTATATCCCATTGTTACACTTAAATTGCTCTCTATAGCACAGTTAGACATGTCCAGAAGAGACAAGTAAAGACACCAACTGAAAATCAGTTGTAATTACACGTATAGTTAGTAGTCTGGTTGCCAGTTTTGATATAAAGATTAGTAAAAATAATTCTACTTAAAATATCCTTCAGGATAACTTACATTTTCTATCGTGTAATTCCAAAGCTTGTCTCAAGTCTACAGTGGCTCGTCCTAATAAAGCATCTGCTTTTAAAGTGTGATGGCTCCACACTCTAAATTCCAGCGTAGTCTGTGGAGTCACATTCCTGCATATAAAATACATTTTTAAAAATATATATACAGATTTTAAAATATTCATTTTTTCTTATTAGGAGTGTTTGATCTTAATTTGCTTTCACATATTTATTGTATTTCTTGATACTAATTAACTGAAAAAAAATTTCATACTGTAAGGGGAATTTTTAAATTAAGTAATCACTGTAAACTAGGCATCATAGTATTTATACTTAAGATCAAACTGAAAGTGCATTACTACAAATAGCACAAGGAATTTGAGGAGTATCAGAATAAAAAACTAAGCTCAAATCTCTGTTTTATAGAAGCATATCTTGTTTATGAAAGACATATTTCCGTTATTCCTCACTACTCCAGAATTCTAACTAAAAACTCATATTATTCAATGTGAATAAAAAAAAGCGATAAGTGAATTTGTCTGTCACTAAAAAGAAAAATAACCAATTATTAAAAAAGAAAAGAAAACACAACCAATCAGCTACTCGCATGCAAGTGGAACCCACTTCATGGGTCAGCTTCCCATGAAAATGCTGACGAAACATTACTTATGAATCCACAAATTACATGTAAAATGATAATGCATAGTCACGAAAATCAGAGGGGAAGAAAAAATCAAATGGTGAAGCTAAAGTAAAAAATGAAGGGAAGTAAAAAAATAAATAAATAAAGGTCCCAATTACAGTAATATTATAATAAACTTTGGCAATGATCTCCTCCCTCCTCAAGAAGAGAAAAAAGAACCTAGGCTAGGTCCTGGAGAGTAAGTTTTGCAGTATAGGTTCTATTACAACAAGAGTGCTTTAGCTGTGAAAAATGGAGCAGAATCCCTGTACTGCAAAAAGTCCAAGGTCACATACCTGTCAGTACTACAAGGCGTATCAGTATTACACACAGAATACATTGCTGGTGCCCTTGCATACCCCTGTACAGGTCAGGTGAATTTGGTAAACTGGAGAGTTCATTTATCCCCAGAGAGACCAGGCAACTGAATCAATGCTGCTGTTCCAATAGCCAGAGGAAAAGGGGATCAGAATATATTTATATATTAGCAACAGATCCTAAACAATACCGATGATGAAATGTCTCTTTGGCTGTGTTGTGTAAGTCAAATTACTTCATTTCTGTCAAGTCATCAATTCTTGTCAAATGAATCCTGTCTCCTCAACAGCAGTTCTGGCCTCTGTGATAGCTCTGTACGTGCGCTACTAGTAACTCCTGGAAATCACTGTTAGGCCCAAGATTATACTATTCATTTTTTCAGTATCGCAGAGGGATAATAAGCTCTACTAAACCTAATACATCAAGAAATGTGACACAGGAATATCCTACCTGGTTCAGCACAGATCTGCAGTTAACAAATATGAGTGTTCCCTGTTCCCAAGCTAGATATGCTGTACCACTCCCATTCTCCAGAACCAAACTAGGTTCCTATAACTAACAAAGCTGGCAGAGCTATTGCACAAAGGCAGGTCAGATGCTGTCACGAGCGAGCCCATGCTCAGTGCCTCTGGAAAGTAGCTGTGTTGTTACTAGACCCAATCTAGCTAGCTTGTTTAGTAACATGTTCTGACAATTACACTGTGCAAGATTTGCCAGTTCTTCACAGTCACACTCAAGTATACCTGCACCTGTAGCACAGTAAACCAAATTAAACTATTACCACGTTAAGCAGCTCAAACATTAGGACAAGTTACATGGACGCTTTGCAGCAAACTGCTTTCTTATGTTTCCCTTCATTAGGAAATTTCAAGCAAGAATTGACCTTCCACATAACCTACTTATCTTCAGCTGAGAAATGTTCAATTTTAAAATTGAAAATGACAGAATTATAATTACTAACATCTTCTAGAGACAAGTTCTAAACTTGAAAGGTCCACAGTGTAAACAAGTATTAAGAGCATGTCGTGGACAGCAACTATATACATGGAACACTCTCCTCCAAGAAAAAACAAACAAACAAAAAAACATCATAAGCACTGAGAAAGAATTTTCATTTAAGATTAACATAATCTTATGTCTGTATTACTAAATATCTGCCTGCAGTGCCTGGTTAATAAATAGTACTAAGCAATCAAATAAATTAATAAAAATAAAAATCTACTTACACTGTCAGCTGTTCATCCCACTTTGGATTTGAAGAACTACTTGATTTCGCTGTTTTCTTGATTTCTCCATCGGCAGTTAATTCCGTGTAGAAAGTTGTTCCAAACCAATTCTTTTTCCGCTTCAGTTTGGCACTAGAAACTAATAAAATGCATTGCTTTATCTAAAGCAGCACACTTGCTGAGAACTAGAAAAACTACCACCTGCACAGTGTGTGGAACATAGCACAGCAATGTTACTCCTCACTTTTTCTACTTCTGCTGAACATAAAGAGGTCAATGCTAAAATTGTAGCTTTTATTTTCAGAAACTTCTCTGTCAGGTAGCTAAAATCAAGCATGATATATTCTCTTCACTATGTAGCAGCAGGACAGGTAAGAGACAGTAAAACAATTATTTTACAGAAAACACTGAAAATCATATGGTTTCTTTTGCTTATTTTCTCATAGTTCTTTCTCTTCCAACCCTTCTCTTAATTGAAAAATAGGTAAGTATGATATATCTGAGAGATTATCATATTTTTTTTCTTTTATCGTTTTTTTTTAAATAGAAGCTTTATTATTTAAAATTGTATGTACTTATGAAGGTACATGCAATTCAGGTCTATTTCAAAATTTAAACGTTAGAGATGTTTCACAGCTGTATATGTTTCACTGCAAAAGCCTGCATGCAGAGGTTCATCTCTTCACCTGTACTAGCTGTGTGACTAACCTTTGGTTTAACACCTCAGTTCACTAACAGTAAGGAACAAGCTCTCAAATTTCTCCTATTTAAAGATCTTTACAGGTGAACTTCAGGCTTCAGCTAAATCTTCAACAACTAGAGAACAGCAAATGACCAAAAAAGCTTTTTTATTTTTAGTTTTTTAAATCTCCAAATCACTAGTGAGGTCCTCAGTGCTCCTGACTGTAAATCTGTTCTCTTGCTTCCTCATCCAACTGATAACGTTACTATAAAAACCAACAGCAGCCTAGCTGCCAATGTTTTAAATGCTACTTCAGGCACATGCTTCAGAAGACAGCATAACTGGACTCACAGCTGCACATACCTGCTGGCTACGCTTTCTCTCTTATTCCTCCCATACTTCAACGTGATTCCCTTCACTTTCAACCTAAAGCAAGGCTGAATATTTTCAGCTACTTGGAACTAATCCTTTCCTGTTACTTTCTGCCTGGCACTTGGTATTCCAAAAATATATGGAAGTTCACTAAACTGTCTGAAAGGAAGACAAAAAAAGGTATGTCATATTTCTGGATTACTGCATTCTGAAAATTATACATTAGTTACTAAAAAGTTAGTGGGACACAACTGCCCAAGACTCTAAAAGCATCAGCCACAGACTTTTACTTAATTTTAACTCCTTTACATTTGAAAATTCCAGTCTAAATCAGGTGTCATGGAAACTGCAGCCTTGATACTAAATTAAATACTAAATGTAAAAAATTAAAAACATTACTGCACACATGGGGTATACATTTTCATCTGAAATTGTATCTTTTTAAGCTTCAACAACCCCTACTTCTTTCACATCTGTTTTTCCCTCCACATTTTGCTTTTAAACAACTGCAACAGATCTTAAAATAAAGGTATTCGGTCATGGTATTCAAGCTTCCTTTTAGTTTTCTCTCTTTTCTTTGGTTATGCTTTAAGTTTTAAGCAAAAGACCTCACAAGTACTGACAAGGTATCTCACCAAGTATATCTGAGAAAATACTGATGACACAGCTTGTTGGCAACAAGCTTGTAACTGTTTAAACCAGAACAAGTCAATTATCCCTCCATATGAATTTACAAAATGAGTATGCCACTTCCTTTATATTTAAAAGTGCTTTTCAACTGCAGTTCTTGAAATCTAAGTATGGATTCTACCACAGCATAAACTAATCTGAGCATAAACTACTGTCCACTCTCCTCTCCCTCCTAACTCTTTTCCTGTACTGCCACTGGAATCCCTGTGATAAAGGCTGGGTGGAGAACTAAACCTTCAGAAAACTAATCCTAGAAACTGTACAAGTTGCTGTCCACTTCAATCCTTGAACCAGATCTCTTGAAGCCAGAGAAGTTTTAGCGTCAGGAAAATACCTGAGTACTTATATAATTAGCAGAATAGTCAAGGACATCAGAACGATAAGTTCTGCATACCCGGTTCTGAAGTTAAAGGTTGTTTATTTAACTGTTTTTTATAGTTGTTTATACACTCAATCCAGAGCTGGCTCCTTCTATGTTATTAGTTACAGTTTATTCTGACAATTCATCACGTCATCTTTACACAAGGTTAGTCAGCTGCCCCACAGAAGGTTCCCCTCTTACTTAATTCAAGAAAAATATCCATTCTGGGAACTATACAACAATGTATTCTTCCCTCAGATAACCTGGTCATCTTCCTACAATCCAGCATGATGCATCTTTCTTCAGATATAATTTTTTTTTTTTTTAAGACATAGTATCTTACTTATGGTTTTTCCAAGTTATGTACAAAATAGACTTAAATATATTCTTAGTCATACATTCTTTCTCACTTCAGGGTTCCCAGATATTTCAGGATCCCTGAAAATGTTCAAGTTATGTATCAGTGGCAAAACAACATATATACACATGCATACATACATATACACACATACATTTATGTGTATATTATTTATGCATAATAGTTGTCAAATTTGTTTCCCTGGATTCATACTAGATTTACCTTTGAACCACAACAGGTATTTTTTCTGCTCTGTCATACAAAGAGCAGCTAAGACTGATGTTGATTATCACATTCCTGACTAGTTCTTATCCACGTATAGCAAAATGCATTAACTTAGGCAGCCTGTCCAATATCTATGGATAAGTGTCCCAACTCCATCACAAGCTTCTAGAGTTGTTTGCTGCTCACTGTTTCCCTTTCAGCAGATACTGGGATGACTAAAGTCTACCTCAAACTATGAGAACTAGCATGTCAAGAGGAAAAACATAAACAGTAAAAAGATGCAACACAGTAAATTCCAGCTGGATAAAAGGAAAAATGTTTTAACAGTGAACATGCTTTATCACCAGAACAAGCTACCCAACAAAGCTGTGGAATCTACAGCCAATTTCCAGTTGAAAGTTCAACTGGAAAACACCCTGAGCAGCCTCATCCAACAAAGGTAGCCCTACCTTCAGCAGGAGGGTGAACTACGAAAGGTACCCTGCTACCTAAATTATTCTATATGGTTGTACAGTCCAACCTGCTGCCCGAACAATAACACAGAATACCTATGTTTTTATTAACAGATGTTTGTCTGATATAAATACAAATTAATTTTTTGAAGAGGTAGCAGATTTTGCAATCCCTTCCACCTTTTCCCCAAGATTCTCTATAATATTGCATGCATTTTCACTTACAGTTCACAATAGCTGCCAATATTTTTTGTAGAGTTTCAGTAATAGATGTTCTTCTGTACAGATTCTGTGCCATTAATTACTTCTTCCCAAGTGCAATTCCTTTGTCCCTACTGTTGTACTGCATCTCTTTTTTTTTAAATCTCATTTGAAAAGATCATTAAACTGCCACCCAACTTAATCCATCACCTCTATCTAGCTTCAATTCATCTAGGTGTTACAGTCACTCTTAACTGTTTAACTTTCAAGTTAATTAAAATACTGACTGCACTCATCTATGTTTCACATTGGTTTCAAATATTGCTTTTTTAGAATGTTTCCCTGTAAAAACCATCATAACACAAATCACTACTTGCCTGTTACTTGCATCTGTAACCTTCCATTATGGTTGTTACTTCTATCAGATCTTGGTGAGGCTGTGGCCATGTCAGAAGTTTAGGCTTTAGCCTAAAGAGAAAAAAGCACATATGAAGTTTATTAAAACATTGAACTAATTAGCAAGTTACCAAATGTTACTCTAGTATGACAATTCAGTATTTCCTAATATCAGTTAAAAAAGAAAAAGAAAAAAATACAATTACTTTGCAAATTTGTCACACCTTGCCTTTGTCTCCCCCTCCTTGTACTGGGAGGCTCAGAACTGGACACAAGACTCTAGGTATTGCCTCACCAATGCTGGGTAGAGAGGAAGGATCGCCTCTCTTGACCTGCTGGCAATACTTTGCCTGATGCAGCCCACAATGCCTTTTGTCTTCTTAGTAGCAAGGGCACATTGCTGGCTCATGTTAGACTTGGTGACTACCATGACCTCCAGGTCCTTTTCTGCAGAGCTGCTTTCCAGCTGAGTGACCTCCAGCCATGTCCTAGTGCCTGAGGTTGCTCTTCTCTGGGTGCAGGCCTCTGCACCTATCCTTGCTGAATTGCATGATACCAGCACGGCCCTCTGGCGTATTACCTACCCCTCACCATTTTGTGCCTTCTACGAGTTTACAACAGTACATTCTACCCCATCATCCAGATCATTAATGAAGATGTTAAATAGAACTAGACCCAGTACTGTCTCCTGAGGTACTCCACACTTTACTGGCCTCCAACTAGACTTCACACCACTGACCACTATACCCTAAGTCCATCTGTTCAGCCAGTTTTTCATANGGCAATACTTTGCCTGATGCAGCCCACAATGCCTTTTGTCTTCTTAGTAGCAAGGGCACATTGCTGGCTCATGTTAGACTTGGTGACTACCATGACCTCCAGGTCCTTTTCTGCAGAGCTGCTTTCCAGCTGAGTGACCTCCAGCCATGTCCTAGTGCCTGAGGTTGCTCTTCTCTGGGTGCAGGCCTCTGCACCTATCCTTGCTGAATTGCATGATACCAGCACGGCCCTCTGGCGTATTACCTACCCCTCACCATTTTGTGCCTTCTACGAGTTTACAACAGTACATTCTACCCCATCATCCAGATCATTAATGAAGATGTTAAATAGAACTAGACCCAGTACTGTCTCCTGAGGTACTCCACACTTTACTGGCCTCCAACTAGACTTCACACCACTGACCACTATACCCTAAGTCCATCTGTTCAGCCAGTTTTTCATACACTTCACTGTCTGCTCTTCTAGCCCACACTTCAACAGCTTGTCTGCAAGGATCTGATGGCGAACAGTGTCAAAGGCCCTACTGAAGTCCAGGAAAACAGTATCCACTGCTCTCCCCTCATCCATCAGGCCAGTCATTGCATCTTAGAAGCTTCTACCACACTGGTCAAATACGACTTCTGTTTGTTACATTCATGTAGACTATTCCTGATGATTTTCTTGTCCTTCACATGCCTGGAAATGGCTTCCAGAATTAGCTGTTTCATTACCTTCCCAGGGACAGAGGTGAGGCCCGTTGGCCTGTAGTTCCCCAGGTCCTCTTTCTTGCCTTTCTTAAACATACGAGTGACATTTGCTTTCCTCCCGTCTTCAAGCACCTCTCCCAGTTGCCACAATCAACCAAAAGATTGAGAGAGGCCTCGCAATCACATCTGCCATCTCCCTCATCACTTGTGGGTACATCCCATCCAGGCTCATGGACTTATGGATATCCAGTTTGCTTAAGTATTCCCTGACCTGATCTTCTTCCAGTTAGGTTTTGTCTTCTATGCTCCAGCCTTTCACCCTAGTCTATGGGACCTGGTATTCCTGGCCTCTCCATAGTATTGCATTCCTATCATTTTAAATAAAATATAAGTCCTCGATTTTCTTCCCACATCTCAAGGGATCAGGTTGCAAACTTATTAGAGATCACTGATACAGAAGTCATTAACAGTGCAACACATGCAGTCAATTCTGTGGCAACCAAAGCTAAACTCTTCTGAAGAAACCAACATCTGCACTCCCGTTCTAATCATTCACGTAAACAATAGTTTAGGTATTCTTTTGTAACTGACAAATTATAATCACTTTTACAGGTTTTTTTCCCCTTGTTATTAGGGTTTTTTGTTTGTTTTTTTTTTTAACTTTCTCTGTTTTTTAAAAATTTGAGTTTTACTTGCTTCTTAACTCCTAGTGTGCACAAATCAAGATAAAGTAAAACAAAAAAAAAAGTGTAAAAGTCCTCATGTAGGCAGGATAGACAGCTCACTGTCTAACCTACTCAGGTTTCAGGTGCTGGTTTATCTGCAAGGCATACAGCCTGCTCTAACCTGAATTTCTGGCTCTGCCTGCTCCTAAGCTACAAACTGAATTTGGCATGCACGTGTTTGTTTGCCCGAGTCCTGATAACACTGAAGTTTTTTTTTTATCTTTCCTCATGAGGGAAAAATGACAATAATGACTGGGGAAAAAAAAGAATTACAATGACAGGAAGATACCAACAAAGTAAGGAGATAAAACGAAGTTAAACTTGCTTTGGCTATGGAACTGCATGTTTCTGTGACAAGTACAAGGCTACGTTCCTGTCATCGGTGAACCCACCGTTCTGCTTCTGCCCCTGAAAAAACCAACAGCTTTTTGTAATAAAAGCCTATCTTAAATTCTTGACAGTATGGTACACCTAGGTACATCTGCATAGCAGTGATTACAGCTCCAGGTTTTTAGTACATTCTAAATGAAATACTTCACTAGCATATATGTCAAATAATACATAGATAAATTAAATATATATATATGCAGGTGCCCAAAGAAAGCGTTTTTTTTTTTTAAAGAAACTGCTGTTTATATCAACAATGTCATATTTTGTACTCAAAATGGCTTTACTGAACATAGCAAGTTAGTTGAATTGACAGCTTCTGGTCATTTTATATTTTAAAGATTCCAAAGCTGCAGACCTCCTCAGCCTTGCTTAATTGACTAGAATTTAGAACTGATACAAAATTAATTGGAAGGAAAAAAAATACTAAGTTTTCTGAATCAAGAAAATTTTATCATTTCCCTAGCAGCTTTGGGTTTTTTTCAGGAATATGTCAAAAAAGATGACAACGCTTCAGACAGTTATCATTTATTTTAATCAGTAACCATCCAAATTCACTTTTAAATGAAGTGAGCAGGTTATTGTCCAATCAGCCCTGATGCGGGTGGTTCTCCTGGACAAAGGGAGAGCCTGCTCACGTCATGTTCATAATTTTCATTCAAGACCTAAAACAACAAACAAAAAAGACACTTCATTGCGTGATACATATTGGGTAGAACAGCTGGACAGGTCTTTCTCCCAGGTAAACAAAGCCTTCAGGAAGAAAAGCTGGCCAAGTTACACTGTACAAGAAGAAGGATCTTATCTAGCAATTTGAAATAGAGACACCTATTACTTTCTGAAGGCTGTTCTGGATGTAGGACAAATGCTGCTGAATGATCAAAGAGAAGTACCAACAGAAGCTTATTCCCTCAGGAAAGTTCCTGAAACAGGAGTATGTCTACTATGAAGCAGTCACAGAAATTTAAAAAAAAAAAAACAATCAGGTGTTTCCAGTAGTGATAAAAATAGTATTAGTGATGTTATGCAAGGCACTGGTGATAGACTGCCTTATACAAGGGCAAGACATGTAAAGCATTACTGGAAGAATAAAGACAGTAGTCTAACAATAATAAAGACTGAAAGCAAATCTGATAATCAGTAACAATATCAGGAACATGTAGAAAACAAAAATAGAGGCTACTGAACTAAAACAATACTGTTTGCCAAAAAAATCAGGCTTCAGCGCTAAAGCAGAGAGAGAGCAAGCATAACCACACACTTATGAAACTAAGCAGGGACAGTAAAGAAGTCACATAGCAGAGGGACTGACAGATTCACAGTAGGATGGGTTTACACCATCACTATTTACTCATTAGAAGCAAAAATTTTCATAAACTGAGAGATTTCTTAATGTTTTCTTTTTTTAAAAAAATGTTGCACAACTGTAAATGCTGAAAAAAATGGGAGTTTGTTCCAAGAACTAGCAAGCTCTCATCTTTGTGAGTGAGAAAAATCTATCTCTGCATGACAAAGAATAATCAAACTAAACAAGCTGTCCAATCTAGATGAAGGAGGGGAAGGGCAGGAAGTCATTGAAGTGCCGATACCCATCTGGCAGACTAAGAAATTTTCACAATCAGAGATGACAAAAGTAAAACAATAGTACTTCTTGATCTCATTTGCAAGAAAGCCTGCGTAAGAAAGAAAAATACATGCTGAGGATGCACAGAAATACTGTTTTAAAAAAATTATTTACAGTAGTGCAAGTCCTACCTACTAGCAGACAAGGTGTCCTATGGACAGCATTCACTGCTAACCTTAGCTCCCAAATCTCTTTTTAACCTGCAGCTATCACAAGAATTTCATGATTTAATTAGATATAATATTGATTAAAAGCAATGTAATAATGTCAGCTATCACAGTATTAACAATACTGATTTGTTCTCTACAGTTCAGGTACTTCCTTTGTGTTCTCCTGCCTCCACATAGAAACACTCTTGTTTTCAAGATGGAGCAATGTTGATGGCACAACCTCCTTCCTCCTTCTGTAGGAAAAGAGGACCAGGAGGCAGGACTAGAAACATGGATGATTTTTTACTCTCCTCAACCTATGGAACTTCCTGATAAAGGCTACCACACCCTCCATCTCTGTCACCCTGTACTGCATGCTCCAATATGGGCAAGAACACCTTTCCTTCCCACACCTGACACTCCTGACAATCAGATCAGCTGCAGCACACGGGGGTAACTAAATGACCCCTACAGCCTCCTGAAATCACCACTTGTTGTCCAAAACCTTTAGCAGTGCTGCAACAACTGGCCTCCTCACAATGCCAAAAATGTCTGTACTGTAACAGCACAAAACTGAAGACGTGCTGTTGTTGTTGTAAGTAGTGGCAAAACCACAAGCATGAAAGTTAGAGAGAGTAGAGTAGCTTGAAGGGTTTACCTTCAAAAGCTGGGGAGAAGAGGAGGAGGAAGGAAGAGGAGGAATGATGACTCCTGTCCAATAAAGTTAAAAGTCTACAGTTGGAAGCAAGTTTTTTTTGTTCTAAAAATGAGCAAAATCAATAAAAGAATAAAAAAGAACTTCTCATGTCAAATGCAAGTAAATTTATTAACTAATTCCCTTCCATTCAGACTTCCAAAATACAGAACTTCTATTCAATGCAATTCTGACTTGAAAGTCTGTTTCACCATTTATCAACAATAATAGTGGTGATAACTGCAGATCTCAGGAGCAGCATTCAAATGAACACTCTTAACACTTAAGATTCCTTAAATTTACATATATTCAGATGACGTCTCTACCAAAGGCACAATATTTTTCTTTTTTTTCCTATAGCAAATCAAATGTATTTCTAATTAACTCATTTTTTTAAAGGGAAAAAAAAAAAAAACCTTACAGATGTAGCTGTATTCCTTTCAGAGAAGCAGTAATTCTGTAATATTAAAAAAACAAAGATCTCCTTTTGACATTGGTGATATTTCATCTCAGAAACTGGTTACACAAAAACAGAGATCAAAGGCAGGACTCTCTCCTTAAAAGAAAGAGCCAGCCTTGAAAATACTTTGAAACTATTCTTTACAGACCCCTCCTTATGACAAAATTTCCATGGTCCTCCCTGTACCCAACACATCAAGGGCACCTCTGAGCAATACATGTAGAAATGTGAAAATGTTTCTACAAACACAGCAAATATCTCAAAAGAACTGCCATTTACTAGATCCTAAAGATGCCATTTCTATGCTGTATTCACAGAATCACAGGGGTTGGAAGGGACCTCTGGAGATCACCTAGTCCAATCCCCTACTAAAGCAGGTTTCCTACAGTAGGTCGCACAGGAAAGCATCCAGACGAGTTTTGAATATCTCCAGAGAAGGAGACTTCACAGACTCTCTGGGCAGCCTGTTCCAGTGCTCTGTCACCCTCAAAGAAGTTCTTCCTCAAGTTTGTATGCAAATTCCTATGTTCCAGCTTTTGCCTGTTGTATTCAGTGCACTGAAAGTTCTCACCTTGGCCGACTATTCAAAGATTGCACAGAAAAGTATCTTAGACTAATCATTACCTCTGATCTCTCAGTCTTCATGCCCAACGCAGCCCACAAGACACTCTGAAATGACAAAGTTCTGCCCATGCAGAGCCTGCTCCTCCGGATATCTGGAATCACACATTCAACCATTAGTTTTATGGCACATTATAGTTCCCTTCTCTTTACTAGACTGGTCATGTTTCACAACCTAAAATTCAACTCATTTTTCCTTCACCATATATACCACTTTTCCCTATAAACACCACGAGTCCTACTCCACAGATATTATTTTCCCTCTCAAATCTCTCTCCAGTGTATACCTAACTAAATTCAGAAGTACTGTTCTTTAACATTGAACCCCCAAGTTTGACATTTTTGTTTCAGATCTGGAGAAGAATCTGTGTAATACGCAAAAAATGTATTGGCCTTCATTAAACAGAGCAGGGCAGCCAGTAAAAGATTATTTCTACATCTCTTGTCTTGTCTACAGCCAAACAAAAACACGCTAAGAAATGACGCTCTCTAAACGGATAGCCTTGGTCAACAACAACTAAAATCATGACATTACTTGTACCTAGGGAAATATAAAGCTTTAAAGTCAAAGATTTATCTCCCTAAGCTCCACAAGTGTGCCTGCTACTGTAATAAGTAATGGACAGACTATGCTTATCAACACAGGATATCTCCCATAAATACTGATAGGGCCATTTGAGAACCATTAAATTTTCTGCTTGATGTTTGTGACAAAATTTAGTTGTTGCTCTTCACTTCCTAAAAATTTGATCTGTCCTCTTCCATGTAAGATGTCCTCTGCCTTACCAAGATCTACTGTTCCAAGCTAATTAAATGGTCAGCAATTCCATTTCCCTTTCTGACCAAATTTATAGTAACTAAGAAGGTACTGCGAAGCCAAGCAGGTACTTTGTTTTTGGTGTGATGGACTAGGGATACAGAGAATAGACAGAATATAAGCCAAGGTGTCAGCTTTTATTAACCAACAATATATTTGTATAACCAAGGGAAGGGGGAGAATTCTCTCCTGCGAACAGAAGCCTCCAGAAAGAAGCTGATCTGTGGACATTTCATGTATCCACTCAATATACCTGATGGTTAGTTTTGATTCCTTTCAATGGGATGCCTGATTTTAATATATGCACACATGGTTTTATAATCCTCCTTTTCAGATATAACTAATTAACTTTATTAACTTAAATTAACTCCTACTAGGCATACACAAGGAAGGCAAGGTCCAATTTACCCAAACAGCTCTAACCTTTGCTTTCTAATCTGACTGCTTTACTTTGAAAGGTTTAAATTCTGTCCATTTAACTCAATAGATCTGTCCATACGACACTGAATGTTGCACATTCTTCACAGAATATGTCAAGCTCCTTGTCTTTTGACATTCTTCTTTTGCCCTTACACATTCCCAATCACACTTCTTTTTCACCTGCTTAAGTTCAGTCACTTATTATTTTTACAACCCATTATTTTTTGTTGTTTTCACCCTTACTAGTCTCCACTTTCAGCCCTATGGATATTTTTGCCTTTGAGTTTCCCAACTAAATTATCTAGACTTTTTTTCTGGGAAATATTTTAATAATCTATCACAGAAGCACATGAGAATGCAGTATGTTACAAAATAAAAAAAGATATATTTAATATATACATAGGAATCATGCAGCATGCATCTTCTCCATCAGTTTTTCTAACTATGTCTTAAAATTACGTGTCACAAAGAAGAAAGAACCTACAACATTACCAGTCCTAACTTCTGTGACAATATGCACTGGAAAGAGGTTATTAAATTTAACAATCCATGTGAAAACATACAGATCTTATGCCCTGACTGAAGCTAAAAGATAGCACAAGACATACCGAACCATAAAACACAGAATTTTAACAACCATAAAACACAGAATTTTAACAAGCATAAAATACAGAATTTTAACAACTAACTTGGAAACATCTAAGATGTAGTGAGTAGTATTAAACAGTGTTACAAGTGATTAAGTGTCACTTGTAAAAGAATTATAAATACTAGAAGTAGCTTAAATCAGTGTTTAATCAGTTAGAAAACACCGGACATTGAAATCAGATATTCACTGATCATCTAAATTAACATTGCTAAGAGCACTGACTTGACCTCTCAGCACACAAGGAAAGCACAGCATCACAGCACTTTCCGAATAGGGTTGTAAATGGTGACTAGCCTTTGCTGAGCAACAATTTCTGGTTTGTGACACTTGCAACTGGTTTTAAACTTCAGTCAAACAAACATTGACAGGCTGACATGCAGACCTGCACTTTAAAAAAAAAATAAATTATGATACAATTCATTAAAATGAAAAACTAATTTCCAACTATTCAACACAATACTTCAACACTTACAGACTCTTGCAGATGCCTTTACTACTTCTACTTTTTAATAACTTCTCTAATTCCTTGGGTGTTGCAGAGTTCAGAGTGTATGTACACAAAAATCAGAAACAAAAACCCCAGGCCTTTACTAATTAAGAAGTAAATGTAATAAGTGAAGCAGTATTCCATCAGACTTGTAAATATTAACTATACAAGCAAATCACCGTGGAAGACATGAAAGAACAATTCTAAGTATTGTTTCAAAACATTAGTAATTGTAGGATATATTCTATGCTGATACCAAACACTGGAATCTTTTTTGAAGTCCATTATGAGTGTTCCTGGCAGCAGCCATTCACCCCATAAACCACACATTCACTGTATGTAATCCCACACATCCTGTTAGCATCAAGGCCATGGGGTGTACTACTGGGGATATACCACCAGCTTCCTTAGAACTAATGCTTCAATATTAGTAGAATTTCAGCTTTGGCATTCTTCTTCTCAAGAGTCTATAAAGCCTTTTCAGCAAGACAAGGCAGTAGTTCTTGGCAGCTAATAGCTTCTCCAGAGACGCTCCAACATTCCAGATAAATTGCAAGTATTTTTTCAGTAAGTTCCAAGTTACCAATGTTATAGCAACTCTACACAGATCTGAACAGGAAAGCAAACTGCTACTCTTCTTCAAACATCAGGTTTGATACAAGCTTTTGTTTACTGATATCTCTTTCTTCAGCCATCCTGCACACAGTTTCCCCAACCCCTCCTCAAGCAAACAAACCTTTGTCCATTCATATTTCTAAGAGGCATGGAGAGCAAGGTACGTGTAAAAATATTTCATTTTCTGTAATTTTTCAAGCACATTCTCTGACCATTGTTTCAGGCTGTGGCAACCCTGCCCACAGCACGGGGCTGGAACTCGGTTATCTTTAAGGTCCCTTCCAACCCAAGCCATTTTATGGTTCTGTGATTTTATGCTGGAATACTGAACCATGCATTAACTGCAACATACTGCCAGCTCCACATTCAGGTCTAAGAAAAAATACAGTACAGAGGTTTACAAAACCTACTTCTGAGAGTGTTATGCAAGAGGTCTAAACAAATCACTGGCTATGATTCCATGGCACACGTCTGCCTGCTCTGTTTTGTCTTAGACTAGCAGCTCTCTGGCACAAACCTTTTTTAGCCTGGTTTCCCAAGCAAACATCTCATGTATGATTCATACTGTCCAACCACCTCTTCCCACTCTTCCTTTCATCTCCATCCCTCTAAATGAATCTGTCCACCACCAGATTCAGTTAAATTAAACTGAGAAGTAATGTCCTCTGATACACTTGGATCCCAGGAGTGTCATGAAAATCAGCAGCTAGGTAGAGGAGAAAGATCATTTCCTGTGTTTGCTGAGCAAAGGACTCAGCATAAACTCAAGCTATCTGCACTGCCTGGCTCAAAGGCCATCACAGACACAAATCTGATCCAATCTAAGCGGGATTTTTACCACAAGTAAAAAAAGATCTAGAATAGCAGAGGGAGAACAGAACTGTGAGGATGTAACAAAAATTGTATATAACCTAGTTTCACTACCCACAGAACAACTTATTTGACAAGATGTTTAGGGCACACTGTTGCTTGTGAATCATAATCCTGATGATGTTTCTTGTACTTCCACAAATTGCCGTGACAATAAATATCACAATGTCTACCATATTGCATTTAGGCCCACGTGCACACAGGTGAAACAACTAGAGTAACCAGCTTCCAAGTTGCTTGAACAGAACAACAATTAAGACCACGTGTCAAGAAATCAAGGAAGAGTATTTTCATCCTCATTGTAATATTCAAGCGAGCAGCCCCCACACCTGTCAGAGTGCCTCATCCATAATACAGTGGTTACAGTCAGTCAGTAGTCTCTCTGGGGTGCCCTCCACTATGCAGAATCCTAATGGGTGATATAAATTACTCTCTTGATCTAAGTCTGATACACAGCGTGAAGTAAGACACTAAACATGCCCCAAAAATACCTGCTGTTTTTAGTATACCTACATGGTAAACAGAAAACGTCACCACAGCTACACAGAGGCACTTCAGTATTAAATTTAACTCTACATATTACAGCAGTATGGAAAATGGAGACATATGGGCTTCAGAGAAGGTAGGCAGCCTAAGCACATACCAAGAGTGCCCAGATAGCTTACAAAATCCACTCACAACAACGACCTTATTAGTCACAATAACCAGGACTAGTGTAAACACGTCTCTACTGCAGGCACAGCAGAACTTACCAAAAAAATTCCAAAGGAACATAAAACATCGACCAAGAGCTTAGCTGTTTCTGCTGTGCCCTCATCACCCTTTCCCCCTTGTTCTTGCGGGGTTATGAAGAAACCATGATTAAGGAATATCAATTACAAAGAAATGCATTAATACTGTCTCACAAAATAGATATTTCCCAGTCTCCCCTTTGTTTTGGTAAGTCAATAAAAGATCAACCAGTCAGTACTCAGAGAAGAGGGAAAGGGAAACCTCCTCAGAGTTAAAGGCTGAAACAGTAGAAAGGGTCTTTGCACATCTTCCAGCAGTAAGAGGTTTGATGTCATCTACCTCTCCTCAGTAACTCTGTCTCAAAAAGTAGCCCAAAAAGGTGTAAGTAGAATTCACTGCATGTTCCCACTCTTTTCTCCCAATATTTGCTTTTAATAATGTGCTATGCAAGCACCTTTCCAGCTATCAATCTAAGGAATGTTAACCATTAAAACGTGTGTCCTAATTCCCAGCACACACCCCACTAGTCCTACCTATTACAGTCTCGTATTGCTCACCCAAGCATTGTCCCTCAGTTTTTCAGAAGAGTTGTCCAGTCTGTAAAGTGCTAGAGGATTCAGCTCGACCTTCGTAAGGTGCTCAGGTGATGAATATTCTTACTTCATAAAGCAGAGCTGCCTGCTTCTGCTAATTATTTTCCAGTGTGGTTGAGATAATCTCATTCCAAAATGCAGCTGCTTTATGAACATTTGTCACCACATAAAAACTACAAGTTGAGAATATGAAAAATGACTCACACATAAGGCCTAGCAGAAGAGCCCAAAGCTCCAATTCTTAAAGGTCAGTATTGAACCCCATCAATACATTCCACATCAAGTTTAATTCAAATCTACAAAAGACTCAGTGGACTATCTGAAAACAACTTAATTTTGGAGTAAAATAGCACTTGAAATATTCATTTACATTTCAACTAAGCAGATGGAGCACATGAGAATGCATAAACATTCTCATGAGCACCAGCAACCTTCCTGATACAAAGCAGAAGACTATGTTATAAAGCATTAGCAGCTATTTCTGGAAAACACTGCTGCCTTGAAAACTTTGGTTTGGGGACCATAAACACTGCAAGGCAAAGGTCATCCAATTCCCCATTGGAAAAAGTCAATTTCCAAACTGTTTCCCCCATTCATGTTGATTTTAGAGGAACTTTTGAGGGGAGATACTAGAGACAGAGAGGTGGCAAGGGAAAAGCATTGCCAGCACCTCTGTTCCACATAACCTAAACTTCCATTAAACCTAAACACAGCCAACACAGACTTTTTGCTCCAAATCTTTTCAATCCATAAATGCAGATAATTAATGTACTAAGTGAATTTTTAAGAAGTTGAGGGCACTATGTAATGGAATTTGCACATTAATTGTTCTTCCTTTCCACAAACCTTCTTTGGCTGGCATGTCAATTCCATCCCCCCCACTTCCCCCCTCAAAGAAGAAAAGAACCCACGAACTTTAAGCCCTGATTCTAGAGTCAAACTCCCAGGAAGGTCCCTCACAACAGATATCCAGCCTAATAAGCCAGTGAAAAAAATACACAGACAAATTTCTCATTGTAAATACATGGTGTTGGGGTTCAAAGACTGCAATATATTGCCCTGAGCTAGCCCACAACAGACTAAAATGTGCACGAGATATTCTGTAATACCACATAAACTTTACATGTACATTACCCTGCAGTAACAAGTTTCACACCTAAGCTACAAGCTTTGTAAAGAACCACTTCCTCTTCTGCTTTGAAATTAATGCTTACTAGTGTTGTTTGATGTGGCCTTTTTTGTGTTGCCTTTTCGTAAAATGTATTGGAACCAAAGACGCAAATCAATCACTCTATTGTTCGTATCAGTCATTGTTACAATATCTTTCCTCCAGTCTGAAGAATATTAAGAATCCTTAGTCATTCTGTAAGCCTTCATCCATACACGTGAGTCATCCTTGTTGTCCTTGTTATTTCCTCCAGGGGTGGGGGGAAACGGGAAGCGTTTGAAACAAAATTTTCAAGTATGTAGAAAAATAAGCCCAAGCAGTATGTCTTCGAAAATTAAGATTTATTTCCTCTGATTTTACTTTCTCGTGGCCTTTCAAGCTTTGAAACTGAAGCAAGCAGCATAACCAATTTACTGAACATAGACACATACATCAACCTCCTCTGAAAGTGGGCTGTCCCAGGTAGTTGCAAAAAAGAAAAGAAAGCCTGTAGTGGGCAGTCTAGAGTAACAGGCAGTCTGGAATAACTTCCTCATAGGAAGTATTTAGACATGATTAGTTTATGTCCTGAACTGTAGCGTCTATCATCTTTTTATTGAAATACCTATTATTTAGTGACAGATATTCTCCTTGACTATGTAACAGTCTGTCCTGCATTCTGAATCATACATCAGCCAACCCAACTGTATCTTGTAACAATTACTTCCTGATAGACTACCCTACTCAGATCCTCAGTGTGCTCCAGCATCCCCTTGTTTAGTTACATGACAGAAGGCTAAAAGCATAAGCTGATATTTACTCAGACTCAACCTCATTCGAGTTCTGCTGGCCTCTGCTGAAGGTGTCCTCTTCCTTCTTTTTGTACTAAAAAATAAGCCTTAGTTGCCTGTTCATTTGCACAGAAGCAGTACTATTCTAACAGTTTTCTACTGAATTTGGTTATTGTTTTCCTATCAAAAATGGAATACAAATAACCAAGAAGCAAAACAGACTGTGACAGAGCTAGAGCAAAGAGGACCCCACATAATATCAGGGCCAGCCACCATACTATAGCAACATTTAGCAGTCTCTAAGAAACCTCACAAAATCAATATAAAAATAGTACACAAGCTAATGAATGTTATATTCCTAATACATTTTGACATTTACATTTTAGTCCATTTCTAATCAGATGTTTTCATACAGTAATCTGTAATTATGTCAGGCTTTTATTACTGAATACTCAATTTACACCCCATTTTGATGAATAGTTCCAGCTAGTCCTTTCGGTATGCACTGGGTCTCCTACGTTAACACAAAAAAGTGCTTATCATCGTGTATTAAACCAGCTCATTTACGTCCCTCTGAAGTTCTCATTTCCATTACTCAAAAAATAATTCCACAACCCACAGATTTTTCCAGTTCACTTTTAATCCCTTCTCCCTGACAGAACAATACGAGTTACTACATTTGTAGCAGTCTTTCTGCCGCATTACAAGGTAAGACTCCAACTAGTTCTCTAGCCCATAGCCATTACAGTAACAAAGCAGTTTCACCATTCCATGACAAAACAGCTTTGTCAGCAACTTATTACAAGACAGGCAGACAGGGATTTTTTAATTTATTTTTCATTTGTAAATGACAGAGAAATTACATCAATCTCCTACCAGATTTTCAGTACTGTTTAATCTTTCCTATCCTTGTAACTTGCATCCAGAAGTCAAAACACCCTACATTCCATCTATTCAAACAAAAAGCTTTCCAGGCCCTTAAGTAAGGCAGCACTTTGTTTTTTTTAAAAGGATACTGTAAGAAGGAGGCTGGCAGGGGGGGAAGGCCGTGGGGGGACGCAAGAAAGAGGGTAAAAAGGGAACCGAAATTTAAGAAAAAGCAGCTTCCACACTTGTATCCTGAAGGGAGAAGGGAAATGTGGCAACCCTGTTGCTCTTCACTTAGCTTTCCTCTTACATTTTATTTTGCTTTTGGACTGTTATGTTTATGTACATATACTTTAATGTCAACATGCATACTAGAAGATGTGAAAGTAAATTCAGTATACTCACCAGTAAAAGAAGGTCAGGTTTTAAAACGTAACTTGACCTGTTCAGCAGTTTTAGTTCATGCTTACAAAAATAAAATACACCTTACCGAATTTCAGTACTGAATTACTGAACTTCTCAAGACCTAGCAGAGCACTGTGGTTTTCAAACTGGACGTGTGCTCTTTTTTCAGTTCTAATGCCTGAGTGTATTGTGCAATTTTACAGATTAGTAACATTATCTTTCCTGTTTGCTATCTGCTGTCCTAAAACTACAGCTCCTTTGATCTGATTTATACTGAAGTATCACTGACTACACTGAAATGTATATACAACCCAAGTCTTGCGTATTTTTTCAGCCAAGTATATGAGAAACACAGGAAAGGTTTCATTTGCTTGTTGGTTGCTGTTTGTTTGAAAGGACTCCTCTGCTAATCTGCTGCTCCATTAAAACGTTTTTAGTAAAAAATCTTTCGTAGAAGCCCCGGTAAGCAGAAATGCGTGCAGAACATCCTTTGCACACTTCCCTCTGTACTCACAGAGGCACAGGGAAGAGCTCTCTCCTGCCCACTTCAGGTTATGACATGATGATGCTAGAATGCATAAAAAAAAATTGTTTTGCTCCATTTATGGTTTTCTTCTATCACCACAATCAGCAAGCTAACTCTGAATTTCTAATAGAAAAAAAAAAGAAAGAAAAACCAGAATAATTCTGTATTTTAATCTCACTTGACTCATTTGAGAAGGTCAGCTACAAACACTGCTTTGTACTCAGTGCCATTTATATATAAAACAGATCTAGAGAATGTGCGAGTGTTTTCAGGAACAGAGTTTTACATTTGGAGGAATTATTTAGAAGTGGATTCAGCCAATGAAAAATTCTTTGCTTTAGACATCAAAGGCTGAATTTAACGACAGAAGAAAAAACTCTTGGCCAGAGTAGTTGCATAACTCCAAGTTCATATCCCTAACAGCAAGGATGTTAAGAGGTCTTCAGGTTTTGAACTGGCTACAATTAAGTATGCTCAGACTCTAATCACTTGCAGTACAACATTAACATCTCTAACATATTCCAGCAGTAAGAGAAATTATAATAAATACAGAAAAGAAAAAAAAAAGGAAAATCAAAAGCCCAAGCAGATAATCTGCTTTGTCAAACACGTTTCATTACAATTTTTCTTGAAGACTTTCTTCTAGTCAGAAGCCCTCATAAAGTAACACTACCATCTAAGTTTATTCATCTAAGTCAATAAACTTGTAAATTAAATCTGAATTCGTATTCTCTTTAAGTAAGATTTTGAAATGCTTTCATGACTATTGAATTATCAAACATTGTGTTACAAGACAAACTTATACAATCCCCATAACTGACTAAGGGGTGAGGGTTATGAAAAATACCTTGTTGCCATGTATCTGCTGTTACAGAATCACAGCAGTACAGGGTTAGGCAAACCTGCAATCAATAATCACTTCATGCCACATTCCACTTGTGTTATGTGTGCTTCTTGGTGCCTACTAGACAAGGATGAAGATTTCCCTGAAATGTTAAAAGTGGGGGGTGGGGGGGACAAAAAAAAACACCATAGCACATTCCCAGGTACGTAATTGTGCCATACTTGAACTATTCTGACAGCTCACAGCTTCCCTGGAGTCCCTAATGGTGCTGCTTTAGGGAAGAACAAGTCAGCAAAACAGAGCTAAACTCAAGCATGCTTCTGGTTAAACTATTAGGTCCTCAAACACACAGCAAAATCATATACCAAAAGGTGTAATTAGGACTTTCCAGTCAGAGAAAACGATGAAAAACTAAACAAAATCACTCCCTTAAGAGCTACTGTAGATAACTTTAGGCAAAAAAACATGTCATAACACTGCTCTATCTGGAGGAAAAAAAAAAAGGACACACCACTCACAAGATCTGTTCTATGTTCTACAAGGGCTATTCTACAAGCCCTGCAAATGCTTATTCTGCACCACCTCAATTCCTGCTGATGGGGAGATTTCCCCTTCCTTTTGAGAAGGGGAAACCACTTCCCTTTGAGAAAACAGAGGAGAGATCTCTGAAACGTGTCATGGTCCTTACCCATGACTTTTGTAGGTCATTACGTGAGAACAACGACACATTATCCTGAATCCAAACTAACGCCTACAAAGGAAGAAAGTAGCCTACTGATTCAAAGAAATCAAATTAAAGAAAGACTTGGATGTAACCAGCTCCTGTTGTGTCCATTTGTATGCAGACCAAGGTAACAGCAGAACATCACTAGCCATCACTCAGAATGCACAGAAAGTTCAGCAGTTCCAGTTTACAAATTTCATACAGACAGCAAAAATGACATGACATGGTAGGGTCAGATTAACCACAGCAACTGCAGAGCAACACCCCCATCCTGCCCCCAGTTTATGAACTTTTATTCTGGAAGGCATACTGGAGCAGCTTATCTACTGACTGAGAGTCTTATGCAATTGATTAAGAGCTTGAAAGCCACTTTTTAATTCAGGTGAATGCTGTGCAGTGCAGAAGCAGGTAAGTGAAGTACTGACCTAGCTTAAAAGATAGTGACATATTTATCCTGTCTCTTCAGCCCTTATAAAGAAAGAGAATATTTTTAACCAAATGAAAAGTAGCTTCCCAGAATCACTTAAGAACAGCTTGGAGGAAGCCCACCACACACACACAGACATCTGCATTTTTCCATCACTCCACTCATTCCTTTTCCAAGCCACTTCAATTTTCACATTTTAACTGAATAATTTAAGGATGGATTTGTTTTTTGTTTTGGTTTGGTTTTTTGTTCTTCGGTTTTAAGCTAACAGGGTTTGGTCTAAATGAATAAATGGTAATCCATATTTATTAATTGGAAATGGCTAGGTCATCAATTTGTAAATTGATGTACCTTAGATTTCAAATCCAGTGTTTTAATGGCAAAAGGATTCTGAAGTATAAAAAAATGGAACCAATACCAATTTCCTGTGACAGTCACTGTTCTTTGGATATAAAGAGTCAAAAGGAAAAAGAAGAATCTTTCCTCCTGCATGTTCTTTGCAGAGGGGGAAAAAAAAAAAACAGGGAAGTGGGTAGAAATTCCGACATCAATATTCCGAACTTCATATGAAAAGGATCATGAAAAGCAACAGAAGTAGCAGATATTCCTCTTCCTTCCACAGAATGAGTAAAATAAATTGATTCTGAACCCTGTGAGTATTCCCATGACTTAAGAATCACTTCTAGAGGTGATTATTTTAACTTTATTGACAACGCGTAAACAGGAACACAGGAACTCACAATGTTTTGCTCACTGATGTTTAGCAACATTATTCTTCAAACAAAAATAATGTATCACCTTTTGGTAACAAGCTGTTCCATGCTGACAGATTAAATCGGTGCTGCGTATGTAAAATTGCTTTCATGTTTTCAGGTATAATTATGTATTTAAGGGAATTCTCCTACAGTATCATTGGAAAAATACTACTGATAAGTAAGCTACTCAAGCTACAAGCGTTTACTGCATCACATCTTTACTCTGAAGACTAAAATACAGACCACAGAAGTGATAAAAGGATTCCAAACCAAGTTTCACAAACATCATCGGCTGAAAGTATTTCTAGCTGCCCCATTTGAAAGCACCTTCGTTGAGTTTCCAGACAGACTGGGCTTTTACAGCTGTAAAACATTTCTCAAAAGGACAAAAAATCCTCAGATATTTTCTATTAAAATGTCTTTAACCTTTACTAGTATTAAAATAATAATTCAGTTTAAAACTCTACCATAACAAAATTAAAAAATAAAAATAAAAAATCGCAAGTTAGTGAAGAATTATCACAGCCAATCACTAATCACTTTGTTCTATAACAAAGGGATGAAACCAGAACATGAGTTTTAAGGGGAGACAGGCTACTATGACGGTAGCGTGGCCTTTCAGGTGTATGTTTATAAATAACCGAGCCATCCAGGGTTGGTGGCAGAGAGCAAACTGGCTTACTAGATGGTAAACTTGCATAACCTGGGCTTCTCATGCAAGATTTTCTATATGACATAGGTCCCATGTGAAAATGTGGTCATATGGTTTGATTTTTGGGTGGCCCTGTGCACAGCCAGGAGTTGGACTCAGTGAGCCTTAGGGGTCCCTTACAACTCAGGATATTCTAGGGTTCTGTGAAATAGGAAAAGCTCATTTTGTTTCACCCAAACACTGAAGAGCTCTCCTTAAAATCAGATAGCGTTCAGCCCTTTTCTCTCTTTGATGTGCAGTTGAAACACGTACAGATCTGGCAGCAGAGCCACATGACCCTAGTTTAACTTGGATGAGCACTGGTACTGCTCCAGACACAAGGCTTCTACCAAAAACAAATAAATAAATAAATAAATCCAGGTACATAAACATCAAGGCGAAGTTGTAACATTTCGCCACAAAGTACACAAAGGTAAGTGACACGAACAGGTCCCGCAGGCCTTGCACTCACACCAATGCCCCATATGGGCTCCGGGACCAAAGCGGGCCGGCAGCGACCCTCACCCGGCCCGCACCCCTCGGTGAGGGCGAGGGAGGTGAGAAGGGCGCTGGAAGGGTGACAGCAGCTCCCTGGGGGGGAGGACTGCTCTCCCCCTTCCCCCCATCTCCCCCACGGGAGGGTGAACGGGGCCGTCACACCGCCCCTCCGGGCTCTGACCCGGGCAGAGCTCGGCCCGCGGCCGCCCCAAGCCGGCCCGGGCCCTCAGACAGCCGCGGGCGGGCGGCAGCCCCGCGGCCGCCGAACGCCGGGGGAAGGGGGAGAAGCAACAGCCGCCGTCCCCCACAGCCCTGCAGCGGGGTGCGACGGGTTCAGCGCCGGAAAGCGGGCAGCGAGCCCTCGGCGCGGCTCCTTCGCCATTTTACCCCCACGCCCATCG
>WBMW01001083.1:0-13541 GCA_013396635.1 Penelope pileata | reverse complement strand
CTGGACACGTTCCAGGGCCTCAATGTCTTTCTTGTAGTGAGGGGCCCAAAGCTGAACACAGTACTCGAGGTGCAGCCTCACCAGAGCTGAGTACAGGAGAACAATCACCTCCCCAGTCCTGCTGGCCACGCTATTCCTGATTCAAGCCAGGATGCCATTGGCCTTCTTGGCCACCTGGGCACACTGCTGGCTCTTGTTCAGCCAGCTGTCAACTAATACCACCAGATCCTTTTCCACTGTGCAGCTTTCCAGCCATTCTGCCCCAAGCCTATAATGTTGCGTGGGGTTGTTGTGACCAAAGTGCAGGACCCAGCACTTGGTATTGTTGAAGCTCATCCAATTGGCCTCAGCCCATCAATCCAGCCTATCCAGATCCCTTTGTAGGGCCTTCCTACCCTCAGGCAGATCAACGCTTCCTCTCAGCTTGGTGTAATCTGCAAATTTACTGAGGGCGCACTCAATCCCCTCATCCAGATCATCAATAAAGATATTAAACAGGATGGGCCCCGGTATTGACCCCTGGGGAGCACCACTTGTGACCAGTCACCAGCTGGATTTAACTTCCCCACATAGCACCTTGGACACCAGCATGGAGCTGGATGTGAGACACCACTGAAAGGGCATGGACATTCCCTAGGGCTTATGAGCATAAAAGTCCTGGTCTGCCCCTGCACATGAGGCTGCTGCCTTAGGCTGAAGGCCAATGAAGTGTCATACTGCATACCACCACAGCATACAGCTAACACGGTGATAGCATGAGCTTTGGGATGTAAACAAGGCCTTTGAATGGTTGTTGCAGAAAGCCCAGCACCACTGTTAATTGGAAGGAACAAAAGCTTACAGTGTGAGACCCTGAAGCAACTTCCAGCAAAGTCTGGTATTTTGTTGTTTTTGAAAAACGACATGAGGGCCAACAGTCTGATTTGGGCATGTAAATTCCTTCAGGAAACAGAAGCTCATAGAAGTACTACTTTCCAACCTATTCATTCTTTATACAAGATCTATAGGAAAACCACAAATTTGGAAAAAATAATGATCTGTTAAGCTCAACTTTAAGAAATATCTTAGACTGAACTTTTCTAAAAGATAGTAGATCTTCTCCTCGCTGATAACACAGGTGCCTGGAAACTGTCGCAGTTTAAGTATTTGCGCACTGCAGTTGTAACAGAAGGTGTGAGCTACAGACTCACCAAGTCCATCCGGGGCAGTAAGACGCATTTTTCAGTTAACAACCTAATTAATCCATCTGATCTGTAGAAATCAAAAAATACTGTTTTCTGCTCATCAACTAAAGAAAACATTTAAAGAAAACTACAGTCCTGCTTCTGTTCTGAGCCTAAAACTAGGTACTGACTTACTCCAATGGACTACTTTTATAATCCTTCAGAGTCTGCTAGTAAGCTCCATCTATCTTTCCTGCTTATTTATTTTTTGTTTGATGTGATGTAGAGCAATCTAATTGAAATCTAGAGTAAAAATACCAGTGCCTCTACATAGGGATACTTTTTAATGGAGAAAAAACCGTATTGAGGATCTTTTCATTGGATGCAGTATTGCATTCTCAGTAGCAAAGGACAGGTGAAGGTGCAAATAGCAACATTCTATTTCTGCTCTGTACGTAAGCTATTAATTTCTCCACTTCTGAGGTTTTCTTCTTCCTAGGCTTTGCTTGTTGCTCATGTCAATAATCTGATGCTGATTTTTCATTAAAATTATGAGCATTATTACTTCAAAGTAGTCTAAATATGTGAGATTACTAAGTGCTTCTTTCTTGCTTTATAAAGTATGAAGAGTGTGTAGTGACTTGAGACAATACTCCATACACAAGTTGTGGGCTTCTCTGGCTTGCTTCCCCCTAGTTTCAAAGCAAGCATTGTCGTACATTTGTCTCACCCTGGGGAACAGTGGCATTCCAAGTATTATTCTCTTATAAAAAGACATTTGATGCACTTAGGAAAGCAAAATGTCAAAAGTTTATTAATGTCACGATTTTGATTTTAAATGTCTTATAAAACCTCAAGATTCTTTATTTTTTTCCAATTTATTCCAGTTTTAGGGCAGTAGGTAATAAAAACATATGCATAGTTCTTAGAATCTATACATGGAAAAGTAGCTGAAAACATTGAAGTTATACTTAAGAGTTAAACTTGTTAAGAATGAGAAAAAGCGTAAACAGTTTTTTTTCATTTTGCAGATAACCACCTTATTTTTTTCTACTGCACTGTGGCCAGTAAAGATTACAGTTTCTGTCATACAGCGCTGTAGGCCTGGATAGAGAGAATGCAGGTTCAGTTGCTTTAGTGCTTCAAAGCTCTACTCTTCAGGGGTTGAAATGCATAAACCTTATCAAAACATACATCAACCAAAGTCTGGACTTTACAAATGAGTCTGCATGAAGATTTATTTAAAATACAATGTAGAATTACTTTGTGTGCAATGTTCTTGATAGTCATTTATGAGTCAATTGAAAGTATTTTTACTGTCTCCTTGGGTGTATTTCTGCAGTTTTTTTTCTCGCAAAGTCAGGAAAGATTTGGGAAACTCAGATTCAGAATAGATAACTACAAAATAGACTCCAGCATACACTGGTTTTATCCTTAGATATTTACACATCTTTTCTGGCATGATCGAACAATTGATACATTTAATAGGCATGAATTTTGAAATGGATTTTTGCAAAATCTAGGTTATAGAAAACTAATGGCCACTGGTCAGAGTTGTATCTTTCCCCTTCAGTGAGCATTACTGTTCACAGAGAATTGGCAGTGAGCACTGCTAGCCTTAAATTGGAAGGTCTAGGTGAATGGCAGTAGTTTTGCTACAAGTATATTTCTGGAGAACTCTTCTGGAACTTAATAGAAAATGAACCAATGAAAGTAGAAATTAATGTCTCAAGTAGCACATAAAATTAATGCACAGTACCATCGGTTTGCATTTCTGCTCTTTTTGATTTTTTCAGACATCCTGTAAAAGCCCTATGTTAAACTATAATGCCCTCATGCTACAGAATAGTTTAGAAAATTTTATACAGAAGTGAAAATTAAGTGTAGTAATTCAACTTCCTTAACAGTAACACAGTAGTAGAAAATGAGGCTGAAACCAAAATTTTTTCCCCTTTAATAGACTCATATACAAGCTGATTTCACTTCAGCAAAAGCATGCAGAACTATTCTGTGTATGTGTGTGGCTTCTGTTATTTGAATTTACCAAAGGGTTGTAATACAAGTCTTAAATGCATGTGGTTATGTTGGTTGCTTATGCAGCACTAATCTTCCAACTGCAAAAAATCCAAAAAGCAATATCTACTGAGAGTAGGGGAAAGATTACTCTGGCAACTATAAATTGTTCTGTATGAGGACTTACTATACAAAACTCATACAGACCAAGAAAACTTTTGTATAAGTTTCTTTGGACAATATTCATAAAAGGCATCTAGGCACCTGAGGTGTGGTTTAGGTAGAACTTAAATTCTGTCTTCAAGAGCAAGCCTCAGAACACCATAAAGTCACCCAAGTCTTTCAGTGCACATATTCAGTGTCTGTAAGCGTAGGCAGTCAGCATCTGATGTCTTCATTGCAGCAAAATAATTGCTGCTTGACTTCTGCCTGTTTGGTTTGGGGTTGTGACAGTAGGAAGTGCATCACCTGAATTCCATGTTGGGCTGGATCAGAGAGGCATGGTTAGAGTTCACCCAGCGCACAAATGCCTGAAATCGACACGAAGTACAGAAGTTGCTGTAAGGACACAAGCAGAGGGAAACATGGTAGCAGTGATCACTAGGCTTACAGTGTCATGAGCAGAGAACGTGGGACCTAAGAAACCTGTGTTTTGTGCCCTTTTCACCTTCAAGAACTCAAACCAATCTCTTCTCACAGAGCTGATTTGGGGTCAGGATTATCCTTCCAGTACTGTGCAGCTTCACAAAGGCACACTGAAGTAGTGCAAGACTACAGTTAGGGAACCTAGCTGGAACAGCTGGAAAGTTTTAGTTTTTGGTCCGTCTTCCCAACAGTATTCAGACATAACCAATGGCTTTTCAATGCACAATATTGGCTCCTGTTCCAGGACAATAAACACTCTAACAACTGAATGTAATGGCACTGTGACAGTCTCCTCATATTTGTCTCTCTGATTCCATGGTTGTTACGATCTGAAAGTAGACTGAGTATAGTTATGTATATATTTTATTTACAAACATATGTATGTAAAACTATACTTTGAACATATGAAAATATCTTATTTATATGGCAGATGAGGGGCAGGGTTTTCTTCTAATGGTAGTACATGCTTTTCAAGCTTGTACTTGATGTAGAATCCTACTTTAGTCATTTTTAAAGTCTCTAGTTTTACAATGGTTAGGGGAATTGGGCACAGTACCTTCCAGTTATTTACTCTTTCATATCTCCTCCCGTGTCTCTGAGGTATGCATATGTTGCTTCATATTTTAGATATGAAATATGGATTCTACTGTTATATACACAACATCTAACGCTGTAAGACTCTAGTCTGTGATACCTAATGCCTAGCAAGAATTTGCTGTCTGACAGCATTAAAATGATTAGGTTTTTTAAGCAGTGTTGTGGAGAA
Organism: Penelope pileata; assembly: GCA_013396635.1. Taxonomy (NCBI): domain Eukaryota; kingdom Metazoa; phylum Chordata; class Aves; order Galliformes; family Cracidae; genus Penelope; species Penelope pileata. The sequence continues at coordinate 8,954 of WBMW01001083.1, read as the reverse complement.
ATTCAAACATGATAAATTGCAAAGACTTCAGTTAATAGAAATGAATAAAATTGCTTGGCTCTGTTCTAGACAATACAGTTTCTTTACCTAGATATTTGAAATTAAAAGGAGAATCTTGTTCCTATGCCTGGACCAAAAAAAAGTTAATCCAAAAGTTGTACCTGTAGAGAATAAGTGAACAACTGAGATGAGGAAAAAACATTGATTTTTATCTACAGTTCCATTAAGTGTAGGTTTCCCTGTATATAATCATCTTCCAATCTTTCAAGAGTACCATTATTCCAAATCGTGACTTTTTTTTTCAGATCTGTTACTCATCCTTGAGGCACTGATGAAGCAACAGTGAATTTATCATTTTTTCACGTAAGCATAGAGGTTTGTGTGCTAAGTCCTAAAAATCAATGAAAACAACTTGTGAAAGTGTTGTTTCTGGTGGGCTATGTCAGCATCACAGAATGTAAGACTTTGTGAAAATACATTATTTTCAAACCAGTACATCTCATCTCCCATTGTAAGGAACTTACCCAGACTTTAAGTCTGTTACTGCAAAGTCTTCTCTACACTAAGAAAAACAAATTTTACATGAACATGTTTGAGATGCAGACATAGCATGCAGTACCTTTTTATCAAGTGCTTTTTTCACACTGGCAATAGTGTAAAATTTACCAATATGAATTCATTTCTCTTGAAATTGTAGCAGAAAAATCTTGAGCCTCTTCTTGAAGTCCTCTCTCAGTGTAAGGTTGCTGTTCTGAAGCATGTCTGCACTTCTGGCTTAAAAGCAGGTCTCAGATAGGGTGAGGTGAGGAGCAGATAATTAGTAAGCTGGGTGTTCTTTAGATGTCTGAGGAGATAAGAGTCAGGTAATGGAGAATGAGGGACTCCTAGTTTATGAAAGTAAGTGGTATGCGACAGAAGAGTGAGGGTGTGTAGCAAGTTGATGTGAAGGTGAGAATAACAGGAAGGGAATAACATTGTCCAGAAGGCATGAAGTATTAGAGGGTGTGCAAGTAAGGGGACAGGAATGGTTTGTTTTGTTCCGTTCATATTTCAGTAGCTAGATTTTGTGTGTGTTTTTTTCTCCTCAATAAATGGACAATGAATTTTGGAAAAAGAAAATCAGAGTATGGAAAATTATTTGTGTCACTCGCTGTAGAAGCAAAATCAATGCTGAGTGAATGTGTGTTCCCTAGCTGAGTACCTCTACGCCTCCATAACAACTTGAATTCAGTGGCCAACTTCAAATGTTTCTTCAAGGACTGTTGAATTCATACAGACTTTGAGAAAATAAATGGCAGGTTATAGTAGAAAGCTTCTGAAGTTGTCCCCTGGAAGGGCTACAGAAAAAGGAAATGCTACATAATTAAATTGCACACTATTAACCACTGGAGAATGGGGAGCAGGGAGAGAAACAGTAAAAAAGAAGCTAGCCAGCCCTTATAAATGCCTACCATAAGAGAAGCCTTCAGTTGGAGTTGCAACTTAGGCACCAAAGTCAATCAACCATGAAAAACAAATCTTTAGGAGACCAAGCTTCATTAGTTCCAGTACTTGCTGAGAGATGTGATTCAATTGCAACATCATCTAAAGCAATGCTATGAAGCCAATAGTCTTCGTATAACTGATGGGCAATAAAATATCAAAAGAAAACTCAAATAGCAAGTTGAAAACAGAAACTGCACACAATTATTATGGAGACACACGTTCCCCCCATGCAGCAAGCAAAATGGAAGAGAATAAAACTTAGGATAAATTTTGAATCTTTATTTGTATTTGTAATTCAAAGCCATTGTGACTACTTTGGCACAGTAAGCACAAGATGGTCTCTGAGATTGTTTCTTTCTTTGGAGGGGGTTGGGTGCTTCTTTTTTTATCTCCCCCTGAGGTTATGTGTTCCTTCAGTTAAAAAGATTGAGAAAGGTAGTGCTCTGGGGACCACAGTCACAAAAGTCAAGGTTCTGTTTGTTCTAAGAATCCATATGTCCTTTTTCCTTTTTTGAGCTCTTCATCTAGGAGAACTGAAAATTCTCAGGTAGATGTAATTTGTGTTCATCCACTGTGAGTGCATGGCCTAAGTGAAGCAGTCAATCATCAGTTTGAGCTGCAGGTTTCCTTATCCTTTTCTGAGCATTACTCAGAAAAACTAAGAAATCCACATCTTCAGCTTTGGTATTTTCGGAGACTTAACCATCTATTTTATTCTCTTAACATTGCAGTGGTTCTGTAATGTTCATGTTTGTTTCAGAGCTGAAGCTCTCCTTTTGATACAGAATGTGCATATTGCATTTCTGTACAGAGCTCTTGCCAAGTCTTTCTTTTCTTCAAAGGAAAAACAGATCATGAACCTTTAGTTTTCTCCTGACCTGCATCTCTGACCTTTCTTGGATTCTTACCTTCAAAGCCTTTTTTTCTCAAGTACTTCTTTTGACTCTGAAAACCATCTCTTCTTTTCCTGAAACGGAGATAAGACTAAGGCTAAGCTACAGTACACATCAGTAAATAAAGTAGACTTCAGTTCCAGAGTGTTCTAATATGAAGTTTTGATGTTTTGATAGGATTTTGTTGATATTGTTTATTTTATCAAGTATGTGCTGTATAGTACTGTTTTTTTTTTTCTTTATGTGTAACTCCAGTGTATAAAGTAAGAAGTTAAGTGCATTTCAATTTTTAGACAATACACATCTGTGGTAGAACATAGTAAGTTTGGTGAACAGTTCCTTCTAGGACTATTGAAAGTGTTTGTAAGAACAGACTAGAGAACGTTTAACTTAGAAATTTCTATAACACTTCAAACTTTATTATTCTGTTTTCCTGCAGCTACGATATATTGTCCCCAAATTGTAATTAAATGTTCACTAGCAATTTGTGCACAGTGTATGCTTTAAAGTGAGAGATAAAATTTATATTAATGTATACTTAATTTGCTATTTAAAATCATTTAGACACAAAGGGAATAAGAATATTTATAAATGGCTATTTTTAAAATTCTTCTTATGACTTATACAGGAGTGTTTCTACCAATTAAATATTAACATGGGACAACACTTGCGTATTCACTGTAGAAATCAGTGTACTGTTGCTCTTTAAAAGCATTTAAAAATGCTTTTTAGTTTTACTTTCACATTCTGCACACTCAATTTAAAATGTAGAGAAATCTGACAGGTAGGCAAAGGAAACCTTTGAAATAGAGCCATTCTTCCACTTTTTTGTCTTCTGCATTCACCTAGTTGACATCTGTGGCTTTGGAGGGGTTGTCATATGATCACTAAAATATTGGTAATGTCACAAGTAATTCAATGAATTCCAAGTAGAATTTCCTGCTGTAGTCTCAGATATTTTCCATATAGTGGACAGCAGTGAGCTCCAAGTGAAAGCTCGTTCATTTTAGTTTAGAACATCCAAATTAATCCATCGCTCTTTCTCTGTGTGATGTAAGACTTTCTACAAGAGGCTTTCCTCAGAATTTTCAAGAGTATAGATTCCTATATGCTAAGATATTGGGAAGATACATGTGAGATAAGCTCAAATAGATTCATTTTATTGTATGTTTGAAGGGTGTGTCCTATCTTGCACATCTCCATGTATGAGCTGTAGGCATCTCCTTTGGCTCTTTACCAAACACTGTGTGGATTACAGAACTGATGTGAGATACTGTGTACAGAAAGACTAATTAATACAGCCTCAGGGATAGTTCTTATTTTCAGAAAATAGTACTGCCCACCAGCTGTCTTACATTCATGGGCTGGTTGGTGGGAGAAAAATGAACACAAGGTTGAAAAGAGAAAGGTTAGGGAAGATGGATCATTTGGAATAACAGAAATTTGCAAGTTTGGTGTCCATGCACCGTATTATTAATTATTATTATTATTATTATTATTATTCCTGTTCTTGCTAACAATTCTATCTAACTTTTCCTATCTAACTTTTCCTGACGTCTAGGCAATTAAACATGCAACATGGCTGGTGCATTGTTATTCTAAAGGTGTTTTTTCCTCTCTAGAACTAAAAGACAAATACTGCTTTGGTATTCGTGAAGGACTGATTAACTAGAAGGAGTAGTATTTACATGTAATTTGCTAAATTTAACAAGTGTTACCTAAAAAAAATAATAGTTTTGGAATCTGAAAGACATGACTCATTTTCAGCCCTTTTCCAAAAATTTACTGAGAAGAAAGGTATATTGACTAACATAACTTTTCAAACAGTTCATTATTGCGCAGTGTTCAAAAATGTTTTTCTGGCAATAATGGGATTCCAGTGGTGTTTCTTGATACTTACTGTCAGTAAAACAACAGTTTATTTGAAAATGCTACAACATTCTAATGTGTTGTTTATCTGTAATCATATAAAAATGCCGGTTTGGAAGGCCGATGTCCACATGACTCAGGTTTTATTATGAATGAGATGAAAAACTATAACTGGAGAGGGTTAACCTGTTTTTCTCAAATATGAAAGTCTTGTTTTCTCCTCTCGTTTCCAGGATGTATCACATTAACTTTGATAATGAACATGCTAGTCAAGCAGTATTCAGGGAAATCACAGACAAAGTTTGTTGATTTATCTTGGAATACAATATTATTTTCATATTTATTTTATGAAAATAAGCCGCAGGAAAAAAAAGATAAGAAAAATGAAACTCAATGAAACAGAAAAGGTAAGATATTCATATATCAAGAAAAGATATTCATATATCAAGAAAGTGAGAACTCTCATGATTTTGAACACTACATGTTTTTAATAGAAACTTGCCTTGAACTTGAGTGATTTTAAACACTCAGGAAGGTTAAAGGGAGCCACAGTTTGAAAGGGAAATGGTAAGAAAAGCAGAAGGAAGTGGAGATATTTCTGCATTATTAATATCCCTTCTAAGGCAGAGATGATCCAAACTTGTTCTTGCTCATAGCAAACAACTGCTTGGGCTTTCTGCAAAGCTGTGGCAATCTATTCTTATTCAATTGCATTAGCCTCTTGGTATAATTGAATCAGATTTCTTCCCTAGGACACTGTGCGCAGTAGCAGTCTACATGCTAGCATTTGCTGTTTCCAAGCTATTACTTTTTTCAGCCTTTGTGCCAAACAGCAAACAGGAGCCTTGGACAACAGCTAAAATGTGGTAATTGCGTCTTTACTCAATCTGGATTACTTTGTAATGGAGATGAGAGGGCATAACATTTTATAAAACAAAGATTGAAAATGCAGATCTACTGTGTAAAAGTTAAACTTTATGTATATTTTAAAAGATTGTAGTTTCACTAATATTTTTAAAATACTGAAATACCTGCAAAGAAATGATGGATAACGATACTGAGATGTGAGCAACTTTTTTTTTAGTTATGATCAACATAACTAAGAATGCTAGATTGGCTCTAATCATAAGAATAAAGTCAAATGGTCTTTGTGAAGGAGTTTAATAAATTTTGTAATCATCAGTTAGAGGAATAGATTCTTTGTCTCAAGATGATAAGTTATTAAAATATCTTCTAGTCTTTAACATTGTTAGTTTTTCAGTTATTTAAGGGCTGTTTCTTGCACTGCTGGCCTGGAAGGTCTATGTGAGTTTAACGTTTCTTTCTTTGTTTGTTTTTGTTTTTGTATACTTTAATGCAAAATCTGCTATCTAAAATTTTGTTTTGTCTTGTTTCTCTCTTTAAAAACTTCTGAAAATCATTCTTACTAGATTTTAGAGCAAATGAGAAATGAATTAGAGAAATTCACTGAAATGGAAGCTCATCCATTGAGTTCATTCATTCACAGTATGAGTAAAATAAGAACTGACCTGTAAACCTGACCAGTAAAGTAATTGGTTTTAATTTTTGTGATGTAGGTAATACATTCAACATCATGAAATGTTGACAATTTTATGAAGACTTATATAAAGAGTTATCAAGATTTGCAGGGATAGTTTTTATTTTGCTTTTAATATCAAATTTTCCTTCTGTCTTTTTGCCAGAGGACTCATTTTCTAACTCATGTAGTTCAGTCTGTCAAAGTAGTATAATTCCTGAGCATCTAGCTTTCATAAGCCAGTCGAGAGGTTAGGTTAGTTAAAATTCATCAAGGCTTGTATCTTCACTGTTCACATATGTTTTGAAGTTCACTTTTACCTAATACTCTTTTCAAGAGAGTAAGGGCATGAAATATATTAAGTGTAATTTTTCATTCCTTTTTAATGAGAGTAAGACACATCCTGGAAGCAGCTCATGAATTAATTTTATATTGTTTGCAGCCTAGTAGAAAGCAGGAACAAGATATTGTATTAATGTGGCAAAAAGCAACCCTAATTGTTTTTGTTATTATTGGTAATGATAACTCTCATTTTTATATGGGCTACTAAATACCCAAATATAGGCAGGAGGTAAGAATTCTTTGCCATTGTCTTAAGAAGACAGAAAGTGTTTCAGGTATTGTTTTACAGCTTAAGTTTGATCTTGACAAGAGAGTTTTTTTCACAGAACATGCTTTTTCTTCTGCTGAGAAATAGTTTGGCTGTTATCCAGTTTTCTTTCTGAGATAGGCTCCCTTCATTGTGGAGTATTTTCTTATATTAAGTTTGTAAGAGTCTGCCTGACAATAGAGAGCAAGCAGATACAGCCACCATGTGCCATGAATATATAAAAATACATGACCATTTCAAATTGCTGTAACTTCCATTAAGTTGGTGGATTTCATTTGTAACAGAGAACTGATAGATTATTTTCTGAAATTTTGGCATGTCATGCTAAGATTCGTAAGTTAATGTGTTACAGAAAGAGAAGTCATTGAGCTGAGCGTGAGCATCATTTTTCATAGCCACCGAGAAACTGCTCCCAAACATATCTGGATAAAATACGACTTCGTCTGCACTTCTAATCTTTTAAAAAATCAATCTATTGCAGCTAGTAGCAACTTTGTACATATTAGCAAATACCTCCTGAAAAACAGCTTTTTTTTTCCCTCTCAGGTTCAGACACATTACTTAAATACAATACTATCTTCAAACAAAATTTCTGGGCATTCTGACCTCCATTAGATTATGTCATTGTACTCTTTCAGGCTTATGGCAGCTTTTGGTATTGGTCTGTGTATTTCTGATTCCTGTTTTGGTATAGACACACTGTCTGGCTGTTTTTCTTTCATTGGAATTAGATCATTGTCCCCATTCTGGATGCTGTCTGGCTTTGCCAAAGTATATCAACTGTTTGCTTTTCCTGTGACTTCAAATACTGTCTGAATAACAATTTGACTTTGTTTTCCATCAGCCTTCACTAGGTGATAGAACTCTTTTGGGATACTTTTACTTTCAAAAGGCTTTGTTTTCTTTACATTTATATTGTGTAAATGCACAAACTGAAATGGTTTGAGAGAGTTTTTAATAATCATCATTCTCACTAATGTGCCTGGTGCTGTGCCCAAAACTAATCTGAATTGGTGCACTTCAGAAGATGTGTACTAATTGGAAAGAGTCCAGAACAAACCAGCAGATTTTATCAGGCATCTAGAAAATGTGATCCACAAGGAAAGATTGAGTTTGTTTAGGTTGCTTAGCACAACGAAAGAGCAAACAGTCTTTTTAGGGTAGTTATTCTTTGATGGTAATTTGACCACCTCTTCATGGAGGGTGAGTAAGAGAACGGTGCATTGTTGGTAAGATTATCTGAGAAATAAATCTTTTAAAAAGAGTCTTCTGATGAAAATGCTGGGCTAGGCCATGAGAAATGTGTGTTCAGTTTTTGTTTCTTTTGCCAGTGCAGCCTTGGGAAGTCACTTTGTTCTTTGATCCGCTAGCATGAACGTGTTAATATTTTTCCACTTGGTGTTGTTTATAGGGGTTAAACCAATTAGGACTTTGGCATTGAAAACAGAACTCTGGCATGTTTTAAGCTTTTGATTCTAAAATTGCTTCAAGCAAACCTTGTTCAGCCTCTGATTCTTCAAAATGTCTGAATTCACCTGTTATTTGATTCCAAGGTTTTCCGGTTTGCTGGTTTTCTGTCTGCGTGTTGCTCAGAATTGTCTCAGTCAGAACAAGTTAGTGACTAGGTCTTGCTTAAACTCGCTTAGGAGCAGGAACTAGTGCAGCTCCAAGTCATTTCCTGTCATGCAGAGTCATTATGTACATATGCAAGAAGTCTAGAGACCTAAAATATGTTGGCTGCATGGCCTGTTTTCATCTGGGTTCCCATGTCTTAATCCTGCAAGTTCATGCCTTAAAATTATGCTGGTTAGAATGTTTAATTGAGCATGGGCTGTTCAGGAGCCAGCTAAAACTATTTTAGCTCTTTTACTGTTGAATATAGGTAAAGAAATGCAGCAGAAACCAAGCCCAAGATCTTCTCCCTGCAGAAGGCTTTAATTGATAAGTTAATGCAGTTGTTGGCATCCATACCTTGGAGCAGCCTCTAGATTCTGATTAGATATGGGTACCTTTTCCAGCATTGAATTGCCCACTTTTGCTTCTACAAAGTACAGATATACCCCATGCTTAGCATTTGCTGTTGGTCAGCAGTATATGCCTCTTTGCTCAGTGTGCATGATCCATTTTGAGTTGCTTAAGTGGTCCAGACTGCGTGGGAAGAAATAAATCACATTGGAACACCCTGAGGTGGCCATGTACCTGGCAGTATGTCAGTATTTAGTCCTTTGATTGTGTACTCTGACAGTGGGTGAGGGACCTAATTATCTTGATTAAGAGCTATAGTTATTATATTTCAAATTAAAATATACCCACATTTGTGAGTTAAATAAAGGAGTGGAACACATGGGAGAGCTGCTATATTTTAATTGCTATCATTTCCTTAGAATAGAAGTGAGTATTGTTTTGTAAGTATGTTTTGTCTGTAGTGTTTCAGAGGCTAATTACTGATATGGAACTATACTGTTGCTTTTATTCCCAAAGAGGACAAAGCCTAAGTAGAAGAAAAAATACTGCAATAGTTTAAATCTGTTAGAAGGCAGAGAGTTCACAGAATCACAGA
>WBMW01001082.1:217389-259241 GCA_013396635.1 Penelope pileata | reverse complement strand
ATTCTGTGATTCTGTGATGTCTCACAGAAAAGAGAGGTGGCCCAAGGCCAACAATTACATGGTATGGAAACACTTATTTCACGAAAATTGGGTGCTGGGCCTTGTTCTGTTTAGAAATAGAGATATAGCCATAAAGACCGCAACTGGATTCCTGGCAGGCATTGAGTCAGACCACATCTTTCCTGATATCTGAGCAGTGAAGAGGCAAAACCTATTCCCTGGGACACAGTTTTCTCCATTTTGTACCTAGTTATTTTGAATTACACTAACCAAGATATCCTGATCTTTGAGTTTCTTGAAAAGCAGAGCATGAAAAGCAGGATACCTTAGTCATCAAGGTCCTCACTTGGGTTTTCAGATTATTCTGTACTCTGATAAATTTGCATGTCTAGTGATCAAGATATTAAGCTCATTCTCCTTGATTCTCATATTATTGTTTTTACTATGTTATCTGCTTATCTTGTAAAATCCTTTGGGAATGAGACTGTTTCTTACTACATAGCTCTACTTCATATAGTTTTCAGGCCTAGTTAGTGCCTATGTATTGTCATTTGAAAATAAAAATAGAGTTGTATGGCAGCCTCCTGAAGGAAATCTTCATAACAAAACACTGATTCAAGAGCAGTAGCTTTAGCTGGAAGGCACAGGTCTAAAGTAGGAAACATGTTGAAAAATAGCTCTTACAAGCTCTGAAACATTTCAAATTCAAACAATAGTAAGATAGAGAAATTAAAAAAAATAATTGAAAAGTGAGTTTCTGTTTATTCATACAAAATGACTCCTTGTTTGCAAAGAAATTAGATGGTTTTGTTTGTTTTGTTTTGTTTCTTTCTTTCATTCCCTCCTTTATTCTTTTCTTTTGAATGAATAAAAAGTATTTTGTGCAAAAATGAAAAATCTGTCCCCTGCCCAAACTCAATGACAAACATGCAGTTCATCTTTTTCTTTTATTATTACTGGCAGACAGCTTGTCAGCACGCAATAAATCTGCAGCATTTCTGGGAAATCTTTTAAAGAAATATTAAATATTTGAATCAAGAAACATCATCTTTTGACTCTGAAAAGGTAGCTTGCCATGTAGCCGTCATACTTAAAGAATAGCGCTCTAAACCTCAGCCTATAATCACCTAACACAACATATACCGTATGCAAATATATAATTCACATGAGATTGGCTCCTGAGGGAATTCCTATTAGAAGTATGAACTGTATTGAGGGTGACAGTCTTTTTAGTGCCATTAAGGTAAATGAGGTGGTAATGGGAAGTGCAGATTATACGAACTTCAATAATTTATTTCATGCCTCCCATCAGGATAGCTTTTATAAACAGCTAGTGTTCTTAATTGAAATGTAAATGAATGATAAATCATGAAAAATGTATTACGGAAAGGATAACAGGGTAAAATAAAGGGAGTAAAAACAAAATTCTTAAAGCAGAGGAAAAAGAAGGGTTTGCATGTTAATTAGATAGCACAAAATGATAGGAAAATTAGAAAGAACACAGATGAATGCCTGTGTGAACACAACGAAGCCCAGATATCCATGGCATTAATGCAGTCCTGTCTGATGGTAGTGAGCACATGTGAACAGCAGTGTGTGTTTCTCAGTCTGTTTCTCTTTGAACACCTAGTATCCTGGGGGTACATCACCTAACAGGAGAACTGTATTTCATGACATTGCTCTACAACAGGGGAGTGTGTACTATATCCTGGCCCTTCTGAAGGAGCCTGGCAGTGATTTTGGCTGCTTCAGATCTGAATTTTCACCATGTTCATGCTGAGGGTCCTAGGAGTCAGGATTCAGAGAAGTATTTTGTGTTAGGCACCAAAATGAGGCTTCTAATGTAATTAGCAATTATGAAAAATCTTAACATTTTCCAGTCAAGATGGCCCTAAATAGCCCCATTCACAGTCTCATAGACTTCCTCTTTCTTTCCTTGGACACATTAAAACAGAGACAATTACCAGGCTGAGACAAATTAAGGGAAATATGGATCACGTTGACTTGTACAGTTGCAGATTAGTTACAGTATCTTATCACTTTTTTAACTACTTAAATGTTGCAGCAACAGAGCCCAGAGAATACAATTAAAGTGTTGGAAAGTTACTGGTCCAGGCAAGTACTGTATGCTAGAATAAAATACATACAAATCTGCTATTTCTGGAAGTGCTTTCATAGGTCTTTGCAAAGTATCTCATTTATTTGAAGGAGCAAGGGTCTTATCAAAGATTAAACGTCAGGAATTTCAGAAAGCATTTGTCTAATTAAATCCTTCTAACAAATTGACATACTGTGCTTTCTACTCCTTCAATAAGAAATGTTTACTGAAATCAGTTTTGAAAATTTAAAAGCTGAAAAGTCAGTAAGTCTTAAATTAGAAATACATTTGTTCAGAAAGTATACAACAGGCAGAAAATCCTGACCCAAAGTAATCTCTGAATGATTAAATATAAATGCATTTTTCCTTATCAATGGCATAAGACATGTCAATGATAAAATATTTGGAAATGCTCTGAAATATCACTTGCTGAGGAGATGTCAAACCATCTTCACTGCAGGCATAACTGGCCAGTATTCAGCAAATCCACTGCACAGAAGTTCATCCTCTTACATAACCTTATGTGACGTCAAGAGCAATGTGTACAGATGAGATTTCTCTATCTCACAGATGGCACAAAACAACAAAGGAAATGTATCCTGTTCTTAACTGAAATCTTTATGTCTCTTTTAGAGACAAACAGCCTACTGACCTACTGGCAGAGGACACCAAGATGTTTCTCAAGGAAATATTCCTTACTGAAAATATTAAGTAAAATATTTTGTTAAAGCCATGCAAAATAAAAAGTTAGTGCAAAAGATTCAGCATTGGATAATAAATAAACAAATAAAAGCCTTTGGCAAGTAGTTCAGCGTCATTAATGATCAAAAGAGAAACATGATACAGAGATTGAAACTGTTGGATGATCAGCTTAGAACTGTGAATAAATGATAAACATTTCTACTTATTCTGTTGGGCCAACTAACTTCTGAATCTGTCAGTCCAAGACATTTCTGTCACAGTTGCAAAAGGTAGGGAGGATAGAGTGGTGCATTCAGACAACACTCATTTTCCTGTCCCATGAGCCACAACAAGTCATAAAGGTTACTGTTTTTGTCTCCATCTTATGTCCAGATCTAGGGTCTAACAAGTGCCTCTCTTCTACTATAAGGCAGATAATCTCTCAGAAAGGCTGTAAGATGCCTTGGGAGTCCCTGCCACCAGGCTGCTCATGACATCCTGAGTCATGGTCCTTGTAAACATCTGCCTTGAATGGCTTTCAAGATTTTGACAGATGTCATTGTGACTTCAGGACGGGAGCAAATGGATGAAGAACAGCTGCTGAGAGGAAAATCTGGAAACCTAGAGGCAAAAGCAGACTGTCAGACAAAAGCACTTGGGGAAGACAGCTTAACCTACCAGCCAGTGAGGCATTCTTGTCCCTTTCCTATGTAACAGCAACACTAAGATGAAACAGGCACTATCCTCTTCTGACTCAGCTCATGAAGGCGGTATTGTGGTACTCATATCTTTCATTAGATAGAAAGCCTTTCCTCTTGGTCCTGCAAACTGGCATGCTGAACTCAGGTGCAAGGAAGGAGTTGCATGGCTATTATTGGACTGAAAAGCGATATATCTGCTTCATGAAAGCAGATGAGTCTGGGGAAGTCACTTATTTTTTTTCTAGAGTCATGAAGTGGCGGAATGGTTGAGGTTGGAAGGGACCGCTGTAGGTCATCTGGTCCAATCCCCTGCTCAAGCAGGGCCACCTAGAGCAAGTTGATCAGAACCATATCTAGATGGATTTCAAGTATCTCCAAGGAGACTCCACAGCCTCTCTGGACAACCTGTGCCAGTTCTCAGCCATTCGCACAACAGAAGTTCTTCCTCATTTGACTTTGTGCCCGTTGCCTGGGCCCCAGTGATGAGAGCCTGTTTCTGTCCTCTCTGCATCGTGCCTTCAGATATTATAGATAATAAGATTCTTCCCAAGCCCCCTCTTCTCCAGTCTCAACTCTCTCAGCCTTTCCCCAAAGGAGAGGTGCTTCAGTCCCCTCATTCTCTTTGGCGATCCTTTGTCGGACTCTTTCTGGTAATTCAATTTTTCTCTTGTAGTAGTTGTAGTAGAACTGAACACCCAAAATCTTCCGTAAAACACTGCTGAAGCCCGGGATTGAACCAGGGACCTTTAGATCTTCAGTCTAACGCTCTCCCAGCTGAGCTACTTCAGCCCTGTTCATGCAGCGGTATTCCTACTGGAGAGCTCAGTCACCTGTAGAGTACACAAGTGCTTCCTGATGTTCAGACAAAATCTATTGTGTTTCACTTTGTGCCAAATGCTTCTTGACTCATTGCTGGGTACCACTGAAAGAAGAGGTCTTCATCTTCTTTGCACCATCCCTTGAAGTATTTATTTACATTAATTAGCTCCCCTGAGAGTTCTCTTTTCACACCAGAAGACCCTGCTTGATCAGGGATTTGGGCCAGGAGACCTCCAGAGGTCTCTCTTAACCTCAACTGTTCTGTGATTCTGTGATCCACCTAATACTACAAGCCCACCACTAAACAATGTCCCTGAGTGTTGTACCCACATATCTCTTAAATACCTCCCAGTGTGGTGACTCCACCACCTCTCTGGGCAGCTGGTTCCAATGCCTAATCACCCTTTCTGTGAAGAAATTCTTCCTGATATCCAATATAAACCTCCCCTGGTGCAACTTGAGGCTGTTACTTCATGCCCTATTACTTGTCACCTGAGAAAAGAGACTTCCCCCTCCTTGCTGCAGCCTCCTTACAGTAGCTGTAGAGAGCAATGAGTACTCCTCTCAGACTTTTTTTCACTAGCCCCGTTTCCCTCAGCCAGTCCTCATAAGTCTCATTTTCTAGTCCCTTCACCAGCTTTGTTGCTGTTCTCTGCACACACTCAAGCAACTCCATATCCTTCTTGTATTGAGGGGCCCAAAACTGAGCAGTGTTCAAGGTGCAGTCTCACCAGCATCACATGCAAGCAGGCAATCCCTTCTCTAATGCAGGCACCTCGCTATTTCTGATACAAGCCAGGATGCTGTTGGTCTTCTTGGTCACCTGGGCACATTGCTCGTTCCTGTTCTGCTGGTTGTCAACCAGCACCCTCAGATTGTTTTGTGCCAGGCAACTTTCCAGCCACTCTTCGCCAAGCCTGTACTACTGCATTGTGCTGATATGACCCAAGCACAATATTAAATATGAACTCACTTGGTTTAGAAAGTTCAGCTTGGGACAGAGCTTGGAAGTGTGATACCTCCACTGACTGCTGATACTATATCTTTTGTTTTTGATTTGTATCATACATAGCAAAGTGGTCTACTCTCAAATAAGATAAAATTCTTTATATCTGTGGAAACAGATACCCTCGGAACAAACTTCAGCTCATCTGAAATGCAGAGTGACTAGATCTCTACTCGTAGCCTGGAGTGCATAGTGAAGGCACCCGTAGACCTCTGGGGTGCTAAACAGGATCAGCTGCAAGACACATTGAAAATTTTCACCAAAAAATGTAAACTCTAGTGGTCTTCACTGACTCTTACGTTCTGTGTGACAATTGGAAAAGAACATCAATAAATCAATAAGTGCCTCTTCCCACTCTACTGTTAAATGTACTTTCATGTAATGCCTTTCCTTCTATTTAAAACACATCATTCAATATTACACAAAATGGTACGTGAGAAGTGATTTGTTCTGTCTCCAGAGGCATCTTCTGGTTTTAGTTTTTCCACTCACCACTTCAAAATCTTATACTGAACATAAAATCAACAATTTATTAGGGTACAGCTAGGAAAAATTCTTATGTCCACTTTAAAGTCACTTTGGACTATTTTTATCCATCTATCCTCAGCTTTAATCTTTTTTGTTCTATTGGGTGTTTCTGTACTTTTCACATACAACTCCCCATTTCATTTCAAGGACTCTTTGCTTTTCTTTCAACTTTCTCTTGTCTTCTGTTTTAAGAATGGTCTTAATCTTCTACCATGTGCTTCACTTATTATTTCTCAGTGAAAAGAGGAAAAAAAATTAAAGGTCACATTGTAACAGAGTCACATTGACTATTCATAGAGCTTAACTTTCATCAAACTAAACTATTTGGATATATCCCTACTCCCAAGACAAATAGAACAACAATTCCCAAAATTCTCAAGCTATTTTCCAAAAAATGGTTTATAATTTTCGTTACTTCTGTCTTAGGTTCTCAGCTTTATATCTCTGTAAATGCAGTTAAAAGAGAAGGAATAACATCTGAAATGAAGTACTTGTTTGAAAATGACCACCTGGTCATTTGCTTAATTACGATATTTGGTAACTGATTTGATTGGAGGATAAAACAGAAATTGTCAGGACCTCAGGAAATGAACATATCAAATTTTGATGTTAGATGTTTTGATGTTTGCATTCATGTCCAGCTACAAACACATAATTCTACTTATTCTGCTTATTTTTGTACAATGACAGTACCTTAGGATTGAAATCTAGTTTTAGAAATTTATTTATAATAATACATTTGTTTTCATTTTCTTTATTTTAACTAGTTAGTTGTTTAGATTTGTCAATGACCTTCCACTGCTGAATGGAATGAAAGTTTTAGATAAGATGTTAGGAGAGAGCCAGGATGTTTCTGTGGATATATTATCCCTTTTGATGCAATTAGCCTTCAGTTGTTCCCTTTCTTTATTCTTAGATCTTGCTTTCAGGAGGATATATTTTTATGTATTTGATATTAATTGCCCAGAAATATTTAGAAACGTCTCAGTAGGTAACTTATATGTAGGTTCGTAGAATCATAGACTCATTAGA
Organism: Penelope pileata; assembly: GCA_013396635.1. Classification (NCBI taxonomy): domain Eukaryota; kingdom Metazoa; phylum Chordata; class Aves; order Galliformes; family Cracidae; genus Penelope; species Penelope pileata. The sequence goes on along the minus strand of WBMW01001082.1, from coordinate 252,376 downwards.
ATTGGAAGGGACCTTTGATTCCAAAGTTGCCCTGAAAGTAATACCTCCTATTTATTTCCATGGAAAGTACAACAGATAAAAAGAGCACAATAATGCTAGTTAACAGAGTAAATTCTCAGCTACAAAACACTATTCTTCAACATAGTCACCACCATTAAGTATGCATTTTCACCAGCAATGAACAAAAGCCTGTATGTCATGCTGGTCAAATTTTGCATGACTGAAAAGTGGCTTGTCTTTCATGTCGCTGTTGCCACTTCTAAAATACACCACCCACTGCCTCACTGTTGTCACATCCACTGTTTGGTCTCCATAAATGTTCAGCAAGCATCAATGAGTGTCAATGGGTGCCATTTTTTCCTCATGGAGGAACTTAGTTACATCCCTTTGCTTCATATGCACTTCCATGTCAGATGCCATTTTGTCAGTCTGCCCCTTTGCTGCCATCTATCACAAGACAACAAAATGGAATGGGATATTGGTGGGAAGGTTCAACCTCTCCTGTCATCCCACCAACATCTGCCTCTGACGTTGTGGGCCAACAAAATAAAATAGGAGGTATTACTTTCAGAGCAACCCCAGTAAATGACTTAAGCATATGATCAGGTTCTGTCTTTAAGTTTGTACAGAGCTACCTATTTTCCAAAACTTTTATGAGGTTTACAGATAAATTGAAGTCTGACATAAGATTCAGTGAATTAAGTGTACTGAATGTGGCTTTTAAAAGTTTAATTAATTAGTATCCATAAACCATTTTCACTTCTCAGAATCAAGGTCGATAAGTGCACATAACAAAACACAGTTATTATTAATCCTGTATCTCCCTCTGTGTGGGAGTATCAGCAGAAACTCTTAGCACAGGCATTATAAATTACGGAGCCCTAAAATTCCAAAGCAACCTCCCCCTGCTGTAGCTCCATTATCTTTGCTGCCGTTTCCCTGGCATGGATTTTTTTTTTTTACAAGTTTGATGAAGAATCAAAATGAGAGACCACACAACCTTTTTTTCACAGCTGTGTGCTTTGACTCACAGGAGATTCTTCAGCTTCTGCACTGACAGCGTGCCATTCGGATGAAATAATGCTGCAGACACTTAATAACATGGAAGGAATAGATACAACCTAAACATGCAAATATGGTAATTACCAACCTCAAACACAATTATCTCATGTGCTAGTACTCATAATGGGAACAATATTTCAGTACTGTTTTTTCCAATAGTCATTTGCAAAGTACTCGCTCTGTTTCTTTGCTTGTGGAAATTTGTCTCTCTCACAGAATTTCATTTTCCGTAGTGACACAAGAAACACTGGTTCAGTGACCTTGACAGCTCCTTCCTAGTGTTTATAACTTATCCTGTCCTTCCACCTTTAAACGAACTATGTATTTCAGCTTCCACAAGTTGATCAGGAAAATGTGCTTTAGCCCAACACATGCATGGCTGAGGATTCAATTACTGTAACTGGCTTTCCTAGCTCTCTGCTGCAAGAGCAAGAGGTCAGATTCTCTGAGGGTCTAAAAACTGTTCCAAAATGCATACTGGCACCAGGATGATTTATGTTGGTAGAGAGTTTATGCCAGTTTGCATGTCCATATCAAATTTGCTTGTATAATAACACTCCTCTGAGATTTTATACTTTAAAATAACTACAGCTGTTTGCTACTTCTTTTTCTTCAGCTATGGCAGTGCACTGGTTTACTAGGATGAGCTGCAGAGGTAAAGACCTATTGTAATGTTCATATGGTCATCTGATGAGCAAAAATAATAGGCCTGTTTTATGGATTTGAGAGAAGTAACTTTAATATTTCCTTCATTTTAGATACAAAGAAAGTTAACTTTCTTCTAATTTTATAGAAGATCCTACTAGATGAGATTGGGTAGTTCTTGTTATCCAGGTCATCCTTGATAGTGAAATACCAGAAATGTTATGGTAAGAATATCTGGGAGTTACTCAGAAACAAGACAGAACAAAAAATCCTAGTGAAAGTTTTATTATTATTATTATTTCTTTGTTTTTTTTTTGTGAGATTTTCAGCCTGGTTTTTGTAGACTGCATGTTAGTCTGGATACTTCAGGCAAGAGCTGGAGTCCTACATGTTCTCAGGCACGCTGCTTCTGCAGTCAATAGATGTTTAAATGCACATAATTCATTTATTTCATGTATCTCTGAAGCCACAGCTCCAGCTCAGTTTTCATGGTAATCTTGCATTAAGACAGAGCAGGTAGAGTGAGCCTAAGAAAAGGGTTTTGAAAGTACTCTTCCCGACATTCATTGGAAAGTATCATATTCAGGTCTATAATTCCTCCTTTGCTTCTATCTTATACCTCCCTGCAGGCAAGAAGATTAGAGTGTCTAGCTTTTTTTATTATTATTTTTATTTTTATTTTTGTGCCAAGTGTCAAGATAGGATGAGCTTGGGCACCAGATGAAAAACCTATTACATAGTGCAATGAACCAATGGGGATAGCATGAGTTTGTTCCTTGAGAGGTGGAGACCATCTATAAGAACAATGCATGATTTTAAAGAGTTGTTTGCCATCTCCTACCTGTCAGATGTGTGCAGTGGCTCTGGCAAACTGTGATGCCTTCCTACTTCCAGACTAGGAGCATCAAACGCACATTCATTAATGCTTTGTCAAGCTCTCTACTTCCTGTTCCAGCTGCTCTCTGTACACTTGCTGATTTTGCGGTTTGATCAAATATTAGTACAGTTTGAAATTTCACTCTGGTAATCGCATACATGTGATGTTATCGATCAGTGCTGATTTCAATCATCATTACATACTTTTAGATGCAACCAGAATCTGAACTCTGTTTGTATTCCATAATCCATTTGTTTTTGGCAACAAAAATCCATGCAGTATATTGGTAAATAATGAAAATGGAAACAATTACAAATCATTAATAATTATATAGACAACAAAACTCATTAATTTAATTCTCAGTCAAGATTATCCCCTTTCCAGGTACCTGTTGAAGCTTGGACATTCAGCTTTGAAGTCCATTCATGTATCTATACTGTAAGAAACTTCACAATTTTCACATTGTTTGCCCTGTTAAACTGAAGATGTCTGTGGCTCCATTCAGTAAACAGGATGAGTGCAGGCTCTGCACACATGGAAAGAGATCTGTTCCATCATAAGAGCACAATTTGACTCAGTCGTTTGAATAGTAAATGCTTCACAGCATTTTAGAGCAGTTAGAACCATAGTGAAGTTAGTTAACAGCAAAGCTTTCCCTTGCACTGGTGTGAGGGGCAGGAGAAGCAACTGGGATATGAAAAGAGCAATGATGCCAGCATGTACTGTCAGCAAGTTCAGCATGCTTCGAAACCAGAGAAGAGGGAAAGACCAAAGGTCTGGAGTCCCTGAGCACTTCTGTGCAACGCAAAGGCAAGGTCATCATCAGGAGGAAGAAGTCTGTAGATTTGACCGAGGTTAGTATTTTATTCAACACTGTAAGAGACCAATGGGAAACTTGACTCAACAACTCGGGCTAGAGAGGAAAGGTGAGGGAGCAGATTGGGTCCTGTGGAGGCAGGGCAGCAAGCTGTTCTACTCACTTCCTTTTACTGAGGAGGAGGCTGCATGACTTTGCAGAAAACTCCCGAATCTTCTGGAAACCTGAGTTGGGCAGATGCAGGGGAGTTGCCACCCCGAGGGCGGTCTCTGACCATCTGGACTATATTAAGGTGAACACGCATGTTCTGCCTTTGCTTGACTCGCCACCCACGGATGAAGACCCCAGCTCAAGACTATGCTGGATCCAAGGATGTGGTGAAAATCTGTCTCTTTCACTTTTATTTTTGTTTTCTCTAACCTTTTTCCTTTCCTCTCAATCTCTTTCATCCATTTTCTTTACTAGTCATTGCCTAAGTTTGCCTATAAGTAAGATGCCTGTGCCAAAGTGCCTGTTTATCCGTAATGCTTATTCTTGTTGTTGTTAGAATGTTGCCCAACTTTGCCTTGAGATGGTGGACCAATTCTGGTCATTGAAGTAAATAAATTGTTTTGTATCGTTCCTCTGAGTCGTTGTCCGACTGATGCTCCCACAACCCCTGCTGAACAGGGAGTGCCTTATTCAGTGGGATAGCAAAGATTCGCCTTCCTTGCAACCCACTGAGTGGGACAAGACAAACACCAGTAATAGTGTAAGGATTAATGTGTGCAAAACATCCTGTAGAATCTCAATATCATTTTTAGCCCACGTTTTGTTACAAATTCTGACTGAAGCTCTGCAGATAACAGAATCACAGAATGGTTGAAGCTAAAAGGCACCTCTGGTGAAGATCTTGTCCCGTCAAGGACACCCACAGCAGATTGACCAGGACCATGTCCAGAGGGATTTCAGGTATCTCCAAGCAGTAGAGTCCACAGCCTCTCTGAGCAACCTATGCCAGTGCTCAGACACTCACACAACACAGAAGTGCTACCTGATGTCCAGAGGGAGCCTCCTATTTGCTCCCATTGCCTCTTGTCCTGGCGCTGGAAAACACAGAAAAGAGTCTGTTTCCACCCTTATTGCATCCTCCCATCAGGTATTTATCAGTGAGAATCCCTCCTCTTCTCCAGGCTGAATGCTCCCAGACTTTTTCCAAAGGCTCCAATCCCTTTCTCCTCTTGGTGGCCCCCTTTCCTTGGACTCTTTGCCAGTATTGTTCATATCCCTCTTGCAGTGTCAAAGCCAGAACTGGAACTCCAAAATCTGCCGTAAAATGCTGCTGAAGCCCGGGATTGAACCAGGGACCTTTAGATCTTCAGTCTAACGCTCTCCCAGCTGAGCTACTTCAGCCCTTTTTGAGCACACATCTTCCATCAAAATGATGGAACATAAGCCTCTTTCAGCTCTACCATTCAGACTTGTTTTGTGGACATTTGATTTTTGTCCTCTAATTGGATAGAATACTACAAGGAGGAAGAACACCGTGCCCCATCGAAATCAATGATACTCAGTCCACAACAAGTGGATCTGGTACGAGTCTGCAGACATTAACCTGCAGATGATTCTTCAAAGGTCACCACCAACACGGTCACAATTCCCCGGAGACATCAGCCAAATTAGTAGGTTTTAATTTGCTATGGAAAAATAGGTGAGCTGATAAGTTGGCATGGGGCATTGTTGAAAGTAGAAATAAAACATTTTAAGTTTGGAGGAGATTCACTTTGAAATAGATCTAATTCTGAATTTGTAGATTTTTTTTTCCNCCACAGCCTCTCTGAGCAACCTATGCCAGTGCTCAGACACTCACACAACACAGAAGTGCTACCTGATGTCCAGAGGGAGCCTCCTATTTGCTCCCATTGCCTCTTGTCCTGGCGCTGGAAAACACAGAAAAGAGTCTGTTTCCACCCTTATTGCATCCTCCCATCAGGTATTTATCAGTGAGAATCCCTCCTCTTCTCCAGGCTGAATGCTCCCAGACTTTTTCCAAAGGCTCCAATCCCTTTCTCCTCTTGGTGGCCCCCTTTCCTTGGACTCTTTGCCAGTATTGTTCATATCCCTCTTGCAGTGTCAAAGCCAGAACTGGAACTCCAAAATCTGCCGTAAAATGCTGCTGAAGCCCGGGATTGAACCAGGGACCTTTAGATCTTCAGTCTAACGCTCTCCCAGCTGAGCTACTTCAGCCCTTTTTGAGCACACATCTTCCATCAAAATGATGGAACATAAGCCTCTTTCAGCTCTACCATTCAGACTTGTTTTGTGGACATTTGATTTTTGTCCTCTAATTGGATAGAATACTACAAGGAGGAAGAACACCGTGCCCCATCGAAATCAATGATACTCAGTCCACAACAAGTGGATCTGGTACAAGTCTGCAGGCATTAACCTGCAGATGATTCTTCAAAGGTCACCACCAACATGGTCACAATTCCCCGGAGACATCAGCCAAATTAGTAGGTTTTAATTTGCTATGGAAAAATAGGTGAGCTGATAAGTTGGCATGGGGCATTGTTGAAAGTAGAAATAAAACATTTTAAGTTTGGAGGAGATTCACTTTGAAATAGATCTAATTCTGAATTTGTAGATTTTTTTTTTCCTATGCAGAATTACTCAAAATAAGACTAGGAAAGTAAAGGATTCATTAGTTAAAATTAATTTAACCTTTCATCATTTCAGGACAATAGGATTCTTAGCGCTGTATTTCAGGAATGTTTTAGGCATCTTCCCCTCCCTCCATGCCCTCACCCCCTTGTTTTAAACTCCTCCTTTTAGTTTCCTTTAACAACATCTTTCTCCTACCCTGGTTTGACAACTTTTCGTTGGATCTGACTGTTCGTAGGTTTAGTTCAAATATATTTTCTGTGTAGGACCTTACAAATTGTGCCATAAATGCATCTCACAATTCCTGTTTTCACATTCCACTGTATCACTTTATGTTGCCTACAGTACAGTTCATATGAATAAATGTTGATATTTCTATCTAGGACCTCCATCTTGTCTATGAAAAGATAAAAAATTCTTGTGGGGTCTGAATTTAGACTTCCAAAATAGGTCATGGGAAATGTACTTATTCATTCATGACGGTTCTCTCAGCTGACTACAAAGAAACCGACAGTGACTAGCACAGCTGGAGACACTTAACTGAAGATATTTGAAGCTGAATGAGATGAATCCTACTCCTGTTCCCTAAGAAAGGCAAATTTTCAGCAACAGTGGAAAGTCAGATTCTCACTTGTTTGGACCCTTGTTTGGTTACTTAAATCCTTGCAATATGATCGTAAATATATCACCAATGACTTTAATACCACTGGGGACAAACCTAGTTATAGCACAGCTTACAATGAAAAATATTCTTTTCTGGCTTGCTCAAGTAAAAGACTTGAATTTCTCTCCCTTCATTATAAAAGCCCTATGACTGTTTATCTTGACATGAGAATTTAGATATTCTGTGATCCTTTTATTACAGCTGAGCAACCGACTGGGGACTGGGAGGCCCTGATGTGGAATTCACAGGAAACCCAAGAACTATTTAGAAGCTTGATTTTTATTTCTCTTTTTTCTTTAAAAAGAAAGAAGAGAAAAAAGGAAAAAAAATGAAATAATTATTTTGGAGAACTAGGGATCCAAGCAGGACTTAGTCTATTTTCATTATTATTATTATTATTATTTAACAGTCAGGAGAAGAATTTCCTCCCTTATCTCTTTTATTTATTCTTTTTTAATGAAAAAATAAACATCAAAAAGCAACCTAGGTCATGTAGAAAATATTTCCTGCATAGAGAACAAGACTATTATTTGAATTGGAAATTTTAAAAACTGATGCATTATTGAACTATTTACCTTTGTAATTTCTGAACAATCTTTGGTTTTCAGGAAAGACGCTGAGTGATCAGACTGGATGACAGATCCTGCTCAGCTGTTCATGGAGTATTACTATTGTTTATTTTTCATTAGGTGGACCATAGTAGTCTTGAATTTTCAGACTGGGGTGAATACTTCTTCTGAGACCTTACAAATAGTAAGTTAAAAATGAGGACAGAAATACCTAAAGTTCTTCTGTGCTTGAATTTTCAACCTTAACTTTTCTAGGGTTTATTTTCATGGCTTCTGTGATGCAGATATCTCTGTATCTGGAAGGGAAAGTGATCTTTGAAAGAATTTAGCCTGCAGATGACTACACACTGACCATATTGCCAATAGAAGTCAGCTTCCAACTACAGTCAGCCTCTAAAAACTGAAGTTCTAGACTGCATTTCTACTTGCTTAAGTCATCTTAGTCCCCTTGATACAATTTGTACTTCCTATTGCAATTCCTTTGTCTCATTCACTTTCCATGGTCTGACATATTCTTTTGCCCTTTCTCTCCAGTAATAGAAGTATTAGTCATTTTGGGGAGTGGGAGAAGAAAGGAGGGAGTTATTGAAGATGTGTCACCATTGATCACTGATTATACTTCCAAACTGACAAAAAGTGCTGTTCCCAAATTTAGTACCATGCACTAGATTGCAGGACAGCAACACGCCATAAATTGTGGTATTTGTGACATGCAATAAAATATGTGGACCATTTTGCCAAATTTTGGTGACAAGTGCACAAGAATTATTGGAAAAATATAACCCTCTTAGGTGCCAGATTCTATGGCAATTTATGGCCATCTTAGTTTCCACACCTGCAGAAATTAGTTTCAAGAGCATATTTCCTTTTCCCTCAGTCTTGAGCACTTCATGCCTATATACATAGCATGAACGGCATTCGTCTGTTGATTAAAGAAGTGTATGTTTGCGTATGTGTATGAGTGCACACATCTGCAATGAGGACAAAGCAAATTCATTTATTTTTTCCCCAGCATAATATGTGCACAGGTTTCCCGGGAGGCTATGCAGGTAGAAAGTAATTTGTGAAAAGGCACTAGCTGGGGAACAGGAAAGGGGAGCTTGCTGCAATTAATGTTAGGAAGCCTCCTGTAACACATTTCTTGGAACTCAGAATCCTTGTAAACATATGAAAGACTTAATATTTGTATTAGAGAAGGCTGATTTTTCCTGTTTCTACTAACATTTGAAATAACTTGCAAAGAATGTAGCTTGCACAATAAGAACGTGTCACCTTTGTGAACCAGCCCCTACATAAGCTAGCAAACAGGAAGAAAAAAGAAACTAATTGGGCAGCTAATTATGCTGGATGAGCTTCCCAGCTAACATAAGCTGTTCCTGCTTAGGAAGTCAGGCTGGAACTTGGAAGACTTTTCCTTTAATATTTAATGTACTGTTCCTCAAAGATAACTAGGACTACATTTTTAGAAGATTACTTTAGGCTGCTAAGTCCATCTGGAAGGTCCTAAATCCAGTATTTAGATCCTCAAAAAACCCTACTTAGTTACTTCTGAAAGACTTCTGGCATTTAAGAATCCTCTGATATAGCCTAAAATCTATTGCTGCAAGGCTTGCTCAGAATTTCTTAGGGTCCTGGCACTGCAGAGGGACAGGTAGGGTCTAAGTGGTTTGAGGACTTAGATATTATGTCAAGGATCTTATCAGTAGGATCCGCAGTAAGCCCTCATGGGATGCACCTGCTAGTTTAGGTGCTATGTCTCATCTATCTAAGGAAATACAAAGTAATCCATCACCATTTTTAGTAATTGATTCTTTTTTCCACTTTTTCTGAGTGTATTGGAAAACATACCTCCTATGAGGATGTTCTAATCACCAAACTAGGATATTCTGTGTATGCTCCCTCAATCTGTATTGCTAAAGCAGTTCTGATTGCAGCAGACATTTAAATATTCTTTGGACCAAAGGAAAATAGAACAAAGGATAGACCTGAAGGGAAAAGGGATGGCTGAGGGAAATGTGGCTTTGTAAACCTATGTGGGGAACTTCAGTACAGTGCTGAAAGACTCCAGAGTTAATTCATGTTTCCACCTGAAAACTACAGTAGCTTCTTAGTTGTAGTCAAATAAAGTGAGTTGCTCAGTGCTCTGTATAAATCAACTAATAGCAATTCTTTTGTTGATAAAGTTACCAGGGTAACACACCAAGGCCTGTGAGAAGCTCAGAAACCGTTGTGGTTGGCCACTTTCGAGGAAAAAAAAAAGGAAAAAGGCCCAATAATCCGTCTAGAAAATGTGCATATAGATAGATCTGTTATTTGATCAGACTAACACTGATTATTACGTATGTACTTCTGCATTGTTCTACATTGAAAAATGGGTCTATCATGCCTCATTTTCATCTAAGTAAGTTCTGATTTGCAAGTAGGGGGTGTGGGGAAGAGATTAATCTCAGTCTTCTCTCAAGGTCATCCAGTGACTTTGGACAGGTAAGTCTAATACCTCTTTCCCAGGTGTCTTTTTTCACATCACAATTTTTTTTTTTTCCTAATTTTTGTAAATCCAGCTTATGTGAAAATATTGCAGAAGGATCACTTTTACCCCTGTGAATGTGAAACCAAGATGCAATATAGCAACATTAACTGATTCCATGTTTTTACAGACCAGTTGAGTCACTGTACCATGCTTTATTCTACAAAACACTGATGTGTTGGGTAGTCTGACCTGGATCTTTACAGATGAGCATATCCAAAAGAAGCAGATGTTATCCCCAAGAGGAATATATTACAAGGAAAGAAAAACAAATGAATTAGCCAGAAAAATATATATATACCATTCCTTTCCTCCAGAGAACATATTTTCAGTGCAGATTTTGTTTCAATAAACTTGTCTCATACAAGATTTCCCAGAACCCCTTTCAATCCAACTTCAAACATATAACAGCCTCAGAATATAAATTATAGTTTACCTAATGTAACTTGGAGATTCAGCTCAGACTCAAGACTACTGATTAGTGTTCTCATTTGCAAAAGATGATGGGTCTGTGCCTGATAAATTTTGAGACAGAGTACTTATCTGCCTCTTGTGTCTTAGACTCAGGTTTATTTTTGTCCTGTGCTCTCTTCCTGTGCTGACTCAATCAACTTGTAAACCTCGTGAGGCTTAAATGAATCATCAGAGCTAGGTTTTGTAACAAAAATAAATAAACAAAGGGAAGAAGACAGTTTCTGGCAATGAAACATTGCTGCAAGAAGGTCACAAATAACATCAGACTACCTTCTGAATTCATTTGATAAAGGAAATTCCCTTAAATGTAGAGATTATTTCTCCTCTCTTTGGAAAATACTCTAAATCCAGTATGGATTTACCTGTCCTCTACCTCCGTCTATGCTTCTATACTTAAAAAATATGATTGAGATCATTTTAATAGCAAGACGATATCTTTCTGTTGGCAGCACATCACAAATGTACTGTGTGAAACTCAGCTCAGATCCAAACCATATGAATTTATATAAAGTCATCATTTGCCACTCTAAGCAACCTAGATGAAATGCAAAAACTTGGCATTTATCTGTGGTTATCATACATTTTTTAGATTGCATCTATCACATTCTGGAGGAGTAGCTTTTTTAATTATTTTTTTTTTAAAAAAACCTTGCAATTAGTATAAACCCCTTCTGAAATTTTGACTCCTGTTCTTTTTGTAATGTCTTCCTTAAAGAATAACCATCAAAATATTATCTGGACCCCTAGCAGAAAGATAAGTTGTAATAAAAGTGTAAAACAAATATCTGGTTTTGCTGGATGTGTTTTTACCATGTCGCTAAAAACGTGATATTTTATGAGAGAAGAAAAAGAAGTGGTAATGGAGAGAAAAGCGAAAGCACTTTATAGGTAAGTATGAAAGACATAATGTGAAAGCAAAACATGCAAGCCAATAACTTTCTTGAAAGGGTGATTTTGACCTAGTTATGTTTCATTAAGCAAAATACGTTCACTCAATATTCTTATCTGTGAAGACTGATGTTAAGGATTCATTAAAGGACCCACAGAGGCCTTTATAGATGAATGTTTTGGAGAATAGAGCTGACTGCACTGCTGTTTTGTAATCCTTTCTGCTTCGATGATCATCCCTACTTTAGTGGGGCTCAAAAGAGAGTAACATCAGAGAAAAAAGTATTACAGAATAATAAATCAAAATGTTTTAATTTCAACAACAGAACATTGGATCTTGATACTTCAACTTATAGAATTTTCTATAAAATATTATGGCTTTTCCAGGAGAAAAGTTGTGATGTGATTGCAAGATGTGAGCAATGGGAGCTCCTGAGAATGTGCTTAGGAACAGGTTAAACATTCTTTCTAGTCATTTGTGTTATTAAATATGCTTTATATATGTTTAATACATGCTGTAGTTTTTGGTAGTGCCATTCTGTCCCGCTCCGATTATCGGAGTGAGGGGAGATTCTGTAACATACTTTGAGACAAAAGAGTTCTCGCAGCAAACTTTGAGACAAAAGATTCCAAAATAGTCTCTTACACATTCCTTCAGTTGCAGTAAAAGCAAAGAAAAGTTCAAGACCTACTAGAGCTAGTCAGAATCCTATCAAATTGACTATTAAAACTGATATTACCATGGATATTCACAGAGATTACTCATCATTTACAATGTGCTCAGTTGGCTTCATCAGTTGGAGAGACACCTTGGTTTCATGTCTACTTGTGTTCTTCCACAAGGACATGCTGACAGAGGAGGGCTTACTTATAGTCAGGTAAAAGTGTTGCTTCCATCAAAAGAAATTCATCAATGAAATATGGAAAGTTCATCCAAGCTCATCCCCATTCCCTGCACTGGTAGAGTAGGGAGATAGTAAATTGGTCAGTCACTGTGATAAAATTATTGCTGACCTTCTGACCTCAAAGAAGGAATTTGCATCATATCTGTTCAGGTTTGTTTTTCTAGCTGTAATTTACCTTATGGAAATTCAAACTTGTGCATAAACACCACTTCAGTCCGACAGAATTGAGCTAAGAGGATTTCAGCACTGCTGAGACCTCTGCACATGACTGAACACCATTCCTGTATATTTAGACATCTCTCTAGATCATTTTTCTTCTCAGCCTCCTTTGAGCATTCACCTCCACACATGATGGGTTATGGCAAAGGTGATGGGGAGCATAGACTGCAACTATATTATACCTTTTTTATTTGGGATACTAGTTTTATAAATCTATTAACATGTTTTCTCTGAACTTTAAGATCTCAGTTTTTCAAGTCACTCATTTATGAAGCTAGTTTTTAAAATTGCTGTAGAATTACAGCAAAAAAAAGCCAATCAAAGAAACTGAAAAATCCAGCAATAAATCCCACTCTCTTGCTCTGTCATTCTTATTAATTGCCACTTTATTTAATACCTTCCTCTTCTGCTAAAGGTTATTAAGAAGAATGCTGAAACCAGACACTCTTTCAAGACGATATTTTATTAGACAGAGTGAGACACTTTGAGATTTCCATCTAGGCTCTCACGATAGGGACTCCCTCTGCTCACTGGTCCATAATAACTGACCTACATATCTCTGCCGACCAGGGTTTTGCTGGTTGACTGCATTCCCCAGCAGAAGTTGACTCCCCTCACTGTATTCATTTGTCACAGCAATTAAAGCCATGTGTCAATTTGTTGAGTGCAGGTCTGGTGTGAGGAATGCACATGACTCATTCCTTTCTTTCTGGCATAACACTACTTCTGTCCAAATTGGTTTTGGTTGTGTTCATGAGCTTTCAACTTGCTTAGAATTTTGGCTTCTAGGGACAAATAATGATCATAGCCTTTCATTTTGTAATATCTCTTTATTTCCCTCTTTCTTCTTGCTTTTTATTACCTTTATGTTGTCCATTGATACCGTGTCTTCTCTTGATAGATTGATGTGAAATTTATTGCATTTTCTCACAATTACTCTCTTATAAAAATCTGAGCAAGCCTTGGAGACGCATTGTATCCCTGGCTGGACATCTGAGTAGAAAATGAATATACAAAACCCCCAAAGATGATCTAGTGCAGACATGTGCAACCCACAGCCTGTGGGCCGCATGTGGCCTGGCTCTGTTTTAAATGCGGCCCACTCCTTGCTGCTGCGTTGTCATGGCAATGGCTCTACCCCCCCCCCAGGAATGGCCTAGCCCAGATCCAGCGTGCACCCATTGCTCAACAACAACCAAACATTCCATGTGTGATAGGCACTGTGTGAGCTGCAGCCAGGGCATGAAGAGGGAGCAGGGCAGTACTAGATCTGCCTTGCATGCTGCCACACGCACTCGGTCACATTGAAACCTGCGTGCATTGCACGTGGCACACACTTGTGGTGCTTATTGAGTGAAACGCAGTGATTGTTGATAATAACATTTCAACCTACCTAATGGGGTCTCAAAAGAAAACAGAATCCAAAAAAAAAAAAAAAGAAAAAAGAAAAACTGTGGATGAAGGAAGAGTGGGAAGAGTGTTCAACGATAAATGAACAGATTAGTACTTTTTTGTCAAGACAAATAATGCAGCACTATGCTTAATTTGTAAGGAAATTGTGTCAGTATTCAAAGATTACAATGTGAAAAGACATTATATGCAAAAATGTTGCCATATTCAATGTATGTCAAGGAATGCTTCATAAAGACATAATAGTGGAACTGCATTTTTGGTGGATTTGACCGCTCACTTAAATGAGTTAAACACGCATCTTCAAGGTGAAATTCAACTTATCTGTGCTATCTTTCAAACTATAACAACATTTGAAATGAAACTTATATTATGGCAAACTCAGGTTATGGCAAATAAATTTATGCATTTTGATACAATGACTAAATACAGTCTCATGAAAAGTAAAAAATACACAGCCTTGCTTTCTGTTTTGATGAAGGAATTTGAGAACAGGTTTCAAGATTGCCAAAAAAAATAAACAATTTTTTGGTGTAGTTGCGACTCCATTTTTAGTTGACGCAAATACATTACCTGCAAATTTCCAAACGGAATGTATAGAGCTGCAATCAGACATTCAACTCAAAGAAAAATTTGATTGTGTCTCTTTACTAGACTTTTATAAAGACCTGTCTTACCAGAGATACATATCCCTTGCATCACAATCACGCCTTATTCATGTAATCACTTTTTGGCAGTACATACACTTGTGAACAACTACTTTTAAGGATGAAGCACAGGAAGAGTAAAATTTCATCAAAAATCTCTGACAAGCACCTTGAGAATTCACTGACAATTGTAACCACTTTCATTGACCCAGACTCTATGCATTAGTTTTGCAAAAACAATCTGTTCTCCCACAAGTTTTATGTTTTCATTGCTCTTTTAAGTGCTTTAATAAAAAATACAGAAAAAAATGTTTTGTCAGTTATACACATTAACTATAATAGATATTTTATATGCGGCCTGAGACCATTCCTCTTCACACAATGTGGCCCAGGCAAGCCAAAAGGTTGGATACCCGTGATGCTTCTTCATTTAGCTTTTTCACTAAACGTACAACAGCTATGTCCTTTGAAAATCAAGAACTGTGAAGAATTTCATCACAAAAACTATGGAGTATGTCCTTGGATATAGATGAGTAATAGACAAATCCAGAATGGCACCACTTGCAATTTGACTGAGGGCCAAATTTCATCAGATATTGGTGCAGAATTTCAGTGCAAAACATATAGTCTGTGTAGGTATCATGAAAATATAGCTGGAAAGACTTTGGAGAGCAGAACTGTACTGAAACCTTCACCAAAATATTCACTCTTCCTTACAGTACTTAACACAAGACATGGGAAAGGTCTGGTATCCTAAACTGTTACCTATCATTCCAGGTACACCTAGGTACACTTAGGTCAAAGAAAATGTTCTGTCACGACAAGGGGATTTTCACATTCCTAGTCAACGTTCTTACTATTTTAATGTTGTATTTAATGCAGGAGAGAGATTAAAAAAAATGTTTGAGGGTTAGGTGTGCATATTTTCAAGCCTTTGCTGTTGTACAGTTTTGTAAGGACAGAAGATATATAAGATTCCTTTAGAAACAGGCTTGGGGAAATAAGTGGAATGGCAGAGATTATTTTAAGGTAGTCTCAGGGAAAATGTCCCATTACTGGCAGAAAGAGGGATCTGAATAAACATTTTTGTCTTTTTCGTTATAATGATACTCAGCAGACCCTATGGTATTTGAGCCCTCTCAGGAGACTAGCTCATCCCACTCACTGTACAGTGATCCCAGACAGGTTTCACTGTAGACTCTATACACCCATGAGCTGGAATCTGCATCCCCTGTCCTGTGAAGAGAGATTGAGATAGTTGTTATTACACTAGCAAATTGTTTGTTTAGAGTTCACTTCTGTTTATCATTTATCTGAGCTTTAAAATGGAGAAATAACACACTTTAACCTTGTGATGCTATGTGGTTACTGATCTGTAGGAAGGAATGTGTTTCACTATCTTTAATACGTAGACTAGGATCAAATAATATGGTTTTCCTGTTATTTCTCATGTTACACATCCAGCATTTAGGGATAGTCACAACAGCACAGGACTAGCAAAACACTTAACAGCATGGAAATCTCTTCTTTTTTTTTTTCAAATCCTGCAGATCTGAATGTTTGTAAACACCTCTTTATCATCAAAGTGAGATTTGTCAGTTGTCATCATTTTTCTCTTTAAACTCCTCTCTTTGTGATGTCCTTAAACCTTGCCACTGTCTATAAAAAAAAAAAAGAGTGGCATTTAGAATTTAATATATATTTAATATATTTATATAATTGGCTCAAATCATGCCCCGTACAGCAACAGATTCCCAGTGTCACTTCTTCCTGGAGACAGGCAGACGAGCAGGATGAAAGGAATGGGTTTCCTTGGCAACATGTGCTTGAAAATTTCAGAACTCCTCCTTCCTAAGACATGAAGTTTTTTGCTTTGTTTGATTGTTTATTTGTTCATCTTCTTCCCCTATTCTCATGTGAAGGGGAAGAATGGTAATCAAGTCATTGAATTTGATCACTCTCAGCTGCCAGAATCACATGCAAACATGAGACACACACGGTTTTCACTATGTCTTCTGTCAGGGCGCTGAGGCCACTTCTTATGATGGACTCAAGCACCTCTAGAAAGAGAATCAAACTCTCCTTGATGTGTGCAAAATGAGAGCTGCTGTTAGTCCTGTTGGGATTCACTCACCCACAGACATTTCCACTTTTTTCTTTTATTTCCTTTGAGTATAAGCCAAAGAATGAGGCAGAAAAGTTTGATTGAATAAGCAATTTCTGGGATTAAAAGATTTTAAAATGTAGATTCATTTCACCTAATTTCAGACTTCTAAATGGGAAACAGAGTTGAATCACTTTACATTCCCATTCAGCACACAAACAAGCAGAATAATTCAACTCTTTGGGGGGCTGTTTTATCTTCTGCAGGCACAGTTAAGTGATGTTAGTTCAGAGCGTTAGAATGACTATGCTCCTGTATTAAGTACCTTACCATGCATCTAAAGTTGCACAAGACCAGACCAGACATTAGAGACTATTTATTTCCATGGAAAGAGCTGAAAGAAAAAAGAATACAAGCTTATAATAGTTTACTATCAGTCCTGCAGCTACAGGACTGACTCTTTCTATTACTTCCTCAGATTTTCGAAATCAAATATTATTTGATGTTTTCAGGCTTATTCAACTCTCTTCATTCCCTGGAACTACTCTATATTTACGCCAGAAAGTTAGGACAATAGGCCCAATTAGACCTATGGACATGCAGGATGAAATTTTGACCTCACTGATGCCAATGAGAAGTCACAATTTCATTCAGTAGGACAGTTGTCATCAATAGTCCCAGTAGGTCTATCTTTAATAAGGAATCCACTCAAAATATCTGCACTCTGATATAAGTGAGAAAGGCCACACTGATGTTCTTGTGCTCTTGGTAGTGTTCCATTTACTCAAGCGTACTCTTAACGCTGCACCAGTTTTCAGTGCGTCATTTTCTGAAGACACAGGAGAATAGTATCCTGTCTAGTCATCTGGAAGAAATTATGAGAAGGCAATTGAGGACTGATGACTCTTTCCTATATTGACTCTATAGGATATGCGTGATTAGAGTTGTTAAATTGTGTTACCCACATTTCTGTTCCCTATGAACTAATCCAACAAACTTGATAGCATGACTGTTCTTGTGTGAAGGAACATTGCATGTGGATGCAAAAAGACAATTGAAACAGTTAGAGGCCTAGTAATAATCTGAATGTATTATACAGTTTGTCATTAGAAAAAAAAAAAAAAAGAAAAAAGTGTGACACTTGGAAAAAGGCAGATATAAGTTTGGATGTTTGGGATAATTAAAGAAAAAAGGTTCAGAGAAGGTTGGCAGGCTGAATTAAGTTCAATATCAAAGTCACGGAGTAAAATTCTGTGACCTTCAATATGCAGGAAGTCAGGATGATAGATCAGCAAGCCTGTGAAGCAAGGAGGAGAAATATGAACTTTCAATGAGGAGAAGATTGGGACATAGAGCAAGAGGCCCAATTTACTGTCTTCAAGCTTTGATTTTTTTTGAATTTAATATCTGGAGTATCATACAAAGCAATATGAAGCTTATACTCTCCATTTACTTATTTGGAAAAAGCTTATTTGATCTTTGGAACTAATTAAGATATTGTGGTGTTGATTTTTTTCTTAACAGCTATTCCACAAATTCATTTGTTTTTATAATAATTCATTTGAACAAGTTCCAAAATATGTTCTAATACATTTGCAATTCTCAATAGAATAAGGCAAATCGTCTTTTAACATCAGAGGACAAATCAGTGACTTCTGGATTCACTGGAATCATGTAAATAATAACCCGCTGGGAGCCTTGCAAAGGCTCAACTTCTTATTTGTTTAACCATAATTGCATATTTATAAATTACAGCAGACTTTCCTAATTAATTTTGTATCATGCGAATAACATTGCTTTGTAACAACCTGCTATATTACTAAAACCATTGCCAAGAAAACATAGCAGTCTGGAGTCACATTTAGTTTGAAGGGAAATGAAAGGCAGCCAGAGCAGAGACTAGCTTTTATTTCACTCATGAGAGGTAATTATCAG
Source organism: Penelope pileata (assembly GCA_013396635.1). NCBI lineage: Eukaryota > Metazoa > Chordata > Aves > Galliformes > Cracidae > Penelope > Penelope pileata. The sequence continues at coordinate 233,990 of WBMW01001082.1, read as the reverse complement.
CTCCAAAATACGAAGATAAAAGCCTTTCAATAAGCTGACACCTTCTGCACATTAAGTCCCCAGAATGTATTTTTAATTCTGTCAAACACAAAGGAAATGTACAAATAAAACCATGATTTTGAGTCAAGCCAACCAAAGTGAAAATATTTGGCAAAAAGGCGGTCATGATGTTCCTTCTGAATCTAACCGATTAGAATATGGAAAAATGCAAGGCCCCATCCTACAATGTGCAAAACTGTCTTCAGTCACACAGGTTGCTTAGATCTTTCTGCAATCAAACCTGTGGTCTGCATAGTCTGGGGATCATTTTGATATCAGCTGGCAGATATGACACAGAATTTATGGGAAATCCATAAACCACAACAGCTTGAAGCTGGGATGTCTCAAAGGGCATTAAATGCCTGTGTTTAGGAAACTGAATCCTTCCCTTGATCTCTACAAGTCCATAGTACATGGTTTTAATTCTGCCTGAGCTCAAACAGCTTACAAATCCCATCTGTTGTTACACAGAGAATCTTGTTATGGGCAAAGAAGAGCACATGTGATTGGAAGAACTAAGAATGTCTCGGTAGGATAATTAACTCATTATATTCCAGGCAAAACCACCACAGTTCTTTTTATTAGGCCAGGCATATCATTATACCAATATAGTTAATGATTCACTTAAGACTGATTTGGAAAAACTCTAGTATTTGCCCCCTTTTTTGTTGTCACACTCAGCCTTCCAGTGTCTCTCTGATTGCTAAGGTGAATATTGCCTGTTTTTTGCAAGAAAGACGAACAGTTTAAGATGAGTTGCCAGTGATGTGGGTTCTTCACCCATCTTCACATGATGCTTATGCTGACAAAGTTCTTACTCCTTGGTTTGCTGAATTTCTTGGGTATATTTTAATGTTTTCTTAACACAGTATTTCATTTTTAATTGGAAACCAGCTAAAGTTTGAAGCTTCATCATCACCTTTCACAGATTCACTTAAAAAAAAGAGATGATGGTTTTTACACAATAATTACTCAGGTTTGTTAGAGTTTTCCATATATGACATTCACAGAGGTAAAATAAAACAATTCATCTAAAACAGTTCAGGCTACAGTCACCTGACAGCTAGGCAACTGTTATTACAGGTGAAACAGCCTAAAATCAGCTCAGGCTGAGACTAGCCTGGACAAATCCTGATGTCTGCCTTTGTGAGTTATTTCAAAGCCTGTGATACTTTACTGAGAAGAACAAAACTCGTATTTTCTGCACTACGTTGGACATCTCAAAGAAGATAAGTGATGTCTTCTTCCAGGAAATATCCCTGAAAAGAAAGTTCTTCTGTTACTTTTTCATGATGTCATCATCTAAGTGCCACAGCTGGAGCTTCATACAGTTGCTGTGTTTCTGACAGCTGAGTGTCCTCTGAGGGGACATCTAAGTCAAGAATTCATCAAAAGGATACTCTTCTTGAAATGCTAACAGAGGTATTTCCAAAGATCTCTAAGAGTCAAGGAATATAATGAGTGACCATTTCATCCTTGGAAATACAGAGAACAGGCAGCTAGGGTGTCTATTCTTCCTTTTGCAATGGATCTAAAGTTTTGCCTTGAGTATGTCAACCCACCTTGCAATTCATACTCTTGAAATCATAGAAAGAAAGAATGTCATGAGTTGGAAGGGACACACAAGGATCATGGAGTTCAGCTCCTGGTTCCACATAGGACCACCCAAAAATGAAACCATATGTCTGAGAGCGTTATCCAAACACTTCTTGAACTCTGGCAGCTAGGAGCCATGACCGCTGCCCTGAGGAGCCTGTTCCAAGGCCCAGCTACCGTTTTGCTAACACACAGCCGGACCCTCCACTGACACAGTTCCATGCCATTCCCTTGGGTCCTGCCACTGTTCCCAGAGAGCAGAGATCAGTGCCTGCCCCTCCACTCCCCTCGTGAGGAAGCTGAAGGCCACCATGAAGCCTCTTTACAGTCTCCTCTTCTCTAGGTCAAACAAATCAAGGGACCTCCGTCAATCCTCCTATGTCTTGCTGTCTAGACCCTTCACCATCTTTGTAATCCCCCTTTGAATGTTCTCTAATAGTTTTATGTTCTTCTTATATTGCAGCACCCAAACCTGCACACAGTGCTCGAGGTGAGGCTGCATTAGCACAGAGCAGAGCAAACAATCCCTTCCCTCATCCAGCAGTGCTGGGCCTGATGCACCCCAGGGTACAGATGGTCCTTTTGGCTGCCAGGGCACACTGCTGACTCATATTCAACTTGCTGTCAACAAAAACCCTCAGATCAGTCATCTCCCAGTGTGTACACAAAATCCAAGGTTGCTCTGTCCCATGTGCAAAAAGCAGCACTTGCTCTTGTTGAATTGCATGCAGCTGGCGATTGTCAAGCTCTCTAATGGGTCGAGATCTCTCTGCAAGGCCTTTCTACCCTTGAGGGAGTCGAGAGCTCCTCCTAATTTTGTGTCATCCGCAAATTTATTCAGTATGTCTTCAAGTCCTGCATCCAAGTCATTTATGAAAACATAAAGGAGAACTGGCCTTAAAATGGATCTCTGCAGAACTCCACTGGTGACTGGAAATGCTGTATCAATAAGAAAATTAAAACGAGGACTGTTCTGCTTTCCCAGGACAATGCAGCGCTAATAGCATTTGGACTAAGATGACTAAGAAGATTACTAAAAACATTGGCTTGATTACTGTAGCTCATATTTTTCTTCACAGAAATGTGAAACTAGTTATCTCAAGGATAAAATAAAGTGAACAAATAAAAAATAAAGAATTAATTATGAACTCTTAAAGTTTTCATCTCTCCCAGATCTACAAAATAAAATCTCATAGGGCACAGGATCATGACCAACCTTAATGTTTGATTCCCCACCTTCAATGTGGACTTCTAAATTAATTTTAAACATTCTGTCTCTGCAGCACAAAGTCATGTGAAATACAGGCAAACAAAAACAGTGCTCTCTGTAGAGAAGATGAGAGAGAATGAATTGCATATGACTAATATAACTCACATTATTTGAGGTACTGCTGTCAGGCATTCAAACATTACAGTGATGATGGTGGAATAACAACCTATACAAAGCAGAATGATATAGATTATTAAAACTAATACCTCCCTCATGCATCTCACTTGATTGATCAGTAGCAGGTCAGTATGAATTCTATTTCCACTGCAAATCTTAGTTACAAAAAAGGCTTTAGAGCTGTTGTAGCTGACTTTACTACGAAATCTAAAATTAAGATACTACTAGTGATAATTTTTTGAGTCAGACAAAAAAGCTCCTGTGGATTCTGATTGTGTAAAATCTGACCCACAGTTAGTGTTAATCAGCATATTTTCATTGATGTGGACTGATCAGCCCACAGGAGACGCATGTTGGTGTAGACTGAGTAATCCTAATAAATTCAGTGGAGTTATGATGATTTAAACCAGTTGAGAATATGGCCCATATTGTTCTTTTCAGATCCTGTTACCAATAAGCATCATGAGAATGAGTGCCTGCAGATGAAATACAGTTCTACAGATCCATGTAAGCAAAACTATATGCAAAAAAAAAAAAAACAAAAAAAAAAAACCAACCCAACAAAAAAATCCAACAAGGGAAAAAGCATACCTTGTGCTGCTTTGATTTGGAGCTTTTTTCTGGTACATTATGGCAATTTTTGCATTCAGAATTAGCATTCTCAGTTTTAATATGTTTACTTACATAAAACGCAGATTGTAATTAAATGTCAGGCTGCTTAATTGTGCCTTCAATTGTATAAATTAAAATGTTGCTATAGAAAAAGAAAAGAAATAGAGCACCTTTAATTCCTCTCACAACATTATATTTGAATTAATAGTTAAATAACAGGAGAGAAAATATTTTTTCAGGGAATCAGTGTTAATTAGTATTTCACAGTCTGAAAGGATATGTTGCCACAGAGCATGTATCACTTGCTTCACAAAGACAAAATACTTCAATAAAATGTTTTTTCTGCCCAGGGACCAAAGAATGAGCACTGTGGCTCAGCAAACCAGAATTCAAAGGCTCTGCTTCATCCTGCTTCTTAATTGTTTGGAGCCAGCTCTGAGAAGGAAAATGGGCTTTTAAGATGTGACTTGGGTAGTATTAATGCACCTGAATCCGAAGTGACTAAGCCAGCAGGTTCTTCTTGTAGGGCTTAAGGCATCTGAATTAATGGAATTAAGTTAATGCTAAGCCTTATCTGGTTTCAAAAACCAGGCAGGTTTTGTTCCAGTGAGCACACTGGCAATGTTCACAGCCATGGCAATATCCTGTAGATTGAATTGCCATTTTGTATAACAGCCTGGCAATCAAATTGTCTTTCCAGAAGCAGGCAGCCTGCCTAAGGTCGTTGCTCTCCTCAAAGATGTGCAAAACTCATGTCAAACTCTTTGCTAAGGCACAGCATTGCAGGAAAGGGATGGTTGCTTCATATTTCCTTCCCTAAAATTTTGCCAGTGGAAAATATTGATTCATGGTTCCTGGGCAAGGAACACAGGAAGGGAAATTAGGACAATAATTATTGAGCTTTGCAGGCAGGAGACTGGATTGGTCCTGGTTGAGGTTTTTGTTAATTCTCTCATATTTTTTTAGTGGTGGTGTGCAAAAGCGACAGCGCTTCCGCTTTAAGGTTCACCATTTCCAAAGAAAGCACTTGGAGGTGAGCTCAGATTCGTCAGTTAAATAGTGGGGTACTCACAATACTGGGGCGACTGCCGGCTAGTCAGTGCCGATAGGGGTGCCGGTGGTGGTGGGCCAGCAAGGGGTTTGCCAAGTGCTGGGGGTGATGGGCCGGTAAGGGGGGTTCATCTATAGGGATGCCGGCAGCAGCAAGCCGGCAAGGCTTCAGCAGCAGGGTTCAGCCGGAGCAGGAGAGAGACAACCCCCTCCCCGTGGTATCGTGGCCATTTATACAGTAGTGAGGGATGAATACAGATCTGGGTAAACAAGGTCATTCACACACAACAAGAGTACTTGCTTACAGCTACAGGGATGGCTACAGAGCACTTTTCTCACAAACAAGTTTACAGCTAGCTACATGCAGGTGCACAGGCTGAGGCAGTGTACTTGTGTTCCCAAGCTAACATAAGCCCTTTCTCCCAGGCTAGTCCTCTGTTCAGGCCGTGATCTGTAATTTTCCATACAAGTGAGAAAGTAGTTGTCTAATGTACATGAGCAGCCTTGGTAGCAGGGATCAGATTTTGTCCTCCCAGGCATTAGACCATGGTAAAAATCTTGAACGGTTTTATGTACAGTGGCGAATCTGTGAAGGGATGGGTGGGAATGATGCCCTCAACCTGTTGGATCTTTCTCCCGAAACTGGAGAATATGTTTACAAACTTTCTTGGAGAAAGAGCAAAATAATTCTTTCACATGCTGAGTAGAATATAAATACTCACTCATTATTCACTCATCCCTAGTTGAGATATCTTTTAATTATTTCCTTGTTATTGTCTCTGTGAGAATTCTGGATATTCCAGCTATCCTCATAAATCACAAGACAGTTATTAAGCCAACATGCATGTTTTCTGAGGACCAGGTGCCAGAAAAAGAGAATTGTTGAGGTCTTCAGCAGATTATTCTTTCCTTGCTCTGGGGTCTGAAATGAAAGTAGCATTCATATTAGCCGTGACAGAAGGCACTACTGACACGTGAGGCTGCTTGCAAAGAAAGCATCAAGCTAGCAGGACAGAAGGGCCTCACAGCAGTAAGGAATGACTGGATCCTTGTCTCTGCAAAAACAGCAAGCAGATGCCTCCCAGAGCTGCTGAGCTTGTCCTATAAGATAAGATGTTGCCAGATCAGAGATTTTGCTGCAAACAAAGGAGCACATGCAGAGGAGTGCAGGCACTCCCAGGTCTGCAGGATTTTCTTAATTTAGCTCATTATAGTGAAATCTAATGGGCACACTTCATGGCAAACAAGCACTATACAAAGAGAGTTTAGATGCAAAGTAAACAAGGACTGCATCTTTCAATGTTTCTCTTGTCTTATCAGTGACTAAACTTCTAAACTAAATCTTCTTTCTTTCAGTTTAAAGCCCTTACCTCTTGTCCTACCACTATCTGTCCATGTAAAAAGTTGATCTCCCTCCTGTTTGTAAGTGTAAGCTCCCTTTAAACACCAGAAGTCCACAATGAGATTGCACCAGAGCCTTCTCCATTCCAAGCTAAACAGGCTCAGCTCCTTTAGTCTTTCTTCATAGGAGAGATGCTCTAGGCCATCTTCGTGGGCCTCCTCTGGACCCACTCTCACAGCTCTATATCCTTCTTGTTCTGGGGGCTCCAGGCTTCAATGCAGTATTCCAGATGGAGCTTCAGGAGGGCAAGGTAGAGGGGAACAATCCTCTCCCTCTCCCTGCTGGCCACCTTTCTTTCCTTGCAGCCCAGGATATTGTTGGCCCTCCGGTCTGCAAATACACGCTGCTGCTTTATGGCCTGCTTTTCACTCACTAGAACTCCTAAGTCCTTCTCAACAGGGCTGCTCTCAATGAGTTCTACACTGTACACATCTGGGATTGCCTTGACCTAATTGCAACACTTTTCACTTGGCCTCATTGAATCTCGTTAGGTTCTTGTGGGTCCTCTTTTCAAACTTGTCCAGGTCCCTCTGGATGGCATCCCGTTCTTCTATTATGTCAAATGCACCACTCAGGTTGGTGTCATAAGCAAACTTGCTGAGGGTGCACTCAATCCCACTGTCTATATCATTGATAAAGATGTTGAAAAGCATTGGCCCCAAGACAGGCTCCTGGAGGACAACACTCATCACCGGCCTTCATCTGGACATATTGCTGTTGAACACAACCCTCTGTCTGAGAGCATCCATCCACTTCCTTAACCACTGAATAGTCCACCTTTCAAATCCATATCTTTCCAATTTAGAGATAAGAATGTAATGTGGGAACATATGAAAGGCCTTCCAGAAATCCATATAGATGACATCAGTTGCTCTTCCTTTGTCTAATGATGCCATTACCCCAGTTATACTCCAATACTTCGTTATTCGTGCAGTAGTCGTTCATAGGTTAAAGAACAAAGCATAGAGACTACTCAGGCTCAAGCTCCAAATTAAATTCACTTTGGAGGGTTTTAGGGTGGAGGATATTGACAAAGGCACATATTGTCAAAGGCACTTTTAATTGTCCAGTTCCAGTTGGAACTGACTGAAGTTAACATCTATGTATACATACCTTTAAAAATCAGGTCCTACATGGAGACTGAGAAGTTTATATATTTAATATTCATAGAATCATAGAATATTCCAAGTTGGAAGGGACCCGTAAAGATCATCAGGTCCAACTCCTGACTGTTAAAGTGTCACAGCTTAATCAAATCTAACCCAACATCTACATTCCAAGAAGAGTTTGGAAAAGAGAAGATGAGGGTAGAGGGGTTAATGGCATAATTAATAATGAATTAATAGCATTAATTAACTGCTTCTTAAAGAATTCCCATGTACTCACTGGCTAAATCCATGACAGGAAGCAATCCATCTCTTTGTGCAACGAAAGATGTATTTCTAAATAAGTAACCCCATATAAGTGTTATGAGTACAGAGGATCTTGGTTGATGATGTGCTCCACCATGATGTCTTTCATGAAGCACTGTAGTATTAGAACCAAAATCAATATAGATATGTCACCACTCCAGACAGAATCACAGAATCACAGAATGACTGAGGTTCAAAGGGACTTCTGGAGGTTATCTTTGTCAAGCCTACTGCTCGAACAGGGTCACCTACAGTAGGTGGCCACATCCAGATGGGTTTTTAAGATCTCCAAGGAAGTAGACTCCACAGCCTGTCTGGGCAACCTATGCCAGTGCTCAGTCACCTGCACAGTAAATAAGTGCTTCCTGATTTTCAGATGGAAGCTATTGTGTTCAGTCTGTGTGCCCTCAATTGCTTTCTGGGATAAACCATAGTCTCACCCAAAATTTGGAAGTGTTATTTAACTTCTCCAGGTCTCTGTTTTTCCACTCTTTAAGACTATTTTTAGTAGTTTTATCATTTTCATTTGTACTACCTTGCCTAAAATCATTTGTGCTTTACTGATAGAATCTGTTCTTTTGCTGTTGCAATTCCTATTATCAAGCAATATACAGTTATCAGTAGACTAATTAATTTTATTATATATTTAATAACCTGTAATGTTTATTCATATGATGATTGTACTCCAAGACTTCAATAACGGGAACGATCACACTGTGCAAAATGCTGTGCAGGACATGGATAGATATTTCTCGCTTAATGTTTGTGGAGATTAGAAAAATAAGGTCTTTGGGGTAATAACAGACACACTGAAGTGAATTTATTTATTTGTTTGTTTCATTTTTGAAAAGAAAAACACACTGTGGCAATAGCAGAAGTTACAATTGAACAAGTTTCCAGGATCAAGGAGGCTTGAGAATAGCACTTTCAGCTACCGGTCAAATTCATCTTTGATACGTCAATTGAAGCACTCCTAATCAAGCCGTTCAGCCTTTTTAAGGCTGTTTGACTCATCATTATTCATGAAGGTGAAATCACTGCACATGAAAAATTAGAATGACCTACTTGATAAGCCTATGATAAAAATGTAGCTGACTACAGCAGTGAGGCACCATTTGTACCTAAGAGATGTCAGATGGAATGAGGCACTTCCTTTCCACTGGCTTGGAAGGTCAAGGAGAATAGGCAGAATCTGAGCTTGATACATTTTTCTGTAGCAGTGGAAATGTGGTTTTTGTCTTGCTGAACACTATTATAGACTTGCAAGTAAAATGGCAGCATCATTTCTGAGCAAACCCTTTTTAATAATCATATCAGAACTTTAACTTTTAGGATCAGATGAAGCGTATTTTTTTCAGAAGTTCTTACAGATGAAACAATAGAATTTGACCCAGTACTGAAAACAGTGAACTTTTACTTTCAAGTGAATCTGCAGGGCTTATATTTCTTCCTTGATCATTTTTCAAGGAAAAATAGTCACATATAGGTTAACAAAATTATATACACCATGTTTTAGACAAAATACTACAGCTGATCAGAATAACTTCTTTAATATCTTTGCCAGTAGGTTTGTTCGTTTGCAGTCAAAATTACTTCAGGGAATACCAAATTTCCATTCACTTCTGTGAGTTTAGCTCTTTCTTGGTTTTCTTTTCTTGAGGGTTTGGAGTATACTCTCAAGGAAAATACTGTCAAAAATTAGAGGCAATTTTTCTCAATGAAAAATTGTTCATCATGGAAAAGTTAGCATTTATTTTTCCTGCTCCGTAAATGACTATTTCTAATAATATATATTATGTTAAGCATATTCTAATGCCCATATCTCCAAGCATATTTAATCTCAGTCTGAGATACTCTGAGCCAGCCAAAAATCATGTAGCCACATAGTCATAGCAAAGGAAATTACCTCTGGAGCCATGTCCATTCCTGTGTCCCAAAGATTCTTTGAAGTGGTCTGTATACTAAGATTTATTAGCATATTAATTATTCCTATTCTAAAGGCTTGACTTCAAGACAAACTTTATGTAAGTTGGGCTTCACAGCAAAAAAAAATAAAAATAAATTCCCAAAAGAGAAAACTACACAATTTTTCTGACTATCACAGTTTGAAAGGACTTTCCAGTATTTGGTTATATATCTCCCTCCCGTCTCTCGTTTCGCAAACATGGATGTAACTTTTCTATTAAAATCATTTTTTATTATGTCAAAATAAAACTCATTTATTTATTTCATTCATTACCCACAATATGCTCTGAAAATAAAATAGTTCTGCTTCCAACTCAGCAAGAAACTTATTAGTGGTAGAATTTTAAAGTGTAAGTAATCAAAAGTAGCCTTTAAAATTTGTATTTTTCAAATTTTGCTGATAGAGATTTCAAAGATAGAAAGCACACTGAAGTCCTTTTTTGTCTTTAATGAGAGTCGTATTTATTTGCATGAAGTAGAGCTGTTTCTGCCTCTTTTGAGTTCATCTTCATCTTTTTCATATCGGTCAAAAAATGAAGACAGTTTCATCTGTAGACTCCACTTGAGTTCTAAAAACTTCTTAGCTCCTGGATTATGTATATTTCCCATAACCAATTATCTCCAATGTGTAACTTTACCAAAAACCTTTTGAAATTCAAAATTGATGGCTACCCCTGTGGTTTGCACTTCTCACTGTAGCAAAAATAACTGGAAATATATTATCTATTTCTTTGCCCTGCAAATTCCATCCTGATGCACCTGAAAATATGGTCACTATCACTGATATCTTTTTATCTTCCTCTATTATAAAAGAAACAAAAAGAACAATCTGGTCTTAGAAATAAGTGCCAGTTTCTTAACCCGTTTTGGTCTTCCTGCTATGTTCTTTGTTGGCCTGAACTTGTGGTGGTTTGTTTCATCTTCTGTCCACCACAGATACTCTGGGAGAAGCACCTGTGGTTGTTTATCCAAATAAAAGTCAAAGCCCACAGTATAAATCAGTGATGAGTGAGAAGCAGGTGCAAAAATGCAAAGTGCTTCACTGGACATAAATTGAATATAAGAGGAATAAGAACAAGACTAAAAGAAGAAATTATAAGTACTGAAGGAATAATTTAATCCAGTGCATAATTTATTTTTTTATACATATTTCAGTTTATTTTTTAATTATCTAGTCTACCAGTTACAGAGGTCATATTTCAGTCTGAACAATTTTTCTATGCTACAACGTTAATTCAGCATGTAGCTTTTTTTCCCTTAATTCAGTTGCAAACACCATAAATTTCTGACCACTTATCTACCTGCACATTTTTGTACCTTAAAATTTCTCTTTTCTGCTTTTACCATTCCATAAATTCATGGTAATCTTAACTGTCTCTTTTCATTTCACTGGAATAGTTTTAATTTTTAGTGTCCTTCAATCTGTACCTTTTCTGCTTTGGGGTATTTGATTTGTTAGCATCTTTAAGAAAAGGTGAATGAAATAATGATTATATACAAGGAACTGTGCTGATATATTATTTGTCCTAAACTTCTGTCAATTAAAGCATTTGTCTTTCCTCCTGTTTGTTTATTTGTTTGTTTTTTAATTTAGCTGAGGTGTTTGGAGTGCACTAGAACTTCAGTATATTTCTTCTAACAGGCCAGAGATTAATATAGATTTGGGCTGGATAAACTGTAGCTCCTAGTCATCCTGAAACTTCTTGGGCAAGTAATTTGTACATCTTTCTCATATACTTAAAATTTACATAGGTTTCACAGAAACTTTGAATGGTTGAGGTTAAAAGGGAACTCTAGAAGCCATTTGGTTCAACCTGCTTGAGCACAAACACCTAGAGCTGGTTAACTCATGACCATGCTCAGATGGATTTCAAGTGTCTCCAAGGAGGGATACTCCACAACATCTTTGGGCAACCTGTGTCAGTACTCATGGACTGCACAGTACAGAAACACTACTTGATGTTTAGATGGAATCTCTTTGCGTTCTAGTTTGTTCCCATTGCCACTTGTCCTGGCACTGGACACCACCAACAAGAGCTTGGTTCCATACTCTCTGCACACTCCCATCAGACACTTACAGAGATTGATAATATCCCTCTGAGCATCCTCTTCTCCAGACTGAAAAGTCCCATCTCTCAGCCTTTCCCTCAAAGAAAGATGTTTCAGTCTCTTGATCCTCATGATGGCACTTCCTTGGAGTCCAGTATGTCAACGTCTCTTTTAGTGGCAAGGTTGGAACTGGAACTCCTATGGAACTTCATATGGAAGTATGGAAAATCTTCCATAAAACATTGCTGAAGCCCGGGATTGAACCAGGGACCTTTAGATCTTCAGTCTAACGCTCTCCCAGCTGAGCTACTTCAGCCCTTTTTGAGCACACATCTTCCATCAAAATGATGGAACATAAGCCTCTTTCAGCTCTACCATTCAGACTTGTTTTGTGGACATTTGATTTTTGTCCTCTAATTGGATAGAATACTACAAGGAGGAAGAACACCGTGCCCCATCGAAATCAATGATACTCAGTCCACAACAAGTGGATCTGGTACGAGTCTGCAGGCATTAATCTGCAGATGATTCTTCAAAGGTCACCACCAACACGGTCACAATTCCCCGGAGACATCAGCCAAATTAGTAGGTTTAAATTTCCTATGGAAAAAAAATATGAGAATTGATAAGAAAGAAAAAAATTCAGTTTGGAGGGAATTTGCTTTGTAAGAATTCATCTCGATGGTTTGGGATAAGGAAGAAATTTTCCATCAGTTTTAAAGATAATGTCCCTAGTAATGTCCCTGTTTAATTTTTTAACTTTTGTCTCACGCATGGAACAAAGATTTTTTGAAGATTTTTCATGGACTCTGATTTTAATCAAATAGACCTTGTGAGGATGAATTTGCCCCTGCACAGCTTCAGCCTTGAAAAGTATCAACTAAACTCCTGGAAACAAAGAGAAGACCAAGAATTTTGCCAGCAAATGTGCTAGTGCCTTCATTTCATCTACCTACACTCTCACTATGCCATGAGTTGCATGAAAATCTTAGCTCTAACTCCCTCATTGCCTCTCCAATTTAAATGTTTTGAAAGATCCAGTTCATCAACCCAAAAGGCAATCAGCTCAGCAAGCTAAGTGAACACAACAGAGAAATCTATACCAGTTGCCATGCAAGGAAGAAACGCTGAGATTGATTCATTAGTCTGTCTTTCTTTTGCTAACCTGCTCAATCAGAAAATACATCCTCTTGAAAGTTTAAAAGACTTCCTGATAACTTAATAAAAATATGGAAGCAGTTCCTTCCTGTCAGCAAATTTAATGCTGTAATTTTGCTTTAGCTTTGAGTTTACTGGTCACAAATCACCCCTTTAAATGCCTCTCATGTTGGAAGCAGAGAGTCTTGAGATATGAAGTCACTTACAGATGGCCAGAAATAATTTGTAAGGTTGCCTTCCTTCAGGGAAAACAAACAAACAAACAAACAAGCAAACAAACAAAACGGGGGTGAGGGGTGGGGAGGAGGGAAGCAAACAAACCAGCTAAATTAATTCTACTGCAGTATATTTAGCATTAGCGGGCATCAAAGCTACAGCCTGGGGGCACCGTGCATCGTAATCTATCATGACCAAGACAATTTATATCTGAATTTCCTGAATTGCAGGATATCAGACTGCAGAGAGAAATTTAGGTTTGACAATGGGCATTTGCTGTTTCTAGTACCTTAAGTAAAAGCCCAAGCTCTTATTTACAGACCCCAGAATTATTTTAGGAGCTGAGCATTTACCTAAGTGTATAACCTCAAAAGTCTGCCAAGTTAATGAAGTGTGAACAGGTTTTGCTGATGAGCACGAAGCTTTTCAGATTCAAATTCACTGTGAATAAAGCACTCTGGCCCTGATAAATGGGCATTGTAAATTAAAGATGCAGTTACTGTGTTGGATCATCAAGTCCATATACTTCTAACTCTGAAAAAAAAATATTTCCAGAAGGTTTTTTAGAGGGATTAAAACCGCCTCTTTCAGTGCATGAACAGGTTCTTGAGAATCCCACTGATTCACTGAAGAGCCTGTTCCATAGTGCATCGCTTCAGGATCTGTTCACGACTCAGTGAGAGTAGCAGCACAGTTACTGTGAGTTACTTACGCTCGTAGCACAATATACAAACCCTCCTTATTTGTTTCAGTCAACACTCCTGGACTGCACAAATAGTACAGTTCTCTTATCTGCATTAATCAAGCTTCAAAAGCCTTTATCATGTTCTGACTCTATACTAATAGCGTAATGCTAACTGAAACAGGGCCTCAGCCTTGGTTTAGATACATGCATAATGTATGCGTGCTGAGTTTGATGTTAATGGAGACAACTTATGGGGGATGGGTGGGCTATTAACGAATGCTTTGCTTGATCAGCTTGAGCAAAGCCTTCCAGACAAGAGGCAAAACAAAACCTTCCAGATAATGGTTTGCATATCAAAGTCTCCCTGATAAAGATGAACAAGACAGAGCTTCTCTGATAAGAATGAGCAAAACAACCCAATGGCACAGGCACAGCAAACCAAGGGTCAGAAGTTCAACACTGAGGAAGACTATCAGCCTTCATCCTGGGACTACCAAGAAGCCTCCAAGACCCTTTGGGTGGCACTACGCATGCTCATGTGGGAGGGAACTTGTGTTAATCATTTTGGGGAGCTAACTGGAATATGTATGTGATTCCTGAGGAATGTGATGGATACGCATGTTTTTGTGACATAGAAGCAGAAGAGTAAAAAGGGATGGTGTGCATACTTGGCAGAGTTATCCCCTATGCACCCGGCGCTGCAATAAAAGGATACCTTCTCAACATAATACATTGTTGTGTTGAGTTTCTCTGAGTTTTTCCGAAATCATAACAGTAGTTGATAATTTTATTTCCTTTTGACTCCCTATAAGCAGTGTATTGGATTTATTTTTGCTGACATACAGTAGATTATTTTTAAATTATTGTAGTGTTCTTGTATTATATTTCCTTCTGAGGCTTAATTCTACAAGCATTACCTATTAAGAACACTCAGTATTTAACTCAAATTTGAGGTACTTCCGTACAGGTTCCTGTATATAGGAGTCTATGTATGAACAAGAAAACCATATTTTCATTATAGTATATAAAGTTCAACCCAACTGATTAATCACAATGGACTTCTTTTTTCCTTCCGCTAAAGCACAGGCAATGCTCTATGATTTCCTGTTTGTTATTTTGCTAGTGCTATTTGAGATATCCTAGGATATCCAAGACATCCATTTAGCTGTCAGATGTGAAGAGGTGTACTGTGGTACTGAAAACAGATAAAAGCCAAGAGTGTTATAACCTTAGGAACCCCAAGCCTTCCTATTTAATGTAGAATGTGGTGAATTTCTATCTACTATTCAGAACATACAGGTAGATATTTACATTTAAACATCTTTAACTGGAGCTGAATTCCTTTTTTCCTCTAGAGCAAAAGCAATCCTGTATCAAAAAAACAAACAAACAAAAAAACTTGAGATACATGTGTAAGAGAAGTAGAATCAGGTTCTGTGTTTTCTTGCAAGTAAGGTGATGTTTCTGAATTATTCCTATAATGGTAATGTGCAAGTGTTTTGCAATTATGCATAGACTTTCTCAAGAGGACAGGAAAGAATTGCACATGCCTGTTATGGTTGAAGAGTTGAAGGAGTTGAAAAGGGATTCATTGCTAGATCATCTGATGTCGTGGTTTGAGCCAGCAGGCCTGGAAACACCACACAGCCTTTAGCTCACCCTCCCCTCCCTTCCTCCTAGCTGGGATGGGGGAGAGAATAGAGAATGAAAAAAAAAGTAGAACTCGTGAGTTGAGATAAAACTATTTACTAACAGGAAAGGAAAAATAAATAAATAAAATAACAGTAATGATAATTATATACAAAACAAGTGATTGTACAAACCTCACCGACTGCAACTGATGCTCAGCCAATCCCCAAGCAAACGGGCCCTCCCCGCTCACTTCCCTTCCTTATATTACATGATGTCATATGGTATGGAATATCTCTTTGGTCAGTTTGGGTCAGTTGCCCCGTTCTTGTCCCTTCCCAGCTCCCTGTGCCCCCTCTAGCCTCTTTACTGGCACAGACACCAGGAACTGAGAATGCAAATGTTCTTGGTTCTGTTCAATGCTGCTGGGTATTATCAGCCTTGTTTTTCTTCTAGAACCAAAACACAGCTTCATACCAGCCACTAAGAGAGAAAGTTTCAGTTAGAAACTAAGACATCTGAAAACAGTGATATGTTGGAGTCAGTACCATTCACTTTTCCAAATTACAGGAGTTCACTTATGTAGACTTTCTAGAGCCTGTATCGACCAAATTTTCTTCGTGAACCTGTTTGGCAAACATCTGCTCTTTTCCCGAAGTTCTTGAATCCACTTTTATGTTAAACGTAAGGTTTGTTTCAGAGCTGCAAAAGCAAAACTATTGTTTTAAACATCATAAAGCAGCTGGTTATGCACAGGCCACTCATCATTAAGATTTGGGAGCATTCTGCATGTGCATATCATCTGAAAAACAAACCAATCAAACAACAAGCATGAAGAACAGATGAAAAAATGAAGCGTAGGTTTCAATAATTCAAGTCTCGTTCATCTTCAAGCAGACTTAATGTGCTATATTACAATCCAGCCAAATTACATTCAGATCTGCCATGAAAACAAATTCAGGTGCACAATGGGCTTAATTATGCTTTCACAAATAAGAGCATTACCATAGCAGAAGGGGACACTGGTAACTAGATGCTATATTTTCTGAATCTCTTTCTTCTTTTCAATAATTTATATAATTGTAATATGTACTGAAAATAAACATGCACACACATAATCTCACTTACTAACTAGTTGTCCTTCTGACCTTTCTCAAGGTCTTAGTGGATGTTCTGTAATATGAATCCCGTCTTCAGCCTTTACCTTTCATGACCGGTATTCTTTATTTGTTCTAATGTTACATACGAGATGGCCACTTCAGTAGTCCAAGCAGGGCTAATTGTACCCTATGGCAGTTTCCTTTTAGGAAAACATGATAACATGTTTTCAGTGATGCAGAAATAAAGTACTACCTTCCAAAAAAAAAAAAAAAAAAAAACTTTTTTACATATATTACTTTC
>WBMW01001082.1:205301-216725 GCA_013396635.1 Penelope pileata | reverse complement strand
AAAAAAAGATAACCTCCAAAAAAAAAAAAAAAAAAAAAGTGTTATCTATTCATATCTATTCATTCTTTAAAGGAACAAAAACAGTTTTTACTTTGAAATGAGGGTGATGAGGCACTGGAGTTGTTGCCCAGAAAAACTGTGAATGTCTCAGCCCTGGAAGTGTTCAAGGCCAGGTTGGATGGGGCCTTGATCTAGTGTATAGCAACCCTGCCCATGGCAGGGAGGTTGCAACTAGATTATCTTTGAGGTTCCTTTCAGTTCAAAGCATTAGATCATTATATCATTTGGAGCAAAGGGCGTGACTAACAAAACGTCCGAGAGTAAAGACATGATTTGTACCTTGTTGGAAGAACACCCCAGAAGTTCTCAGGGAGAAAGAAGAATTATGTTTTCCTCTTGGCATAGGCATCGCTTTGCCTTTCCCATGAGATCTACATCTTCAGCTGCTTAACCTATTGCATTCAACCATTTTTAGTGAAGAACTCTCATTTTTTCCAGAAACATGGAGATTTTAGGCTTTCACTACAGGAATGATCTTAGGAAACAAGAAAAACAAGAGGGATGTGGACAGCCGGGGTTAGCCTGTTACATTAGCTGATTTAAATATAAGGATGTGCATTATTTCTTTTGGTCATTATTTAATTTTCTTTGACCTCACTCATCTTTGTCTTCTGAGACTTTGATCTCTTTTAAGAAGGACCGTATCCCATGGGAGAGACTCAACATTTGTGCAGAGGAAAAGTGTGAGGATGAAGAGTGGCAGAGCTAAAGTGTTATGAAGTAACCACAGCCCCCATCCCCCACTGAGCCTGGGAAGAAAGAAGGATAGGGGGAAGGTGGTTTTTTTTTTGTTTTTGTTTGTCACTATCTTACTCTATTTTTAACTGGAAATAAATTCAATTAGTCTTCCCCAAGCGGAGTCTATTTTGCCCATGAAGGTAATCAGTGAGTGATATCACTGTCCCTATCATGACCCACAAACTTGTCCGTTGTATTTTCTCCCCCCATCTTGCTAAGGAGAAGCTTATCACTCACCTGGCATCCAACTGAGGCTAAGCCTCCACAGAAGGCAAGAGATAAGCTAAATTTCTTCTTTTCAAATTTTATCCAGGTCAAACTTTCCATTATCCAATCTCAAGCTATTATGCTCTTGTATTGAGGGGGACTACAGAAATCTTTCATCTCCCAAGTGTCCTGAAATGTAATAAGAAAAGAGAGGAAATGTGCTTTAAAAATTCATATTGAGGGGTTATAGTGGATGACATTGCAATTAGAGGTTAAGGAAATGCTAAAGGCATGTTGTCCTTTTAATGGAGGTTCCAATTCAGATCTTTTTTTCTCCCTGGGTAGAAGCAGGTACAAGGGACTGTGAAATGGATGCATGCAGAATCTGCTAAATGTGTTTCTAATTGTCTGAGTTTAATAATTGATAATATAGACATAGCTTGCAAATTTTTCTTTCACATAAAAGATAATTGTGCCTGAGAATGGCATTGTCTGAAATTAAATGTGTTAAGTGCTCCAGGGACTAGTATGTACGTGATATGAAAGATCATTTCTCTTGATCAGAGCAAGCTAGAATCTGTAACAACTTTTATTTATTTGCATTGCAGTGGCATTCAGAGAGTTAAGGCAGGGCTGATGATCCATAATAACAGATGTTTTCTATTCCCTTCTCATAATGAGTCAGTAAAAGCTGTTTTTTCCTTTTGCTCATCTCTTTTATTTTCTCCCCATCAGAGACCTCAAACCAGGACCTCTGGCCTTCCAGACTTCTCCAACTAGGATGATCTCTTCTGCAATCCTCACTTTCATCCCCTTTCCTTCAGTCTCTTGCACCTCAGGGAAGTGAAGACAATACAAAAGCAACTGCTTCGGATTTCTTCTAATTTCTACCCTAATACTACTTGGTGGAAGAGGAAGGATTTTTTGAGGTTTGAGTGGAGAAAAGAGCACAAGGCACATGAGGTGTGTCTTAGAAGGGTGTAAGACCCTAGAAGTTTGAGGGAAAAAAGAGGCTATGAAAACACTGCTAGTGAGCTGAGGTGAAAGAAGCTACCTGGAGGGAATCTTCCAGGAAGCAGAGAGAGGTCAGAGTACATCAGGATGAAAACAGAGAAATATATCCTGAAATATGATGGATAAGCCAGATGAGAAAGTGGAAATGAGAGAGAGGGAAAGCAAGGAGAAAGTCTGAGTAGATAAGATTTTTAGACTGTATTTTTAACTGTCTTAAATGATCAAGGCAACAAGTGTGCCAGGTTCTTTATGTATTTATACAAAAAGAGATGAAACTTATGGGCCAGAAGGGGAGGAGAAATCTGGAAGAAGGGTGGAAGAGTAAGAGGGAAGTGAATATTTTTTTCCCTACATTGCAAGAAGAAGGCTTAACTGTGAAACAGGAAAAAAAAATCTAGACAGTCAACATTTTAGCAACAGGGCTTGTTTTATTCAGAAATTAATATTAGACTTGAACTAAAACTTGTTAACAAAATCTGGAGGAGTGTTTATTCCCAAGAGCTTTGGACTACAGCTCAGTGGATTCCACCTGCCAAGATGCCTGGTGATTACACGGTTTGACACTGTAGTGATAAACAAGCAGGCCTACTCTTTATTAATATGTAGCAAGTTTAATAAACAAAGCATACCCCAATCTCATGGAGTTCTTAGTGTGACTGAGGCAGAAAATGCTTACAAAACTTGGGTACAGTGACGTGTCCTCAGGTCATTTGAAGTATTTCTTCTGTGCCTAATGTCTCACTAGAGTGGGCTTTGCTGATGGGCTGAAAAAGGCAACTGCTGACAGAAATACTCCTGACTGTTTCCATGGTGCATGTTAAGTGCAATGTCCATTTTGCAGAACCACATTTCTCTTCATGGCTTAATTTTCCTAGAGGTGAACAACATCACATCTTCTGGTAGTGAAGCTCTTTCCTCAGATCTCTTCTGTCTAGCTTTGTAAGACTATGTTCTTGAATCATCAAATAAGCCAACAACAAAGGCTTGGGAGCTGGGTTGGGTTTTCCTGGCTTTATTTTGTTTTGCAATGATGCTCTTATAAACAGCACAAATAATACTCTGGTGACAAAACATCTGTGACTTTCTTCAGTGTGCCCACATGAAGTGCTTGTGTGTGTTTGAAGTCACAGGCCTTCATCTCTCATTTTTAAGGCACAGCAGTCTCTAATGTGTGTGGTCAGATGCCCACAATTGCTTTCTTTCAATACAGAGAGAATCAGCACTCCAGAAAATTAGACACGAAGTCTATGTACAAGTATAACTCTGGATGAAAATGAATCTTCTGTTACATTTCTGAACTAAAAGTGGCTTAATGTAAAGCTGTAATCTTTCTCCTTACTGACACTCTCTCCCTTCCAAGCAAATCAAAGAAATTTGTGAAGCAGAGCAAGCAGCATGCTGAAAAATAAATAATAATAATAAATAATAATAATAAAAATTAGAATAATCTGTAATATTAAATCATAGTTAAAAGCTAATCAGGAAAATAAGAAGTTAGAATGAAACATATGATTAATTTAGAAACAAAATGTAATCAATAAAAGCACTTGCCTAGGGATAAGCAAATCCATGTGCAATTACAGCAATGTAATAAAGGACACTGCTGACTACATAGATTTTGATAGTGAAGATAAATGACAGTGATGTACACAATGATCCTAAAAGCTGGATAAAAAATGACTGCCATATTACTGCTGAAATAGATGATTTTTGAAATAATTCCTCGATGGCAAAGTAATGCAGTTATTAAAGCAAATCTATAAAAAAAAAACAGTATTAGAAAAATATTTGCCTTATATTAAAGATATGCTCATAGTTTGCGAAAACTTAGTAACTGATTAATCTATTCCTGTCTAAGAGATCTGTAAGTTTGTGATAAACCTCATTTACACTCATCTATATGTTATTTAATTAATGGATCAGGATCAGCACATACCTGATTAAAATATATTTAAGAAATGACTGTTATTAATACTATTTTATATTAGCTACTTATGTCTGCTTAATAGACTAAGGAACATTGGTGTAAAGTGGAAGCAAAAATACATTTAGAAATGCATTCAGTGATAAATGAAAGCAGAATTAACAAGACATTTGAGAACTGTGAAAGAAATACCAAAACACTTTGCAGTTGACTAAATAGTGACACTGATGAACACCAAAGTTAATCATGGCTAGTCTGCTCACGGCTATCATCTTTCCTGTGTAACATGAGCACATCTAGTTTGAAAAATGAGAAAAGACAAATGCTTTTAAGTTCCTTCTTTTCCCATGAGTGTTATGGCCTCAGTAGACCGTTATGATCTTTAGATCAAAGAGATCTTTAGATCATTGTGTGCCTAAGAAATTATTCTCCTTCTATTTTGACATTCTATGATTCTATAATAACTTTTCTTCCATTCTTGAATTAGTCTCAAAGGTTGACTGTCTTTCAAAGTTCAGTACAGATAATTCTTGCTTTGATTCAGTGTCATAAACTCTTTAAATTATTACCATATATTTTCAAATAAGAGATCTGTGAGAACGAGGAATTTCATACTTTTTTTTAAAAAAAAGATATAAACTATTATGAAAACTCAGTAATCTTTTTCAAGAAGCGTATGATTCTGAGAGACTAAGATATCTCCTGTAAATTTATATTTCCTAACAAAAGTATTTCTTGAACATAGATGCTAATAATAACGTTCCTTCCAGATATTTCATTAGCTGCATATGATTACAGAATAACATTACCATTTTAGCTCATCAGAGGATAAATATGAACAGATCAATGTGAAGTAAATATGGGGAAAAAAGTTTGTATTAGTTTTCATCTGAAGATTAAATTTCTGTAGAAATACCAAAATATTTATGTCATTTCCAGGTAAGATCTCTATTAGAATATCTTCTGCATTTGTGGCAGGAATTATGGGACTTAAATGATAAGTGATTTGTAAGCACGAAAATCAGATTCACTCTTCAGCGATCACAGGGAGTAGCTGTAAATCAGGGATATGCCTGAGTACATATCCAGTGCAATTATATCCCTGGTCATCAGGATGGCCCTAGAGCTTCCTGCCTAGGAGTCTGCCCTGATGGGATAATGGGCTGGTTAGAGTAAACTAGGTGAAACTAGGTGACTGACACAGTCTTCATAATTAAATATGTGACTGTCTGTTATGGGAGCTGTTCAAATGGGACTTTTGAACAGCTTTATAAAATCTGTCTGAGTCAATTCCCACTGCATGAGGTCTAGTTTATATGAGGAAGTGTGTTGACTGAACTCAAGTGTGAAGAATCCTGAAAATTTCCATAGGTTGCTCCTGCTGCAGGAGTGTTGAACATAGATAATGTCATTGCAAGTAGTTGATATATAGTGCAGGAATGGTCATGCAGAACAGTCTTTTTTATGTAGTTAAGACATTNGGACCCGCTCCAACAGCTCCACATCCTTCTTGTGTTGGGGGCCCCAGAACTGGACACAATACTCCAGGTGAGGTCTCACAAGAGCAGAGTAGGGGGGCAGAATCACCTCCCTCGACCTGCTGGCCACACTTCTCTTGTTGCAGCCCAGGATCCCGTTGGCCTTCTGGGCTGCAAGCACACACTGCCAGCTCATGTTGAGTTTCTCATCAACAGACACCCCCAAATCCTTCTCCTCAGGGATGCTCTCACGTCATTCTCCGCCCAGCCTGTAGGTGTGCTTGGAATTGCCCCGACCCAGGTGTAGTACCTTGCACATGGCTTTGTTGAACTTCATGAGGTTGGCACGGGCCCACCTCTCAAGCCTGTCCAGGTCCCTCTGGATGGCATCCCTTCCCTCTGGCGTGTCGACTGCATCACACAGCTTGGCATCATCTGCAAATTTGCTGAGGGTGCACTCAATCCCACTGTCCATGTTGCCAACAAAGATGTTAAACTGTACTGGTCCCCGTACTGATCCCTGAGGAATACCACTCATCACCAGTCTGAGAGACTGTTTTGTATATGTTTGAGATATATAAACAGAACTGAGTTATTATGTGCTAGTCTAGTCATGTAGGAGCCTAGCCATCTAGGTTACAAGAACTGAGCAAAACTGTGGTTTAGGACATCTCCCTTGATCCAAGTGAAGATACAGATGCAAAGGCTTGCAACAGAAATTCTCGTTACTGCCAGACAACAACTGATCATTCTGTTTGGATGACTTAAATCCTTGTGCTGCACTGACTTCTTCCAGAATCCCAATAAATTATTATTATTTTCTTTTTTTCTTTTAAAAGTGTGACTGTGTACCATAATTCTATTCATTCATTTATAAGTGAAACAAAACCAGACTAGAATAGGTGTTGAGACAAGTGATATCACACAGGAAGTGTAAAATTGTTCTCATGAGAGTATACTGGAAGAGCTTGGCTTATTTAGCATAGTAAAACTAAAACTGTCAAGGAGTATAATTTTGATCTATAAATTTGTCAAGGGAGTAAATGTCAGTAAGAAACAAGTGCTGGTAAAGGACAAAGTCTTTACATAGCTACTACAAAGTAGCTATGTACAGATAGATACTGAAAGATGGTTGTCATTTCCCATTAAAGAAATGAGATTTAAAATAAGAGTAATATTGTTAAAAAAAGCTGTAGAGTTTTGTGTTGAAGCTATTAGATTTATGAGAGTAAGCATAAGATGTATGTCTGGAACAGCAAAGCACTGGACTTGCTGACCAAGGTAGTCCTTTCCAAAAATTTCATGATTCTCCTTCAAAATATATGAGAACGTAATTTTTCTAATTGCTGTGTAGTCTACTTCCCCTACCAGATTGGGGAACCTAGTGAAGACTACAACCACTACTGTGGCTTGTGATTTCCAACTTAAAATATAGGTCCATGGGGCTTTCACATTTTGAATAAATGTTTTGAGGCACCTTCCTGAGTCAGACATACTTCTGCCTAGTACCGCTGTGGCTCCTGCAGTCACATATTGAGCAAAATAAGATGTGCTCAGAATCATTTAAAAGCTGAAGAAGGTCATGTTTTGGGTTGAATCCAGTCTTAGCATAGTCAGCATAGTCTTGACTGACAACATTATATGGTCTGAGTGTCAATAAGAAAAGATATTACCAATATCTAGTGGAGGGTGCTATACTCACCCTATGTTTGTGATCCTAATTAAATATGTTTTCAGTGATTTTAACACCCCTGTTAGATCACTTACAAGATTCAACATGTTCCAGATGTACCTGATAACCTATCTTCTGGACAGAGCTACCAAAGCTCTGTTAAGCTACCCTCCTGTCTGAAGCACTGATAGGATATTTGTGTGAGAATAGAAAACAATTTGAATGGATAGAGAAAGATGGGAGTCTACAGGTCCTCTCTGGATGTTCTGATAACACCCTTCTTTGGTTAGATGCATTCCTAATGCCACCTGTGAAGTGGGTTATACCTGTAAGATGAATTTATGGAAAGCTGTGTCCTCTCTGTCCTCTGGCTCTGTTACAAGACTCTTCAAGTAACAAAATTTATTTTCTACCCTTTGGCACTAAAGCAAGACCCTTAGGTAGGAGGGAAAAAAATATTTACAAATGAAATAAATGAACAGCTGAAGATATTAATATGTCATGTTCAAGCAGCTCTCTTCCTTTTTCAGATATGGTCTTTAATAATCACATTTTTATGAATTCACTCAGATTTCAGCAGGCACTCGAGCAGCATAGGAGTCATTAAAAGCAATAGCTATCCTTTTGCTCGTTTCACTGAACTCTCTTCACTTCAATGTGTTTCAGTTCAGTCAAATTAGTCAGTGCAATTTATTTTGTTCAATGCAAATCACTGGGTTTTAATTGAGTCCAATTAAGCACAAATCAATAAAAGTCAATTTGAACTAATTACCTTCTATACAAATCAATGGGATTCAATTAAAATCAATGACAGTCCTATCTACATTAATGACTGACCTGTTCCCCCTCTTCAGTTGTTATTAAAGGAGTCTAAACATTGTTCAATGTGGTAGCTTTTGGCAAGTCCCTCTCTTATTGTTGTTCTCTTATTAAGGGAATAATAATTATTAGATAAAGTATGGAGAAAAAGATATGTAACTGGGTTATCTTTTTCCCATTTCTTCCTCTTCTACAGTGAATTTTCTGCAGTGAAATCTCTTATTTCAAAGTATGCAGGTGGTTGAATATGTGAGCAAATTTAGCAATACTTGAAAACTGGGCTCTGCAGTCACAGAAAATAAAAATTGATGAATGTATTTATTCTCCTTTATACTGTTTATTTTTACCCTAGAAATTTATCCTATTTTTTTAAATGTGATCCTGCTTTGAAAAATTGACAGGAAATCTTTTTTTAGCTATGCTTAACTTAATTGACAGCAGCCTCTTGTTGCTGCTAATCAATAGAGTAAGAAGTATTTCTTAATTAAAACATTATTTCATAATATGGGCTACAAAGAAAGTAGCATATATAACTAGAGAGGAAAGAGTATGTTGCTGTTCAGTGGACAAAAATTTATCGAGTGGTTGCAGCTAGCACATTGTGGTGACTGGCTCTACAAATGGAAGCCAGTGAAGAGTGGTGTCCCCCAGGGGCCTGTCTTGGGACTGGTGCTTTTCAACATCTTTATCAATGATGTAGGCAGTGGAATCAAGTGCAACCTTAGCAAGTTTGCTGATGACACCAAGCTGAGTGGTGCAGTTGACACAATAGAAGGAAAGGACGTCATCCAAAGGGACCTGGACACGCTTGAAAAGTAGGCCCATGTGAACCTAATGATGTTCAACACGGCTGAGTGCAAGGTTCTGCACTTGGGTCAGGGCAATCCCAGATATACGTACAGTATGGGAGAAGAACTGATTGAAAGTAGCTCTGCCTAGAAGGACTTACGAGTTCTGGTAGACCCAAATCTGGCCCTGAACCAGCATGTATTTGCAACCTGGAAAGCCAACAGTATTCTGGGCTGCATCAAAAGAGGGGTGTCCAGCAGAGAGAGGGAGGGGATCGTCCCTCTCTACTCTGCTCTTGTAACACCCCATCTGGAGTACTGCATTCAGACCTGGGGTCCCCAGCACAAGAAGGATGCAGAGCCGGTAAAGTGGGTCCAGAGGAGGCCTACAAAGAAGGTAAAGGTCTGGAGCATCTCTCCTATGAAGAAAGGTTGAAGGAGCTAGGCTTGTTTAGCTTGAAAGGGAGAAGGGTCCAGTGGGACCTCGTTGTCGACTTCCGGTACTTGGAGGGAGCTTACAAGCAGGAAGGGGACTGGCTTTTTACATGTTCTAATAGTGATAGGACGAGCAGGGATGGCTTTAAAATGAAAGAGGGGAGATTTAGGTTAGATATTAGGAAGAAATTCTTTACTCAGAGAATGGTGAGACGTTGGAACACGTTGCCCAGATAAACTGTGGATGCCTCATCCCTGGAGGTGCTCAAGGCCAGGCTAGATGGGGCCCTGGGTAGCCTGATCCAGTGAGGGGAACCCTGCCCACATCAAGGGGGTTGGAACTAGACGATATTAAGGTCCCTTTCAACCTAAGTCATTCTGTGATCCTATAATCCTATGTTGGTGGTGTGGCAGTAGAGATTGAACCTTCCCACCAATATGATGTTGCATTTTCTTGCCATGCAACAGGTGACAGCAGAAGGGCAGTCTGATAAAATGGCATCTGACATGGAAGTGCATATGAAGCAAAAGTATGATACTGAATTCCTCCATGCAGAAACAATGGCACCCATTGACATTCATTGATACTTGCTGAACATTTATGGAGACTAAACAGTGAATGTGAGCACAGTGAGGTGGTGGATGGTGCATTTCAGCAGTGATGACAGCAACGTGAAAGACAAGCCACATTCTGGATGGCAATGCAATGCTGTCACACACTGAAATGAAGAGGGTCTCAGTCAGCTCATCTGTGTGAATCAGCTAGTGGTGGTGACTATGCTGAAAAACAGTATTTTGTTGGTGAGAATTTACTCAACTAGTGTTATTGTGCTCTTTGTATCTGTTACATTTTCCATGGAGATAAATAGGAGGCATTACTTTCAGAGTGACCTATGTAGTAACTGAATCCCTCGGACAAATATTAAAGTCTCTTCCTTTCCTCGTAATGCTTTCTCCACTCTGTTTATTGACTGAAATGTAAAGATTGCCTCTGAATTCAGCAAATATTCAAGTAAGCTTTTAGGAAAAGTGGACATCATGGGGAGGCAGAGTGTGGAGCACGTGAGGTTGAAACCAGCAATGAGAGCAGAGAACTGCCCATACCACTCACAAGAAAAGAAAAAAGTGAATAATATTGAGAAATGAAGTAAAAAAACTGAGAGCCGAGAATTTAGAAACTGACACTGAGAATTTAGAAAATTGAACAGCTAGCTAAATCTCATGGTGGAAATAAGTCCCTTTCAGCACAGCAATATCAATATTCTTCTGAAATGAGAAAAGCAAAATGCTCCCTTTTGCTACCAAAAGCATGATGATTTCAGTGGGAAGTTTAAAAGACACAATGTAACATTATCTTCCAAGTCTTTTTTTCAAGTTCACTAATGTTTGTAGCTTCTGTCATCTCTGTAGCAGCTTTTCAAAAGCTGCCAAACAAACTGTTAAGTTTCCTTCCAGTGAAAGATCTTTCATAAAGAGAATTATATTACAAGTCTATTATTAAAATCAGCATAGTTGCAAAAATTCTACGACGCTCAACAGGATTAACACTAATTTAGCAAACCTTTCTTGAACGTTTGTACAGTAGCAAGGAAACAGTCCAGCTATCATAAAATCACTTATATACTTCTGACAGCTATTCAGAATGATAAGAGGATAAATCATTTCTGAATTATAAATCATCCAATTATTAAGAATTTTCACCTTGTTTCTACTAAGAAACCAAATTTAATATACTCAACATTCTAAAATATAACCTTTTTGTCCCATGTGCTAGAGTAGATCTGGTTTGGACAATTTTTGATGAAAAAATGAGACTATTGTGTAACATATTTTTTTTCTATGATCTTGAAAGGCACAGTTATTTATAGCTAGATGTTATTATGCTCCTCTCTAACTATAAGTTTAAAAATAAAATTTAATAGATAAAGAGACTGTGCATCAAACTCAGGCAACCATTGAGCATTGAATGATGGATCAGAGATTCTGTCTTGGTTTAAGATTTTAAAAAGTCTATTAAATTTATTTTTAATGAATTGTCTAATATTCATTTTGAATGCCCATAGCATTTGCAATTTTGAAGATAAAAATCTTATTTATTTGATTTTATACATGATAAATGTATATGTTCTTTGTAGTTTTTAAAGTTTGGAAATAGAGTCTGTATGTAGACTTCAATACTTACAGGCCAGATGGCAGATTGCTGCAGTTTGGTCAGCTTAACCAAAAGTCCTCTTTTTCCTTCCTTCCTTCCTTCCTTCCTTCCTTCCTTCCTTCCTTCCTTCCTTCCTT
>WBMW01001082.1:175191-205055 GCA_013396635.1 Penelope pileata | reverse complement strand
CCCCCAAAGAGCTGTCACACTGTCCCTTTTGCAAGATCCCTGAATTCATTGACAAGGGTTTGTACTAAGAATAGACTTTATCTTAGATACATCTAGTACACAGGTAAGACTAGTATTTTACTTCTGTATTTCTACTGACAAAACCCTCTGCTGAAAATGCCCCTTTTATCAGCAAAAGGAATCTTCCCTTCCCTTCCCTTCCCTTCCCTTCCCTTCCTTCCCTTCCTTCCTTCCTTCCTTCCTTCCTTCCTTCCTTCCTTCCTTCGACATTACATGCAACGAACATTAAAAATATCACAGACGTCAGCTAGATATTTGTGATATATTAATTCTATTGGTCTTTTTCATAAAGAGTAAAGTTGTACTGACATGACATAGAATTGAAACATACTCCAAGTACAGAGTTCTGTCATAAGACTTCATACTGTCTTTTTCTTTCTTTTTTTTTGTCTCTTTTAACAATGAATGCACAACCAAACTTTTTTTAAGGCAAAAGGCTGCAGGAGTGGGAAGATACAGTTGGCTGGCTCCTTAACAGCAGAAAAAACCCAAGATTTTCTAGTATAATTTGAAAAATGGAATTGATGATGCAGAGTTAGGTTTATGAAGTGATTGTTGTATGGAGTCAAGGTGTAGCATGGATCAAACTACTTATGATACTACATTAGAGAAGAGTTTATTAAAAGTTGAACCATGAGTTCAGTGGGTCCAAAGCTTGAAATAAATTACAATTCCTTGTTTTACTGAAAGTGGAGTCTCAAGCCGAAGTGACTTCATTTCCAGTAAAGTTGTGGAAATTCCTACTGTAAAGTCATACTAAGAACAATAAAGCTCTTTTTCTCCAGTTCATGTCCATCTATACATGGCAAATTTCAAATAGAGTAGTTTATTTTCTATTGTATAAATCACTTTTTTTGTACCAGATTTTTCTTGCTCATGCTGAGTACTATCTACTTAAACGTCTCTGCTGATGTCAACAGCTCTATTTGACATTTGAATAGAATCTGACTTCCTGGAGGTATCACTCTATGACCTAAGTATACACATTTAAAAATAACATTCATGTTATTACAACTTCAAGACCTTTTCAGAAAAATAAAATAAAATAGTTCTCTTTTTATTACTTTTTTTTTTTTTTTCATTTCTGCCATGGAGACAATTATTAAGAAAAGTAAAGAATCATAGAATCATAGAATGGTTCAGGTTGGAAGGAACATTAGAGATCATCTTGTTCCAACCCCCCTGCCATGGGCAAGGACACCTCTCACTAGACCACGTTGCCCAAAGCCCCATCCAGCCTGGCCTTGAATACTTCCAGGGAGGGGGCATTCACAACTTCTCTGGGCAACCTGTTCCAGTGTCTCACCACCCTCACAGTGAAGAATTTCTTCCTTGTATCTAGTCTAAATCTACCCTCTTTCAGTTTATAACCGTTCCCCTTGTCCTGTCATTACCTGTCCTTGTAAAAAGCCCCTCCCCAGCTCTCCTGCAGGCCTCTTCAGATACTGGAAGGCTGCTATCAGGTTCCCTCGCAGCCTTCTCTTTTCCAGGCTGAAGAGTCCCAACTCTTTCAGCCTGTCCTTGTAGGAGAGGTGCTCCAGCCCTCTGATTATCTTCGTGGCTCTCCTCTGGACCCGCTCCAACAGCTCCACATCCTTCTCATGTTGGGGGCCCCAGAACTGGACGCAAGACTCCAGGTAAAGAACGGATAGTGAACATGCAAAAACATTACAAGACGTATTGTTCACATTAAGTTCTATCAATGTCTCACCTCCTTAATTACTCCAATTAATCCAACTACTTCTGAGTTTCCATAGTGCAGGCCTATCAAATACGTGTGAGGTGATCTACTGCCTCTGCGCAGCCCTGTAATCAGATTTTCCATTCTCGTCTAGTTATCATCCCCTGCCATTGCTCAATTCCTCCAATTCTTACTAAACTTTCAAAATATTCCTTCTTCTTATACACCTCCATATTTTTTCTTCTGATATTTTTCCTGATTCTGATCAATCTTCTATATCATGTAACACATTTTGATTCCTCATGATTATCTTTTTACCCTCTTTGTTATTTTACACTTTTAGCTTCTTCATTAGTGAATGAAGATGGTATTTGGACCATGTTAGAAATGTTAGAAATGTTAGAATGACTGGAAATGTTAAAGGGAGCGTATATACAAATGCTGTCCAATACCTGTCAATTACTTGAATAAAGCACAAAGTGTGGATTTCACTTTTTTCATCTAGAAAAATCTATGAAGACAATAACATGTCTAAAGGAATTAACAACAAACTTATTTTGGAAATTGATTTCATTTACTCCTGTACAACTTTTGTCACTGTCATTTCTGTGGCCATATATTTGTTTTAAACTTAGAAGATGTGTGCAGGTAATCTTGGTAGGCTGGAAGGGATTATTCAAACAGATGGGAGGAAGAAAGGAACTTTTCCAATTTTGTTCTTCCAGAGCAAGATGTTTCATGATATCACCAAGCACCTTTTAAAAAAATTCTGTTATTTATTTCCAAAATGTTCCAGCTGTTTAACTCTTCCAGTCTAATTCCTTTGCGGTCTGCTGGAAGTTTAGATGAAGATTGAGAGGGTCTGAAGCATGTGAGAGTAGGTCTAAACCATTTGTTTGGAAGGTTAGTAACTGAGATATGGAAGTAGAAGTTGACATTTATTCTTACAGAGTGTTTTACCTTTGTTGGCTGTTTCATGGAGAAAAGGAAAGGTTCTGGGCTCAAGTTCCTGAAGTGAGGAATGAAAGTAATTACTGAAAACATGGAATATTGCAATAATTCTTAAAATCTATAGAGAAAACAGAAAGAAAACTTGGGCTTAGAACTGAAGGAGACAATCAAATTTCACCAATGACTAAACCCAGGGACTAGGGAAAAATTTGACTGAGATGAGCAAAAATATTGTTCTAAGCCTCAGGTATGAGATTCACTTCTCATATCACATCGGAAACTTAGCATACTGAACTCATCTTACTACAAGATCCATGTTTGCTGTAGATCTCATACAAACAATTACAGTTTCCACCTCACTCTGTTTCTGTGCTCAGGGATATAAGGCATGAAGAGAATAGTACAAAATCTGAATTTCTTCAGTCAGCTCATTTGGCTTTTTCCCCAACGTTTTTTGAATTTTCAGTGAAATAAATGGGATTTTCTGGACTGTGCAGACCCTAGAAAATTTCCAGACATTTGTCTGAATTCTCATTTTGGCAAACATCACAATGAATGTGGCTTGGGGATATAAATGATGTCTGTATTTTCCTAGGGTCACCTCCAACGGTTGCAATTGAGCCAGCTCCATTTAATAGCTGCTAATTTTCTTCCCCTTCAGTGTCACATTGAATCAAAACTTCTCATTTTTATTTTCTTTATGCTTTATTTCTGAGCTAAATGAGCTGCACATATTACTGGTCTTAATCCTTCATGGAACTAGCACAAATTGACATTTTCTATATCCCAGGGTAAGACAAAGATTAATTAAAAGCCTCATTCTGCCCTATTATCCTCCCTTTTCATTTCATTTTTAATTCCCATGAATTTCAGACTAGCTTTAAAATGATTCCTTGTCCAAATATGAATAAATCCCAGCATCAAACTCTTAAGCAAAAACCTCAGGAGATACTTGTACATTGGTAATATCCAAGCCCAACAGGCGATAGGAAATTTCCCAAGACAATCAGCTCTCTAGGAAATCTCAGACCACTTAGGCAGAGCTTAGATAAATAAAGATGAATGACTAAACTTCTAGTTGCTCATCCAGTTAAGGACCATGAATCATAAACTTATGATTGTCATTAAAGAATTGCCAGGAAGAAAAAAGCAGTGAAGTAGTGGGGAACATTGAATGCCAGATTTCTTACAGAACTCACAGAATTCTGTACACAACATTTACATCTTACACAGAAAGATACAGTATCATTTCTTTGTATTTGCTTTTGTATAACTCTTTCATCATTATTAACTGAACTGTAATAAACAGATCCAATACAAGCATTAAAGTTTGAATTAGAGTTTGTATAATAAGGGCCCTCTCCTTTTGGAAGAATTGAAAAGCTAGGAAAAGATGACAAATGTAACTCACGTTGATTTGGACTTGATCACTTTCATTATTGGTCATAACTTTGAGGAAAAGAACATTTGCTTTGATAATTGCTACTATTAAATTCTCAGAGTAAAAGGTAGGCATCTCATAAAGAACAGGAAGAAAAAAAGAAAAAGATTTATTTACACAGTATATGGAAATCAAAGAATGGATTATGTTGGAAGGGATCTTAAACATCATTCAGTTCCAATCCCCCTGCCATGGTCAGGGTTGTTACCCACCAGATCAGGCTGTCCAGGGCCCCATCCAGCCTGGCCTAGAACATCTCCAGGGATGGGGTACCCACAGCTTTTCTGAGCAACCTGTACCAGTGTCTTACCACCCTCTGACTAAAGAATTTCTTCCTAATATCTAATATAATTTTCCCCTCTTTTTGATTAAAGCTGTTACCTCTTGTTCTATCACTATCAGACTGTGTAAGAAGTTGATCTTTCTCCTGTTTATAAGCTCCCCTCAAATACTGAAGGGCTGCAATGGGGTCTTCCTGGAGTCTACTTTTCAGTACACTCCTTGATAAAGGGTTTCTCCCCTTCTATCATGTAGGCCCCTGTCAGGTACTGGAAGGCTGCTATAATGTCTGGAAGGCTGGAGAATTCTCTTCTCTGGGCTGGATGACTCTAACTCTCTCAATTTGTCACTTATCCATAATATTTTGAAGGCTACTTGAAACTACATTCAGTGTGGATGTTTAAGGCACTATGCATAAAATATCCTTATGCTTTACTTCAAACATCTGAATGCATTATAGAAACTTTTTCCATTTGTAACATTTCCCAAGTTATAACATTTGCTTAAGTGCACAGGTAGCAACCAGTGGCAACATCAAGTCATCTCCCATGTCTCACCAGATAGGATCCCTACTAGAGACATGACATTGTCTCCATTCCCAATTACGGCTCAGTCCAACAAGTCTGGGGGAGGACTCAGGATGTCATCTCCTTTTCTTCTCTAGTTGTAACTGTGGATGGATGGAGAAAATACAAGAGGGCAATGTTGGTGATGGCAGAGGGATGTACAAGGGCACGGTTTCTCTGCCACATGAAATTGGGAGACAAGTGGTGCTCATGACAGGCCACATCTGAGAAGCTGAAAAGGCTTTAATTTACTCCACTTTTTTTTTCTTCTTTTTTCTTCTTATTCTACTCCTGCTTCCATCATTCTTGTCATTTGATTCATTGTTGTACGTATTCACAGTATGGTGCTTTGGTTTCTCTCTGAATCCACATTGTATAGGAAGAACTGAGAAAAGGATCTTTCCACCTATCAAGGGGGAAAGAGTGCAGAAGAATATTCCCCCTCTTAACCTGACATAGAACTGGAGGCCAGACCCCTCTGCAGTCATTCTATGTCTAGTTGCAGGAGACAGTTAGAGTCTTATTAATCCCCACAAAAAAAATCCAGCATATTATTATAAAAACATAGAAATAGCTACTATTTTTCAATTATTTTTATATTTTTGCAAAAAGTTTTATTCATTCACAGAACTGTTCTTTCTCATCATTCTTACTGTTCTACTGTATTAGTCTTTTGCTTGTATGAATTGTCATCTAGCAGCATTACCACATTATGTTGTTATTAAAAGCTGAAAAAAATGTTACAATTAGTTTAGAACAGAGAATAGAAGATATAATTCTGATCGTGTTCACATTTCGTCTGTTGTAAAATTACGTGCTGAACCGGATTGAATAATGTAATTATACAAGATTTGCTGCCATGTAATTATACTCTCCTGACAAAAGTCAATTTATACATCAATTTGTAGTGTTTGAGTAACTGTTTCAAAATAAATTATTCTATTAAAAAGCCTCTATAATCAGAAAGTCAGGAGTAGGGAAAAATTAAATAAATTATTTTCACACACTTTTAAATATATTTCCTCCTCCTTTCTGTTGTATATGATACTTGCTTGTTATTGTGCTGGTTTGTCGATGTTTAGAGAGCCGTATTTGCTCCAGCTCATAGTGCCAGCAAAAGCGCTATGTGGTGTCTATTATTCCTGTTCTGATTCTATTCTACTTCTTACACCATGTCTTCGCAATAGTAATGTGGTATTTTTTTGAAAAGCATGAAGCAGAGTCATTAGTGTTCCCAATGCAGAAGCCTCCTTCATTTTTTTCCTTGTTTTCCACTTCTCCTTGAAGCAAGTATTAAATAAAGGTTTTTGGTTTTGTTTTAAATAAAATTAATTTGTATTAATGCTGTCCATTTTTATTGCAAAAAATATCATCCTATAGCCTGTTTTCCATCTGAAATGGAAAACTGCAGTTTTTCAGGTAGTCTCAAAATTCTACTGGTAGATCTTGGGAAAGTGGTTTGGAAACCTTATCCTGCATCTCTCAGCATTGACTTCCACCCACATGCACTGCAGGACGTGAAGCTCTATGTGCATGTGCTGATTATAGATTTTTTTTTTTATTTTTTTTTAACTCCACAAGCACATCACTTCTTTAAGAATTTACTTGGGAATTAGATACTGCTGGCAATCCCACTGTCTTGCCCCATGTCTTTGTATGAATTTGTGTGCCACAGGGAAAGGAGATGGAATGGTATGAATAAAAATATTGCAAACTGCAAACGTGTAGAAAAGGGAAGGGAAGGGAAGGGAAGGGAAGGGAAGGGAAGGGAAGGGAAGATGCTTTTTCTGCTTTTGTACAGGAATTCCAATTTCTCAATTTTGAAATCTTAAGTTTCTTGGGGAGATAAACTGTCTTTCTTGTTAATGTCCTTGCAGCTAGTTTCTTTCCTTTATAATGTTTACTTGTCTGTTTAAAATTTTAGAAATGAATACAAAAAATAGAGGAGCAATGTCACTTGGGTGACGCTGCTTTGAATAAAAATGGGTTGACAAAGAGCAACATTGGTAAAATTAAAAGCACTGCTGTTAATCAGCTGACCTGCCTGTTATTAATTCCAAGTCACTTGTGAACTGGATAATCTAAGCAATTATTAAAGCATGAATGTGAATTTAGCTAATGCCCTCATCCTCCACATCATTATCTTAGGCATAATCACCCTTTGGTCCTTGAATGTCTTTTTCATCTGAGTGCTGAAACTCTTAGCATGCTGGTTTCCTTAATGACTGCAAGACAAGGCAAAATTTCTGGCTAACATGGATTCTATATTTTCCAGTATTCCTCTTGCATATTTGAAGATTTGTTACAGCACAGTGAAGATATATAAATAACCCATTTTACAATAACAATATTTCACTGAGGTATTTTAGATCTAAAAATAAGCTTGTAAGTGCCTTATTTAAGCTGTAGGAGAAGATGCCTCTACAAAGACAGATTTATTACATTAGGAATGTTGTTCAAAGCATTTCCAGTAAATAGACATTTTCCAGTGCCTGTCTCACTTCGTCGACTGTAGAAGAAACCTCCATGAATAGCTCAGGCTTCACTGAGTTGGTTGTTGAAACCTGACTTGCAGAGCGGATTGACTGAAGCAGCAAAATCCATGCTTTCATCCCTGATGGTGATCTATCATGCAACCTGAACAAAGCACTCTTTGCAGTCCTCTCTTTCTTGTCCCTTGGACCTTAGTTTCTGAGTTTTTCATGGTAGTGGTTCTTCAACTGTTTGTTAGTTGCTTTTGTCAATAAAAGAAAGATATCTAAGATAGATTTCAGGCTATTTCACACTCCAAAAGCATCTTTTTTAAATTTACTTTGTTACAGTATTTAATTCTAGAATCACTCAATTTTTCTCATATTCTACAGGATAAGATAAAAAAGGAGCTGCTACAACATATATGTACACAAGTAACACCTCATAATTAATTTTTAAAATTGTATGTATACATACATAAATTTAATGGGTGCTTTTGTGTGTATTATTATTTTCACCACTCCAGCAATGCAATGATTCTGAACTTACACCTTGTGCATGACAGACAATTTATGTGTCCTCAGGCTGCTCTAAAAAGTATTAACAATGTGACAACAATTATATGAGGCAAAATATTACATCCATTATACTGTCATCATAATCTCTTCTATTTAAGTGCAAATAAATAATCTCAAATTCAGTGCTAAACTTTTACTCAAAAATAAAATATGATCAAAATGTGTGGCTTATTGGATAATGACAATCCAATGGTAGATGGAAAGAGAGCATTAATATGCAAGCTAATTGAAATTTTGTGATCTTATTAGTTTAAAATCTTTCTTTTCAACATGAAGGACTGGATACCGCTTCCTTATGTCTGATGTCATTTGATGTGGTCTCCAGCTCTTGCTCTGATAGTATGTGAGTCTTCTTTAGGTCAAACTTTGAATCTATATGTTTTGTACATACCAGTTCAGATCTACCAGTTCAGCTATCTTAGGGCATTTCAGGTGGTACTTGATGCATGTATTGACGACTACTGAGCTGAGCCTCTGATGACATATGTTTTGCCACTTGCTGAAAAATTTCTTGTTTAATTCCAGCTGTCTCATGTTTTTTTGTGGTGGTGGGTTTGTTTTTTTTGTTTTTTGTTTTTTTTTTTGGTACTGATGTTCATGTAATCAAACAGAAGTGGCTATACTGTTATAGTCCACGTAAGCAAGAGCTAATGGAGAAATATTCAGTGCAGTTTTGGAGTGTGGGGAATGTTTTAGCTGTCAAGTATAGGCTCTTGTGCTTTTTGAGATAAACTATAACGTGTTACAAAGAGGTCCTGTCTGGAAATAGCTGATGTCTCGTGTCCTTTTATCCTGNGATTTTTTTTTTTATTTTTTTTTAACTCCACAAGCACATCACTTCTTTAAGAATTTACTTGGGAATTAGATACTGCTGGCAATCCCACTGTCTTGCCCCATGTCTTTGTATGAATTTGTGTGCCACAGGGAAAGGAGATGGAATGGTATGAATAAAAATATTGCAAACTGCAAACGTGTAGAAAGGGGAAGGGAAGGGAAGGGAAGGGAAGGGAAGGGAAGGGAAGATGCTTTTTCTGCTTTTGTACAGGAATTCCAATTTCTCAATTTTGAAATCTTAAGTTTCTTGGGGAGATAAACTGTCTTTCTTGTTAATGTCCTTGCAGCTAGTTTCTTTCCTTTATAATGTTTACTTGTCTGTTTAAAATTTTAGAAATGAATACAAAAAATAGAGGAGCAATGTCACTTGGGTGACGCTGCTTTGAATAAAAATGGGTTGACAAAGAGCAACATTGGTAAAATTAAAAGCACTGCTGTTAATCAGCTGACCTGCCTGTTATTAATTCCAAGTCACTTGTGAACTGGATAATCTAAGCAATTATTAAAGCATGAATGTGAATTTAGCTAATGCCCTCATCCTCCACATCATTATCTTAGGCATAATCACCCTTTGGTCCTTGAATGTCTTTTTCATCTGAGTGCTGAAACTCTTAGCATGCTGGTTTCCTTAATGACTGCAAGACAAGGCAAAATTTCTGGCTAACATGGATTCTATATTTTCCAGTATTCCTCTTGCATATTTGAAGATTTGTTACAGCACAGTGAAGATATATAAATAACCCATTTTACAATATCAACATTTCACTGAGGTATTTTAGTTCTAAAAATAAGCTTGTAAGTGCCTTATTTAAGCTGTAGGAGAAGATGCCTCTACAAAGACAGATTTATTACATTAGGAATGTTGTTCAAAGCATTTCCAGTAAATAGACATTTTCCAGTGCCTGTCTCACTTCGTCGACTGTAGAAGAAACCTCCATGAATAGCTCAGGCTTCACTGAGTTGGTTGTTGAAACCTGACTTGCAGAGCGGATTGACTGAAGCAGCAAAATCCATGCTTTCATCCCTGATGGTGATCTATCATGCAACCTGAACAAAGCACTCTTTGCAGTCCTCTCTTTCTTGTCCCTTGGACCGTAGTTTCTGAGTTTTTCATGGTAGTGGTTCTTCAACTGTTTGTTAGTTGCTTTTGTCAATAAAAGAAAGATATCTAAGATAGATTTCAGGCTATTTCACACTCCAAAAGCATCTTTTTTAAATTTACTTTGTTACAGTATTTAATTCTAGAATCACTCAATTTTTCTCATATTCTACAGGATAAGATAAAAAAGGAGCTGCTACAACATATATGTACACAAGTAGCACCTCATAATTAATTTTTAAAATTGTATGTATACATACATAAATTTAATGGGTGCTTTTGTGTGTATTATTATTTTCACCACTCCAGCAATGCAATGATTCTGAACTTACACCTTGTGCATGACAGACAATTTATGTGTCCTCAGGCTGCTCTAAAAAGTATTAACAATGTGACAACAATTATATGAGGCAAAATATTACATCCATTATACTGTCATCATAATCTCTTCTATTTAAGTGCAAATAAATAATCTCAAATTCAGTGCTAAACTTTTACTCAAAAATAAAATATGATCAAAATGTGTGGTTTATTGGATAATGACAATCCAATGGTAGATGGAAAGAGAGCATTAATATGCAAGCTAATTGAAATTTTGTGATCTTATTAGTTTAAAATCTTTCTTTTCAACATGAAGGACTGGATACCGCTTCCTTATGTCTGATGTCATTTGATGTGGTCTCCAGCTCTTGCTCTGATAGTATGTGAGTCTTCTTTAGGTCAAACTTTGAATCTATATGTTTTATACATATCAGTTCAGATCTACCAGTTCAGCTATCTTAGGGCATTTCAGGTGGTACTTGATGCATGTATTGACGACTACTGAGCTGAGCCTCTGATGACATATGTTTTGCCACTTGCTGAAAAATTTCTTGTTTAATTCCAGCTGTCTCATGTTTTTTTGTGGTGGTGGGTTTGTTTTTTTTGTTTTTTGTTTTTTTTTTTGGTACTGATGTTCATGTAATCAAACAGAAGTGGCTATACTGTTATAGTCCACGTAAGCAAGAGCTAATGGAGAAATATTCAGTGCAGTTTTGGAGTGTGGGGAATGTTTTAGCTGTCAAGTATAGGCTCTTGTGCTTTTTGAGATAAACTATAACGTGTTACAAAGAGGTCCTGTCTGGAAATAGCTGATGTCTCGTGTCCTTTTATCCTGATGTATCTCATATATCATCAGACACCTATGCACGGGGAAAATGGATCAAGTTCCTAATGTCCACCATATAGATTTGCTGTCTTCTTTATAATGTTAACTGATAATCCTTTTTAATCTATGGAAAGGAATAGGCACTTTTAGTGTATAGTATACCTGATCAATTTAGGCTGACTATAGAAGTATGTATTTCCCTCTATTTCCTGTAAAGGAAAAATGCTT
This sequence comes from Penelope pileata, assembly GCA_013396635.1. Classification (NCBI taxonomy): domain Eukaryota; kingdom Metazoa; phylum Chordata; class Aves; order Galliformes; family Cracidae; genus Penelope; species Penelope pileata. The sequence continues at coordinate 193,719 of WBMW01001082.1, read as the reverse complement.
AACTTACCTGCAAAAACATTTGACAGAATGAAACTTGCACTAACGTAAATGTATATGTTGCTTCTCTTGGTGAAGAAACAGCTATTGTGGTTCCAGGCCTCATTTGTGTTAATCATCTAGATTCAGGAGTGTAAGCAGCTAGAATTGCTTCAGATTTTTTTGATAGTCAGCTAATGAAATCTAGTTATATAAAATTATTCTCCTCGTACTAAATTTACTAATAGTGTAGAAAACTAGGTAGAAAGTCTGACACAAGTTTATCATGCCCTAAGGTTATATTATATTATAAATAGAAATGTCATTTCTATTATCTTTTGTAATATCATTTCTATTACAATATCATTGTTATGTTATTTATGTGATATAATCTAATTTCCCCTAAAATTTGACTCCAAGGAAATTGTAATCAATAAAGAAAAGTCAGATGTTAAAATTGGGCCAGAACACAGGTACATTTTGAGTCGTGAATTTTCTTTGTCTTTGCTGACTCCTGCTCAACTGTTAGAAATTTCACATGAGAGGAAAAAGAATATATACTTATTCTTATCAGTGACTTACACTTATCAGCAACTTGGAAGTTATTGCTCCTTGTATAGTACAGAGATTTAAAAAACTAAAATTGCTGGAACAGAACAGTTGTGCAAAAAGTTCCTGGCAATCTATATTATTTAGGTTGCAACAAACTGTTGTGCTGTGATAGATAGAAGAGAATGAGTTATCTAAACTGTTTCACTTTAAAAAAAAAGAAGTAGATTTTGTTTACCTGTGGAACAAGATCGCAGATTCAGAATATATATATTCTTTTCAAGTGGTACTAACTAAAGCAAGAATTTTATAGGGGATCTTAGTAGATAGATTTTGAACAAAAACATGCTTTTTCTAGAACATAAATATCATAATTTTCAGATTTGATTAAAATATTGTAACTCAAAACAAATTTCACCTTGACTTATTGGACAGGATTCACCTGGAAGAGTAAGAACATAAGTAAAGTAAAAATATTTCTCTATAAATAGAAAATAGATGAGAAATATGTGAGCATAAATGTACATACATGCTTGTAAACATAGTAGTATCTTCTAACAACATGGTTATATATACAATTGATGTTGAATTGAAATGGAGAAGTGTGGTCAATCATGGTAGAGCTGAACTTAGGTAAAATTTAAAGAAAAAGGTTGAATGATTGTACAGGGTGACTTGAACAGAATTAATATCTAATGTCACCGTACTGTGGGTAAGGAAAATAGTTTTCATTTTCTTTAATTAAATACGTTTTTTATAGGAATTAAATTTGCTCACAACGTCACGTAACCAGTACTACTCTGATAAACAGATACATCAAGTCAGCACTGTCAGTTTTTGCCTGTTTTTAAAGATAGAGACACCAATGCCAACTTCTTCAGCTATCTCAGCCTATGAAACTTGTGCTACTGTGCCTAAGATTTGATTGGAATAGAAACTGAACAGATTTACTGCCTGTGGTGCTCATACAGGTGTTTTGGGAAGGTTGGCCAAGTATCCCTGGATCAGCTGTGAGACAAGAGAATGGGGCTTGGGGAGAAGTAAAGTGCTATATACGCTCTGCTCTCCAAGCAGGCCTGCCATAATTTCTACTGGCTTGACTGAGCAATATATTAAATGATGGTAAATCAGAAGACTTCCACTGATTTCTCAAGCCACCCACAAAAAACTGGGCACATGGTTAAAATTTTCCTTCTTCATGGAACTGTGCATGCACTCTGCATGTAGTTCCTAGCTGAGTTTTCTATCTGCTTGCTGTTACTGCAGAGAGTGAGGAAAGCACATTTAATTCCTGATGAATGACCATGTAATTTTCAAATGATCAGCATGGTGCATTTGTGTAATGCTGTCATCGATTTAAATGCAAGAAGATGTACACTGAGTGAAGATATGTACCTACGAGCCATTGAAGAATTAATTACTGTGCCGATGCTGAAAATTAAAAGCAATTTTAGTGAAGTGGACTTCTATTTGGGTTACTCAGTGGCTTAACTATGAAAGAATTAACATAAATTCTTTCCATTTGGGGGTTTAGACAATGCAGTGTTTACTCAGGGTGACAGCAGTATATTTACATTAATTGTTCAGGAGGAAATGGTCCTTACTACTGTTTGGTAGAATTCCTTGTAATATCTTCAATCTTCTTTCCACTTTGACAGTCATTTGATGGCATATATATGGTCATGCAGGTTGAAATGCTTGCAGGGTAAACTGTTATTCGACAAAGATAAAAGACCTGTGTAAGTGAATTTCTCTCCATCAGAAATATGATAGGATTTTCTGTTTTCAGACAACAATACTATTTGTGCCTTGATGCCACCAGCACTTTATTGTTATACATGGCAGATGTCTGAGCTTCATAGGGTAGAGATTTTAAAAAATCTGTTTCCAATCAATCTTCAGGGATTGCCGTTTGTGGTAGTGTTTTCTTGTGACAGAAATCTTTCTAATAATATTATCTGCTGTTAGTCATCATTCAGGCCTACCATCATACAAGTTTGTCCTGCGAATGCAATTTAAAGAGTTACCTGAGCTCTAATTTTGTCTTGTTTAATACGAGTGCAATCAGGTCCTGGTGTGGCAATTGTATTTTAATTGATGAGCATTATTCACAATAATAATGGTTTTATGCAATTATAAAGATCCAATCTGATTTTTAATGAGTCACAAATCAAGCATTTGGTCTGTGCAGCATAGCCTCTGATCCCTGGATATCTGCATTTCATTTCAAAATCGTGGAGAAGAAAATATTTGAGATTTCATCTCTTCTGTAACTAACTATCATTGTGATAAAAGCCCAACATTATTGTCATATTACTTAAATAAACAGTGCCTATTTACTTCAAACTGATAATATATTCCCAAACTATTCCTTTCAGTACTGGTTAACAGTGACAGCATTAACTAACTGGGGAAAAAACAAAATTGATCACCTGATTGGATGTCCATAGAGGAGGTAAAAAAATCTGAAACAATTATTTTTCTAAAAATCTACAATATCTGACATTTACTTTCAGTAAGAAATGGTTATATATATGTATTTAAAAGGAAATTTAATGTGCAATTAGAAGAAATTATCATGTAAAATAAGTCTGAAAGAGATACTGAGAATTCATGTAGCCAATTGCAAGGGAATAGAGTATTCCCCTGCACTCAGGAGGATCAGTGCTACTTAAATCATTCCATTTGAAGTTTAATTTAACTTTTATTTTAATTCATGCATGGTTTTGCACACAGACACACACTTTAATGAAGAGAATAGTTGAGATAATCTCACTCGAATTTAAAAAAAAGAATTCTCAATAAAATTATCTTATTTCAGACAATTGAAAGTCATTCATTCTCTCACTTTTTGTTTTTTTAATGTAAAAACCTGAAATATTACCATGTTTTGTACATATCTTTGCAAAGACTGTATTTTACTACAACACTATCTGATGAGGAAAATATGTCCCAAGGCATTCTCTCTGGAATTTTACTTATTGGCTTTAATTATCTGCATGTTTATGGCAAGGATTCATCTTTCTCTATTAGCCATTAAAAGGAAAAAAAAAAAAGGAGTTAAGAAGAGGTGAATTTTGCATGGCCATTACCACTGCCACTGCCTTCCACTGGCCAGCTCTGAACTCTGTAGCATTGCTGGTTGAGAAAGGCTGGGAAGGTGGTAGGTTGATTTGGTGTTATCTCAGATACTTGTACAATCTTCATTTTTGAGGAATGCTACAGGCTGTTGAGTTCTATGAAAATATCATTGGAGCCCAGGGCATTCTTTTACCACGTATCACTTGAGGAGATACTTTTTTAAAAGCAACCATGTTGTAATGAATCCTGGCATTGGTTGGTTAATTTTGGAACTCTGAATCTACATACAACACTCTCAGAGATGAATGTGTTCCTTTTTTATAAAAATTATCATGTTTTAGAACAACTATTTTCTTTTATTAACATATGACACCAAAGATCTTTCCCTTTGGTGTATTTCTATTTTGGCATGTCATACGTCAAATGAACAGAGATTGCTTGAGAATTAAAAGAAAGTAAACATAAATTTCACATTTCCATGTGCATATGTGCAGAGCAATCCCTCTGTGATAATTCTACTAAGCCTTTAACTCAAAGTTGTGTTAAGAGTTAAGCAATGTAGCCATATAATCATAGAATCATAGAAACACTAGGTTGGAAAGGACCTACAAGATCATCTAGTCCAACCATCCTCCTATCACCATCCCTACCCACTAAGCTACTAAATCATATCCCTTAGCACCTATATAAGCAGAGTAACACTTAACCTTTCTCAAACAAGCAATTGGAAACAGAAAATGCTTCAAATAAGGGAAATAATTGCTAAGCTACTTTTTCCCTGGGCTGTTGTTGCTGTTTCTCTGGATGAAGACAGTTAAATTTATGCCACATAAATTCCCGTTAAGAGTCAGTGTGGTCAATCCAGAAGTACCCACTTCTTACTACCAAGGTGTTCTGCCAACAAGAATATACGGCAGTATCGCTATGTATTTTCCATCCCACTCTCTGTGATCTCTTCTTATGCTGTAAACTCTTCAGACAAGAGACAGTCTCTGATGATGTGTGCATGGAGCAGTGCATAATGCAAGCTTATCCCTGGCCTTTGATGTTGTTCAAATACAAATATTAAACATACAGAAGGATTGCATGCAGTAAAACCATAAGATTAGATCCAAAAAAAGTATGTATTTTTTTCCAAGATCACATTTCATTATTAATAAAGTATATTTGACAGAATGATCTACAGAAAGCACAGGTTCAATGTAGCCTTCATGTTCACTGACTGAGCAACAGCAGGCATGACTTAGAAAGACAACAATGTAGGAAGGAAAAATATTTCTGATTTTTTATTAACATGGAGAAATTGATTGATATTTCAAATTGTGTTAATTTCTTCTAGCTAGAGTAAAATGTATATATACAGGCTCAAATCTGTTCAGTTTTTTTTTTTAAAGAAAAGTCTTCAATTTCTTGCTTTGTGATTTGCTAAAAGATTATATACCATTTGCTGTTGCTAATAAAATAGGTTTGTTTGTTTTTTTGAATGTGTGTAATTTATTGACCTAGGACAGCTCAGCAGAGATGCAGCATCTGGTTGCTCAATGAAGTCTTGCATTTCACCCAATTTTCCACCTGAGTTGACTAGAAAATATAAATCTAAACTTGATAAATACCAACCACTGTTTCTCTGTCTGAAAAATTAATTTCCAAACTCCATCATAAAACTGTGCAGCAATCAAGAGCACACATAAGCAACAAAAATAATATTGGTTCAGTGTATTATACTGGCAGCAACAACGCTCACCTCTAACTGTTCTGCCTCAGATTTCATTTGAGAAATATGCAAATACACAGTTGTTAAAGGAACTGATTGCAGAGATATGGAATCAGTAAGGGTGTTAGCCCTGCTGTCCTGGCTAAGTTCCAGTTCAGGTAATTATGTTACACCTCCCTAAATTCTCTTGTTGTTTTATTTCTTCACTTTCACATAAACTACTGAGCAAGAGTTTTCACAGATATTTATTTGGCTTCTAAACAATCTGGTATGGTGAGTGCTTCAGCTTCTGGTCGTTTCTATTCTGTAAATAAAAGCATACATTGAGCTTTACCCACACAAATAACTAAACTTATAAAATAATTATGGTAAAATAATGGTGTTTCAACTTGTAGAAACTCAAAGATCCTTTTGAGCAAGAAAAGATTGACATGAATTTTCCAGGAAAATACCTAATTGCTTCTCACTGTCTATCTAAAGTAGGGAAACTTTTTCATTTTTGTGTGTGAGTACCCAGGAACAACGAAGTTGTAAGACCTCCACTAAATACCTGGAGGTGGTTTCTGGATTCAGGGTCCAGCTGCTCCTTTGATGCAATTACAGAAGAGTTTTTTGATGCTGTCATTGAATCTAGAGCACAAGTCTTATGAGGAGAGGCTGAGGGAGCTGGGTTTTTTAGTCTGGAGAAGAGGAGGCTCAGGGGAGACCTCATCACACTCTACAACTTCCTGAAGGGAGGTTGTGGTGAGGAGGGGGTCTGCCTCTTCTCCCAGATAACTAATGACAGAAGGAGAGGGAATGACCATAAGTTGCACCAGGGGAAATTTAGATTAGATATAAGGAAAAACTTATTCTCTGAAAGAGCGGTCAGGCACTGGAATGGCCTGCCTAGGGAGGTGGTGGAGTCACTGTCCCTAGCGCTATTTAAGAAGCATCTGGATGAGGTGCTAAGGGATATGATTTAGTAGCTTAGTGGGTAGGGATGGTGATAGGAGGACAGTTGGACTAGATGATCTTGTAGGTCCTTTCCAACCTAGTGTTTCTATGATTCTAATCAGTTGTGTTTGAACTGAGAAGGCAGTCTTGTATTTTGAAGCTCAGAGAGTTTTGAAGCTGAGTTTTACTATCACTTCTGCAAACACATTGATAAGAGGGGGACTGATCTTGTAATTACATCTGGTTACAGATACAAGTCTATTTTAAAATCCTACCTCCCATCTCCATTCTTAACAAATTCTGATTAAAGATGAAGGGACCTAGATTACATAGTTTTTATTAAAATGTTACAATTGTGAAGGGGACAACTTTGATGAAGAGTAATTTTAAAACATCACGTCAAAGTGAAATAATCTGTATATATTAATAGTCATTTAGTCTTTCAACTATTTGAAACCCAGTTCCTTTTTCTCCTGGTAAGAGTATGACAATGATATTGTCTCTGTTCCATTAAATGGCTGAAATTCGGTCCCTAAATTGTGTGTATTCATGAATCTACAAAGATTTAAGTTTCTTTTTACACACCAATGACAAAATTCTTCGCACCATATTGTAAGCATTGATCTGAATGTCCATTTGGGATTATAATGAATTTTAGCAATAGACAAAGGCAGAAAGGTAAAATCATATTGCAGTGGAAGGACAACATCTGGAAATGTGTGCACTCATTGTAAACAAGAGTAGCACAAGAGTATTCTCCACGTAGGCAAATACCTAGTGCTTGGAAGAAAGTATCCATGTCTCATCTGCAAAAGAACATTATATATACTCATGTGTCTCCACTTACAAAATGGCTTCTGTGCCAATGAATTCTTGTAAATGAAGATGGACTTACACAATGTCAGTAAAGAGCCTTTCAACAGATTGGGTGTCATGGAAAAGCTTTCAAAGGTGTCAATGGAACAATGGAATTGGAATTGAAAAAGCAATTTCAGGCTCTGCAACTGGATTGAGGAAATTTTGCATGTTGAGGACATAATAGTAATCCCTTCTGGGAAGTTGCTTAGCCCTGGACCCTGTTCTTTGACCTAAATGTTAATTTGACTTTTGCATTTCTATCTGCAGCAAAGTTCAGATCAACTCCTGCCAATTTCAAACAATTTTGTGTTAATAGGGGAAAGAAAAAGATTTTTAAGGATACTAGGCTCCCTGGTTTGTAAAGCCACATGCTGTGTTCCTTGAAGATTTAGAGTCCATTATGAAACCATATGTAATGTGTAATTGTAATAACAGCAGTTTTATTTTGTCTTTCCAAATAATGCTATTGTCTTATTGTTTAGGAATACTTCTGAAGATTTAGGCAATTGTGTGCACATTTCTTCCATTTCAATAATTTTCATGTTGTATTTTATTCTCCTTTATTTATGCTACAGAGCCATGTCAAAATACAGTAAAATGAGCCCTGAGGTTTTGAGGTTGAGCAAGGTTGTAATAAAACCTATTTTCTGTGGCTTCATTTTTATTTACAAGAGCAATCATCTTTCTTATTGCTAATAGATACTTTACAGTTGACATACCTAATCTCTAGACCTCCTAATTTCAACAAAATCAACTTTTCACATTAAAGTATAGAATTGCAATAAATATGAGAACTAATTGGCTTGAAAAAATGCATTAAGAATATACTATTGGGTCATTAATCGGTGTCTGAGTTTCTAGAAAATCAAAAAATACTCTGCTGACTTGTAAAGCACATATGAATAATAAATAGAATGGAGACTAGACTGCTTAGATAAAATGCTCATGTACTCGCCAACCTGACATTTAAAGAATATGTCAACAATTTAAAAGCTTCCCATATACCGATGAGATATTTATTCCATCAGGGCTATATTAGAATCTCAGATTGCTGACACTTTTCTGATTGTTAGTCTTTTGCAGAATAGAGCTTCCTGTTTGTTATTATAATTACTTCAGAGAAAAATAGGCCTATTCTTTGCATGGAATAAATACCCTGCATTTTATTAGTGGGTATCTTTCTCTTTCCAGATTTGCAGTAGCTGTTTGTTGGATTTTTGGAAATCTTCATTTTATGTCCCGAAAGAAATTAGCATATTAAATAGGATTAAGAGATTTTTCTTTCTATTTTTTTTTTTTTTTTTGGTTTCTTCTGCTTGAGTTACTAGTCAAACAGAAATGGACCGATAAACTCAGCAAATATGGAGATAGGTAATTTTTTGTTATTTTGCTGTAAAGTGTGAAAACTAAGTAATTTATTTCTAGTCTTGCTCTCTCCCTAAACTATATGCAATCAAAAATTAATAATTTACTGCATTTTTAGGAGTTAATTTGTTTGATAAAAAAATGCAGAGTGTGAGTGTTCAAGCTACTTTAATATTTTTTCTCCTTAATGTCCTCTTCACCATTCTTTCATATTTTTTCTCCACCAAGAACTCCACTGTAATGTCTTTTTTTCTGATGAATCTGGATTATTTTGTGTGTAGTTAATGTAAACAGGACTTTATTGTGTGTTTTGTTAACTTCTAGTATGTTCCAGAGTTCTCAAAGGATTTTCCGCTTTGAATGAGAATTCTACTGGTCTCTAATAACATTAAGGTTGCATTATGCTTTGTGGTGGTTTCAGTCCTTGCGCTTGAAAGTTATAATGCAAATGGTGGATGCAACCAGAACAAGATAAAAAGATGTTGAAATGAGATTAATGAGGCTAAAAAACAGCTCAGTGAGTTTCATTTCATTAAAGCATTTCTATTTTGAATCTACAAGGATAGGAACAAAATAGCTTGCACATGAGGATGCTGGCACCTTCTGCCAAGCACTAGTATACCTTAAATTAGGATTGATGAGGGAGATGGATACCGTTAGGAAAACTTAGTTTAAGCCAAGAGATGATATGGCATCGTCTGAGGGTAGCAAAGGATCTATGCTGCTCCAGAGAGAGCTGCAAGTTCAGGAACACATCTGAAATGTTTGTATACTAACACAGACAGTATGAGGAACAAACAGGATGAACTGGAAGCTTTAGTCCTTTCTTAGAGTTATGATACCATTGTCTTTAGTGAGACTTGGTGGGATGAATCCCATGACTGGACAGCTGGGTTGGAGGGTTATTGGCTGCTCAGGAGGCAGGGCAGGTGAGGTGGACCTGTTGTGCTGTACGTAAGGGAGGGATTAGACTGTACTATATAGCCCCTGACATTAGGGATGGTGTAGTAGAGAGCTTCTTGGTGAAGATTAAGGAGATGGATAGAAAAGAATGCAACTTTGAGTTGAACAGGTTCACACAATGCTCGGTAATTAACTGATTCAATGGCAGAGCTCAGGGTTGAAGTGAATGGGGCTATTGTAAAGATTTGCAAAGGATCTGGAAAGTGAAAGCAAGATATCACATTGCCTCAAAATTATCTGTAGGCATTAAAAAGAAAAAAAAATGGAACTTTAATGTGCGTATCAAAATGATATTTATTCATTCCCAAAGTACATTCCTTTCAAGAGATGATGAAGATATAGGAATTTGGCACTAATCAACCACTTCTGCACTTGAGTTGCCAACATGGCATAGCCTAGAGGTAATCAAATTTGTAGAATAAGATAAGAACAAAGAATATAAACAGGAAAATGTTCTAAATCTTTTAAAAATCTTGTAGATTGTTATAAATCCACAACGACTGGCATTTGGTTGACAGTGATTGGTAAGTCTTTGTTGGGACAGTGTTACTCCACCATTTTTTACTGGAATATCCAAGTAACTTCATATTTTAAGAGAGACAAATCTAGTAAAAATATGAGATTTTTTATTTTCATTTTTAATCCCAAAGTTTTGTCATGCTGAACTTCATTCAGTTGGAAAACCTTGCTTTAAAGGAGAAAGGCACAGATTCCAAGCTTTGAATCTGTTCTTTCCTAGAAGTAAGTAGAGGAATACTGCTCACATTGATTTTTCTGTAAAAAGACCGTATCTCCAAAAAGGACAAAAGAATTACACTTCTGCTGCACTAAATGAGAGAAGAGTTCATCTCTGATATCTGGCTTTTTAAAGTATGTAAGAAATAGGCAAGAACAGAAACATAAAGCAAAAATGTTAGCAGTGTAATGGATGATCTACATCAGCTCTGGAGTTCTTTTTCCTAAACCTGATTCTATTTTTCAGCCACAATATTCTGTAGAGTGAGGCAGATCATCCATCATTGAAGCACTCATCAGACTTAAAGCAATTAGAGAGTGACTGTTGTCCTGAAATAATGAAGGACTGATTGTATGCGTCTATAGCTGAAAATGAAATATAAGAAAGAAGAGGCATCAGAGAAGTGGTTAAAGAAGAGAATAAAAGTTTCATACATAGTACAGCTCAAAGATGGAGTTTTGTTTACGAGCAGATACTTTTGGAATGAAAAAGAAGGATTGGAAGTGGATATAATTTTGCTTTCTTTACCTCCATGTTATGGACAACTTGTTCTTCCAAAGTAATTTTTATTATTGGCATATAATATTTTTATTATTGGCATATATTCCCATTCTGCAACGTGAATCCATGGTAACAGCTGCCCGTGCAATTTGGACTTGAGCATATGAATACGTAGACCCACGTAGATTCATTGATCCAGGCAGAGTTCTGGAAACAGAATTGAGTCATGTCCCCTTCAAACTCCCCTTTCAAACAGTGTTTTGCTGTGACACTTACAAAAATACCCTAACACGTTGATGGTGACATACCTGAGGAACTCAGAACACTGTTTGTGATAGTGACCATCGCTGTCTCTTTGTTTCTTAAATCTCTTGCGCTCAATGTCTTCCCCTGCTTATTCTTGACATTAGATTTGACATTAGATTTAAGTTTGAAGGTGGTTTTTTGTTTTTGTTTTTTTTTTTGGTAAAGCAAGATATCTTGATACCAGACAGACCCTCATGGAACAATATATAAAATTGTCCAAAACCCTCCTGGACTTAAATATAAGGGTTAAAATATTTTTCTTTGAAAATTCCTTGCCTCCATCTAGACTAAAAGGAGTCCAGACATTTTTAATAATAATAAAGGATTCTCCAAAAATCTCAACATCTGGTCAACCAGACTATACTAAGTACTGATTATACTAGATCTTTAAAAGAAACTTATATGAGAGGAAATATTTACTAGCAGAAATGGGCACAAAAGAGTTGGTATGAAGACGCAGTTAGAATGACAGTTATAGCTATCATTCAGAGTGACTGATTTAGGGAAAAAAAAATATTCAGAAAGATTAAGCTCAGGGTATGAATGATACAAGTTTCACTGATTTCAATTTAAAATATTCTGCCATAAGAACAAGTATATTGTTTATTTCTGTATTGCTTGCACAGTTTTCAATATAACATGTTTAAGCTTAATTATTTATAAAGATAGAAAAACAACGCAATTTTACTCCTGTGTAAAATGAATCAGAGAAGAAGCAAATGTCCCTATTTTTCTACCATGCATGCTGTCATCAAGAGTCATTGAATGATTACTCTTGGATGGGAATACGCTCTTGATAATCGTTTGTTATTTTGGTACAGGAAAGGTGGCATTCTCTTACATGGGAATAACCATATTAAATTAAACCTGCATTATCATAAGCAGATGTTTCAATATTTGGCTTTTCTTCTTTTTCTTCTTTTTATTTTATTTTTTTTTTCATATAATAGCGTCCAGCCTTCAGCAGAATGGGATTTGTGTCTCTCCAGTGTATTGCTTCACAGCAATACACTTTGGGGTCATATTTATTTGTAACTGGGTATTAACAAAGATCGTATACNGGAGAGGAGAGAGGAGAGGAGAGGAGGAGAAAAGATTTAATTACTGTGAATTCTGAATGGAGACGCTTGCAGAGGACACGTTTCAAACATATATTTTAGTGCCTTGCTTAAGTCTGTAAATGCTACTTAGAGGGTTTTGGTTCTGATGCTAGAAAGGGTCTCAGATTTTGTTTGGTTATTTTGAAGTGCTATAGACATTCTTTTCCTGTGCTCTGGAAGCTTTACCTTCAGCTACACCTGTTAGCTGATACAAACCCTGATGCTGTTGGAAGGAGTGACTTAGCTCTCCTGTGAATGGTTATTAACATTCATCCATGCATTATCTATGTAAAATAAAAACAAGTGACTAAAGCAGCTTAAGCCATTGGTGTCCTCAAAACTTCCTATTTGTTTATATAGCTTTAGATTACACCGTCTTCATTGATATTGTGCTGGTTGTCTTTTTCATAATTTTTTTTATTTTTCTGGTCACTGGCCACAAGTTTGGGTACAGGTGGGGGTCACTGCTCTTGTCAATCATCGTGGGAATTAGAGCCCAAGAATTTTGAATATAACGCCTGGCTTTCCTGTTGACCAGTTATATCAGTTATAGATAATTCATTTCCTCTGCCTTACGAATAAGGTTGTTAACACTGTCATATCTCAAAGAGGCAATGATATGACAGGTCATTCATTCTTATAAAGGAAAGATGGTATAAATGCTGGCTTGGTTATTCTTATCCTAATGTTCTGTGGAAAAGAAGGAATTTTCTGTTCACTAGACCTTCTGCTCATAAGGATTCTAAGGGATTAAATAAATGTCTTGTAACTATAGTGATCTGAAACCTGTCAAAAAGTGAAGAAAGTGGGGCTTATTAAAGCATTATTTTGTTCTTTGCATGTTTCATTTGGGGAAAAGGTGCAAATGGAAAAAACCTATAGTCACCGCTGTCTACTACTGCCAGTAGTCTGGAGGTATCATGCAATATACCCAACCTTAATTTGTAAAATACTGATTCAAAAGCAATCTTAATCTCAGTGCAAAACCAAAAAGTATCTACTGAATAGATTAAATTGGAACCATAATCCAGGGCTCAAACTTCCCTGCAGTAAATGCACCAATCAGTTAAGAGCTTCTGTCACTCTTTACTGGGAAGTGAGCATGAACATCACCAAATAGAAAGGCCGATTTGTTTCTTCCTCTTATAATATACTTTTGTTTGTTTGTTTTCCCTTCTGCAGGTCTGGCATGAAAACATTCAGTTCAGAGGGAAAAAATACTTTAAACAAAGAGCGTAAGTTATTTACATATTTCTAAACATATCTTAAAAACAATTTATGCTGATGAAATTTATGTTTCTCATTTTAGAGGACTTCTGGTTGTATCTAGTATCCCACTTTCATTGCTAAAACTAGTGAGGAGGTGACAGCAGTAGCTTTTGCATGAAACTTCAAGGACCATACCCACCAATCCTTCTTGAAACAAAGAAACACATCTTTTAATTTTGCATTTGTGAGGTGTACTCTCAACATGACATGATGTTTTGTTTCTTGTTTGAATGTGTACCACTTCTGCTGTCTCCATTTCAAGTTAGTTTCCTCTCCATAATCGTCTCTGCTCAAAATCTCCTATAGAGCTCTCACACAAATGCTTCTGACATCACAGAGCTTCCATATATTTTAGTCTAAATAACATGACATACATGTCTTATTCCATTAGGACTGTGTTAAGTGGCTTTTGAAAAAAAATGTAATTTAGGGTCCGTTTCTGGTTCAAGGCATCTCTAAGATAACAACAGTTGGAACTGGGGATATGCCTAGTGAGAGCTTATATGGCTTGAGATTTTGTCTTCTACTTTCCTGAAGCATCTGCTACTGACAACTGGTGAAGAGGAAATATCTAAAATAAACTGGCCACTAGTTCAATTTGTTGATCCATTTCTCAGTTTTTCACTATTTGGAAGCATGAATAAGGGGTATAGCATTTTATTCTCGTTTTATTACCGATTCAAGTGTTAGTAACTCACTCTGGCCTTTTGACACACATTTTTGAGCACTCTTCTTTCAATTGCTACATTTTCACTATAATTTTTAAAAGTATTTATCCCAATTCATTTATTCTAAATTTAGTGTTGAAATACGTATGAATAAACACAAAAGCAAATCATATCAGTATTCTATTTCTGAACAGTATTAATTATTATTTGAAGTGCTTTTCAACCACTTTGAAAGAGAATATTCTGCTTCTGAAATGAGACATTCCCAGGTAAAATAGTTTATGTCTTTTGCTCAGTCTGAGTTTATGAGTTGATGACTGGAATGTTAATGCAATAATTTACAGTTGCATTATCTTTATAGCTGTATATTATAATAACTTAATGGAGCAGAAATGCGTTGCAGATGGACAGATAAAGACTGCTTGTGAAAATTACAGAGAAGTGAAATGCTTTTGAGTAGAGAACATACTGCACTGAAAGGGAGTTTGGTTGTGAATACCAATATAAGTCTTACTTTTTAGAAACCCATGTTTCTTTCCATATTCCACATTTCACAATTGGCTTTGCAAAAGCATGATAGGTAAAGGCAGTATGACAGCTGTTAAAATACAATGGGTTCTTCACTCATTAGTAGATCACACAGGTATAGTTTTTAGCTCTAATTTTTCTTACATTCAGAAATACATCAGAATTATCTTTTATTTTTGTTTTTTTTTTTTCCCAAATGTGTCAACGAATGAGGACAATTACAAGACAAGTTGATATAATGTTGTTTAACACAATCTCTGCTGGGATGACCACTTTAAGACTGTTTAGGGACTGTTGTCAGTTCTTGGAAATGCCATGCCAGGGATAAAAGGAAGAGAATATGAGAAAGCGAATGTCATAAGTGTTTTTAATATACTAAATTATGGTAGAAGATCAAAGCAGAAAAAAGTATCCTAATAGCTCTGTTAAAATCAAAACTACAAATCTGAGATGTGACAAGGCAGTAAATTTGTCAGGTTCTGCACAGAGGGGCATATCTGGAGATAATGTTTAGACAGAGTGGTAGAAGAGGAAACGCCCAAAAGTCAAGCGATTTGCACAAAATCACAAGTTTAATAGAAAAGATTTGTTATGGGAAAAGTAAAAAAGATTTAATTTGTGATATTATACAAATGAAACAGCTAAGAGAAGGCAGGTCACATGAATTTCTCTCTAGCTTCCCACTAATTTATGTCTCCATGCATGTATTAATTTTTATGTATAAAACACTTTCTGAATTTATTGCCATCAAGTCACAATTTGCTATGAATTCAAGACCTTTTCAAAACTCCAAGCATATTTCATTATATTTATGCCAGCAGCAAAATCAAATAGCTGTATAATATATTCACCTTGGAATTTCTTTGTAACTAATGTCCCATAGGACTTGCTAAGCACTCCCCCTGAGAAGCTGAAACTTCCCACTGATACTGTTTTTTAGCATTGAAATGTAGTCCACAATAAGCCAGTCACTGACTCTAAAATCTCTTAGGTTGTTCAGTTGTTGAAGAAGAATAGATAAAGCCATAGGGGATGTGGATGATTTGATTGACCTAATTGTTGTGGGTACTTCAGAAAGGGATGGGTCGTGCAAAATAAATAAATAAATAAAAATCATATTTTGGTATTTCTGGCTAAGTACAGCTTGAATACCTTGTGATGCTTCTCACAGCTGAAGGATACCAAGACACATGCTGAGATAAGGTGGATATTCACATGAATGCTCTTAATTTATATCACTGGGGGAAAAAAATATTATTTTTTTTCTCTGTAAATAATGTGTGGTACATACTCCAGGGCTTTGTTTTGTTTTAAGATGATCTTAGAATACATAAGAAGCATATGTTTGCTGCATTTTCTGTTAGACAGTCCAGCTATCCCCACTATTCTTGTTTATATAAACATACTTCATATATTTGAGGAATCAGAGGTTAGGAACAGAACAATTGTCAAATGATTTTCATCTCAGATCTTTTAACTTCTAGAAAAATGAAAACTTATGAAAAAAGGAGTTGTCTTCCTGTTCATGAGTTTCAGCAGTTACTAATATGCCAAAAGAAAATTCGCACATGAATAGCAATTCTGAGGAACGCATTGTGCTGTAAGAAGCATTAAGAGATTATCTTCAGGGATTTTGGATGAAATACTCTCTGAATTACCTTATAACAAGTGAATGTGTCAAACCTGTGTTCTTTCCAGCAGTGGGAAAAGTTAAGATTTACTCTATTGCAAAGGACTCAGGCACAGAGGAAAAATCAACTCTTGTACTTTATTCCTGGAGCTTACTGCACAAGCCAGAGAGCAAAAGCTTTCAGCATGAAGGATAACAAATGGCTAATCAGGTTTCTGAGATTCCAAATGCTTGGGAGATTCAAGGAATCAATAGGTGTTGTATGAGATTATGACATGAAGCAGAAAATGAGAAACACCAACTTCAGGGGCTTGAGGGTCTAGATCAGGACTTCTGTACAGAGCCTGTGCCCTGCTCTTGATACTGAGATAAATCACATTTATTAAAAAAGAGCGAACAAAAGTCCTGGGAACCAGGCTTATTCTTCGTGCAACTTTTCTATTCCAGAGAGAAGTATGTCATAACAATAGCAAGTTTCAGCTTTCTGCTAAAGTGAGGTGAGATAAAATTATATTTGTAGGAAGAAGAGCTCCACATGTATAAGTAAGTTTATGTAGGCTTAGAATTTGTCTTGTGGGGGCGTTGGCAGTGTCTGTATTTGGATGATCTAATTTACTAGCAGAAACCACATGGATTTAAATATGCAAAAAAATCCCTATTTGTATATACAAAATGTCCTTCCCGTCACTAGAAGCACATAATATTCTCTTTCTTCGCATTGGCTCAAGTGAAAAATGAATCAAATTTCTCAATAGAT
Source organism: Penelope pileata (assembly GCA_013396635.1). NCBI lineage: Eukaryota > Metazoa > Chordata > Aves > Galliformes > Cracidae > Penelope > Penelope pileata. Next base: position 176,782 of record WBMW01001082.1, on the reverse strand, counting down.
AATTATAAAATATTAGCATAAGTAAGCAGTGGCTGTCAGGGATATTTATCATAATGTTAAAAATAGTTTGAGATTTTACTCTGGTGTATGTAATCTTTACAGCTACTGATATTTTTTCTGAGGAGCTATAGTTGAAAAACTGCACTATTTTGAGGAGTGTTGGATGATGCTGCACACACAGCTGGGGCTCAGAAAATGGCATTCCATGATAAATAGTAAAATGCACAAATGTATTAAACCAGTAGCTTCAACCAACAAATGGAAACCTTAGTTTACTGTGGCCATAGCTCACTGCATGGCACCACTAGCAGCTAAATCATGAATGGACTCTTTTCTCACCTCTAGGATGGAGAGGAAGAAGAGTTCAAGAGCAAATGAACTTGGTGGAAGGAACACTTAGGACCCTAAGAAAGAGGATGTCCTTCTCCTGCAGTTTTCTTATGACTCCAGAAAACTGCTATTCAGCTCCTCCATGGTTACAAAGGAAATCAATTATTCATTGTAGTATTTTGTTGAGTGGATTCTATACATAGTCTCAAGGTTTCTTTGTTTGTTTGTTTATTTATTTACACTGGTCATTTAGAGTTTAATTATTAAATCACATCACATTTTCTATTTCAGTAAGTCGCAAAAGAAAGAGTATGAAAGTGTGCAGTGAAGAATGATAATTAGTTTTATGCAAGAGTTGTTTTCTTTTCCTGTGCAGAATTTGTTAATATCATTTGTGTGAAGACAAGAAATAGAAACAAAACTGGTCCTGGAGCTTAGCTACACAAAAACTTGAAGTCCTCGTCAATAAACAAACAATTTCTGTTGTGAAAAAAACCCCTATTGGAATTTTCATTCTGTGATGGATGACTGGAACATGGAGTTTGGGGACAGGATTAATTTCACCTGACTGTTGACATATAATATATATATATATATATACATACACACCTACAGCTGAGCTGGCTGTTTAGGCTTCCATTATGGTCAATGTAGTCTAATCAATACAGTCAATAGAGTTTAATGTGATTAATTTGGACAAATGTGTTTACTTTAAGATGAGATACAACTCCTCAGACCTCGATTCTGTTGAGTTTATTGACTAACTCTCAACTGACTCTAAAACTCTGAGTAATTTTGTCAGATGTTTCTACATTGCAGACATCTATAGATAGTTAAATAAACTCTAGGGTTCATGATGCTTATAATCACAGAGTTTGTAATCCTTAGAAGAAAGATATTCTGAATTACAGAGTAGGGATCTCTCTTTTTAAGTTATGCTATTTTGTAATTGGTTACAGTCAAAAGGAAAAGGCATTCCAGCCACTACATCTTCACAAAACTGAAGTTTTCCTCAGAAGTACTTAACCCTGGCTTACGTGCAAGTTGGACATATCTTGGAATACAAAACCACTGGCTACTTGACGAGCTTCTAGCAGGCACAGCTCTTTCATATCAAGGAAAAAAGCAATGGCTGGAGCAGTCTGTGCGTAGCAAAAAGAAAAGAACAAAGTTTCCCAGGATTGTATTTCCAAGATAAAAGCTGCTTCGGTCCCTATAATTTCTTGAGATAAAGAACATCAGAAAAAGGTCCTTCTCATGC
>WBMW01001082.1:99310-175140 GCA_013396635.1 Penelope pileata | reverse complement strand
TTTTTTCCATTTCACTTTGTCTTCTGTTTGTTACAAGAAACACTTTCTTACTTTTTTATGTTGGGCATTTCTTCTTCCAGCTGAAGACTCTCAGTCTCCTTAACCTCTCCTTGCATGGAAATCTTCCTTCAACTTTGATTACGTGCTATCCTTCTCTATATCTTTTTTTTTTTTTCAATTTCATTGTATTCTTTGCAATAAAATAACCATGCATATCTCTGCCTCTTCTATCCTACAAGAGCATTTCCAAACGCACAGTACACTTACTAGCAAAACTTTCAAAGACAGGTTTTTCTTTAGAAACTGAGCCCACAGATGATTTTGTAATGGAAAATCTAGATTGTGTTAATGGAAGCAGAGTTGGCAGTTCACACATTTCCCAGGTAGTTGGCTCTGGGCATGATCTGAGGTCTTCCTTGTGAGGCTCAGGCTCTGCTGAGCACCCCTGAGTACAGATTCCTTTCCCATTTCCTCTCTTGTGGGATTATGGTATCTCAGGCCTTTAAAATAAAGTAAGAGCTCTCTAAGCCTCCACCAAAAGGTACATTCAGAACGGCTTTCAGATTAGGTTTCACCTCTCAGAGTACTTCAGGAAGTAAAGGAAACAGTTGCAATTAGCATGAGAATCAGAGCTCCTCTACCTCTCTCCAGATTATCAAACACATGCACATAACCTATGCCTTACTCTCCCTTTTCAGAGCACCCTTGAATTTGTTCAGTGCCTCTGGTGGAAAACTTATCCTTTGAAATCCCTCTGTACATCTCTTTTGGTTTCGGTAATCACCTACCTGCTTTGGTTTAAGTCTTCTGAAAATATTGTCATCCATTTTTCACTATCCCTTAGCTATTATTCTACGTTCCTGATTTTTCTTTACAGAAGATTATTGAGACAGTGTCACTTCTGGTAGAAATCTTGTTGTCCCACCAGTGAAGCATACAGCATAGATGTGCCCTGCTCCAGAATTTCTTGTCTGTTTCTGTTACAAAAGGAAGGATTCAATTAATGTTCATGATTTTAATCGTAACAGTTAACCTACCAAATAAGTTGACAGATTTATTCCAAATTTGATAAGAAGAAAAAAAATAACGTAGTCATAAAAGCCTGGCTTTTAAAATGCCAGTCTCCTGTTTGGGGTTTCAAGCAATTTAGTCTGAGCTCCTTTAAATATCACATCCCTTCAAACAGAAAGAATTTTACAAACATGACCTTTCTCACAAAACATTAGAGTAAAAATTGAATAATCATGATATTTACCAGCAAAATGATTGTTTTTCTCCCAATATGATTTCCATAATTCACTTTAGTAGGAAGATTTCTCCTGAAAGGTATCTAAATCAGTGCTATCTTCATTAACCCCGTTCCATTGATGCATCTTCTCTAACTACTTAACATATACATGCACGATACGCTGTAATTCTTTGTAAAAAACTCCCCTCAGTGTGGACCACACTGCCTCTTGGCTGCATTATTCATCCATGTTGCTGCCTCCTTGTATATTCCTTCAGAGGTCCTGTGGTGAGTTCTTCACAGCCCTGTGTTTAATGGCTACCTCAGTATCATGCAAGACTAACCTTGATGGAAATAGCAGCAATATGTTCCTATCACAGATTATAATCACATCATTAAACTATTTAGAAGCTATTTCTCTGGTTTAGTTTTGCACTATTTCTATTCATTTGCCTCTGTTTTAGTACTTCTGTATTATAATCACCACAGCTAACATTAAGCAATTGGCAGACAAAGCCCTTCCTTTGACATTGAAAATGAGAATCAAGGAGACAGCAACAGGAATCAGTAATGACATGCTCTCCCTCCTTTTGTCTGGATTTTATTTATATTTTTACCTCGAAGAATCTTAATTGCCCATCTGCCAATGTCATAACAACTGATATCATCTGTGTAAGTGAGATACACTCTTGATCTTTGTTACGAAAAGTGGTTAGAAAGCACACCAGAAAATAAAAACAGATCAGAGGATGGAATGTCATGTTAGCATACGTTTTCAGCTCTCATTTTTGTGCCTTCTTTCTTCAGCTTCAGTTTGGGGGAGGGAAATGGGAGTAGCATTGCTTTAAAAGCCATAACCTTTGGAATTAAAACGAGTTCCCAGCACAAACTGAGCAATAAAAAAGCCATCACATCACCAGGCTGCTGGCCCTTATTATTTTAGCATCAGTGTGATGGGCTTTAAAAAGCTTTAGACATGCTGGGAAAGTTAAATACACGTGTTCCATTTAAAAATGACCAGCATTTAAATACGCAGACACCTGCCATGACAAGCAGTCAAGGGATTGCTCTTTCATTTTATAAGTGGAATAAAACTGCTCGGTAGAATGGCATGACTTCTATGTGGATATTTGTTTAGTTGCTAGTGGTGTACTTAATGTAAGGGATTTGGAGTATTAGGCTCAGACAGCACACTGCAGACTCCGCTTCCCCACAGTGACTTGTCTATTGAATACAAGATTTAAGTAGTTGAACAAAGTGATCTTTTTGTCTAGCATGAAATAAAGAAGTGTGTAGGGGTGAGGCAGTTTGTGTTCTGGTTTTCCCTTCCTGTAAGAAAACTATTAGCTTTGTTAGCAGCATGAGCATTACAATGCATGCACTCTTGAGATGCTGGCACTAGGATTGCAGGCAGAAAGGAGGAGATGTTTTTGTTCCATAGGCAAATGAAATAAAAATTCTTTTTATCAGAGATATGAATAGAAATACTTGTCCTTATTTCATTTCATGGGTGGTTTAATCCTTTTTAATGTTTACATTCAAGTTAATTTTGAATTGAAAACACACATTGCACTGAAAGAAAACAATCCTTTGAAGTACCAGAACTAAGCATTCTGATTTTCCAGATATTTTGTCCCTTGAATTCGCCCAAAATTACCATTCTCCCACTGTGTCTTGAATATGAGCAGAGTTTCAGCTTCACCAAATATGCCTGGGAATTTTGAGGCATAAAATGCTACTTTCCCCCCCATAAAGGAATGAAGATACATATATATGAATAATATAGATTATTATCAGTTATGATACTTATCAATAAATCATCTTTGATCTTTTTCTATGTGTTGTTTTTCCTCTGTAACTTTTCTCCAATCCCCCAGTGCAAAGTAATTGCTGTGCCATGTTTTATAAGATGTGCTCTTTCCACTGGCCCTTTTAATTTGTGAAACGTTCTTCATCTCCATATCTTGACACTAGACCATCCTTCCTTCTCTTCTATTGACTAGTATTTACACTGGAAATGAAGAATGGTAACAAGGAGGGAAGAAAGTCATTTACACTAAAGGAATAAAATGTGCTTTTAATTATCCCACATAAATAATTTGTTGGTGTCTCATTTCTGACCCCTCTGTAAAAGATGTCTAGCTTTCATTGCTTTACAAACTCATAAAACCATTAAAGCTAATTTGAGATATTGTTTTCCATGCTTTTTTTCTTCTTTTTCCACTGATAAAAGAATTATCTGTAAAAAGATGACACTCAAATTACTGCCACAATCTCAAGGTAAGAATTTTACAATACTCTTTGTGTTGTGCGTTACTGTTGATGCACTTTAAAGGGGAACAAATCACAGAGAGCTAACCAGTCATGTGTCCTTAAACATAGTTTTGTCTCCCTGGATTATTGTATAGGAGAACTGTGAAGAAAAATGGCTGTGTTTGATTTTGACACTGTTAGTAACATTTTTCATATCATAAAAGCAAGGTAGTATTTCCTTATGTCTCATTGAACCTGTTAAAAGAATGTAGCTCTGTATGTTGACTATTATCTTCCAGACAGGATCACGTAGAAGAATTTATATTAAAAATAAATTGTAGAATATCTGGACAGAAAAAAAATTATAAACTGGGGGACAGGAAAGACAAGAAAAAAACAACTTCTTTCATATCTGTACTTGTCAATTACCCCTGTTCTTTCCATCCAGTATAATATTTTAATCCTGCTTGAAGAAAAAAAAATGCTGCTATCTCTATGTTAGAATTAGGAGATCAAGAAAAGAAATCAAAGGTTTGACTTCACGGCAGAGTTAATCATGGAGATCTGCATCTGTGTCTGAACACCTGGACTACCAGGATTCTCCGACAGTTTTCCATCCTGTACTGAGTGACCTAGGGACTCCATCTTGTAAATGTGAGACAAAATGATATCAGATCTGAGATGCTGGGGATATTCTGGAGGAAAGTCGCCATTTGGATGTTTTAATCTGCTTCTTCAGTAAGATGTACAAGCAAACAAATAAAAACACTACCAGCCTTAAGTGGAAGCAAAACCCATGCTCTAGCTCATGGCGATATCAGCTAATCCAAGCTGATCCAACAGATCCAAGGAGGCTTTAGTCTATGGGATAGTTAAGAGCATCCAACAGGAGTACAGGTGAACTCTGATGGGAGGTGGGCACCAAATGACTTGCTTGGGGGTGCATAAAGTCAATGGAAAAGCAGAAATGTCAACTGGCTAGAGCAGGAAATGATTTAACACTCTGTCCATTTAGATTACATTCTCCCTAGCCATTCCCACTTCTGATCAATGTATTTTCTCAAGTTTCATCCTTATTTTAGTAAATTCAATAAAATGAAAAAATGTTGCATGGCTCTGTTTTATTCTGTACACTAGACTTTACTGAATATACAGCAACTCTGCTAACTGTTTTTGTCTCATTTGGGAGCAAGATATCCTAAGAATGCAGCAAAAATAAAAGTTTTTCTGCACAAGTATTCTGTCTAGGATTTACTAATGACAGAAATTTAAATAAAAGGTTCAAAGTCCTTTCCGTGTCTTCTTTAGCTATGAACTAGCAAATACTTTGAAATTCATCCTGTTCTTTCTCAGGAACTAGGGAAAAATTGCATCTTTATGAGCAAGTCAGACACACCAAACAGTCTCTGGAACATATTTACTTGTGTAAATGAATATATTGATACTGACTTGAAGGATACATCCATACTTCAGCTCAAAAAATGCAGTAATAATTACTTATTGATTGGTCACAAATAACATAGGAACATAAAACCGCCATTCTACATCAGCCCAGTCCTTAGCCCTTTAAGAAGCTGAAATGAGGCAAGTGTGCTAATACTTCATCTACAAAAGCCTTTTGAATTCTAGATTGCCAACAGAGGACGGCATGTATAATCTTGTCTGTTCATAAAATCCCGTGACATAATATCATTAGCTCTCCTGGCAGACTGGTTGAGATGGGTGGCAGTTATACGGCAAAAGCAGCCAACCTACTATGTATTCAGTAATCTCATCTGGTGTATACTGCAAAATGATCATAAGTCAGTTTCTGACCTACAGCTAAATAGGCTTATGCCTGATTCCACTTGTTAAAATTATAAGAACTGGATAAGGATCACATTTGCGAGAAGATAATGAAGATATTCATCAATTGGCTCTTATGAGGGTCATGTTGACAGTCTAATTTCTCTTTTTTCTATGGCTAGGACTTACTATAGAGCGTCTGTAGAGTTTAGAGGACCAAGTCAATGGGTATCAGAGGATGCAAGCGAAAGCCATGGCAAAAGATATCATGACTGACCATATCATTTGTTCAGTCTTTGGCATGATCACATGGCAGCTACAGTCAAGAGCTAAGCATAGATCACAGACCATTCCCTGTAGACATGTTGTTGCTTACTGAAAGGCAAGCAAGTCCAGATCTATGGTTGTTAGTGTGATGACAGACTGAGTCAGGACAGTGTTCATTAATAAATTGGTAAATCCAGAGTTCAAAGACTGAGTCAATTATTCTCCTCAAGTATTCCTTCTGAAGTTGCTGAATACATTTGTGTCACATTTAGGTTTGTATTTTTAACCTTTTTTGTTGCTTATGATCAACCAGCTCTGAAAATTTCTTTCAGTTCTGCTGTCATTTTTCTGTTCTAACTCTAGAAAATTTATTTGAATGAAACCTTGCAATCTTTAGCTCTGCCTTTTCTGAATATCTTCTGACTACATTGCTCTCCTCTTCCTCCACCATTTTTTTTCAAAATCATAAAGAAGAATTTTCTCACCATCTTTCCAGTGCACACTTTTTTCTTATCACTTATTTGTTTATTCAATTTACACCACATAGTCGTACATAGATAGAAAAAGCTGCAGTACAATGCATTGAGGATTAATGATTGCTTCTTCACTGGGGGCTTTGGGATTCTTCAACACAAAAGCCCAAAACATTACTAAGTAAAAGCTTTCTTGTACTTCTATGTGAAGGTATATCCTATGCTTAAGGCTAATAAGATGAGTGCAAAAACGTTATCTGAGAATAGAAGGCATAACAGTCCAGAAATGTCAAAGGCAGTGTCCCCAGGCCTGACTGAAATCCACAGAAATGAATGAAAAGACTTCTGTGTGCATTGGATGTGCTGCAGCCTAGTGAATAGCTGTGAGGTATCTTTAATGCTGCCAACACAGCTGCAAGAAAAACACACACAAAAAAGTAAATGATGAAGGGAGAGTATTTTCAGCCTGACATCTGGGTCCTTTGACTGCCATTTCAAAAAGGAGATGGGAGGAGCCTTGCAAAGTGCTGCGGTAATTGGCCTCTTCCTGCCCCATTGAAGGCTATCTCATGGCTTTAAAAGTCAATTTTCACTCATCTTTTATTATTTTAATTTCCAGCCAAATGAATGTAAGTTGAATCAGCAACAGAATTCAGGACCTTCAGCTCTGGAAATAGAGGCCCTCAAGCAGAGAGAAAAGTGGCAGCTCTGGTAGCTCAGTCAAAGCAAGAAAGTAATGCTCATGAGCTCAGCTTCTATATTTCACTCTGTAAAAGATATCAAATGTATAAAAATAAGTTTCAGGTTGAATTCAGTTCATCTTGACACCGAAACATTTTAGCCCGGCTTCCCTTACACGTAGCTGGTAACTTGCAAAACACAAAGTGAAAGGTATGTAATCCCTAGTGAAACTGGAGCAGGAGCTCATTCAAAAAGGCTCTGTATTAGTCTTTGCCCACCACCTGTCAGCTTCCTCCAAGATTTATTGTTTTAAACAATACAAAGTAGTTGGTCAAAAAATGTCTTATAATACAGCCCATGCCTACATTCCTTCTTTTCAATTACAAATGTCACAAGAAGGAATGATGTAGTTCCACTAGATTTCAAAAATCTGAAATTTGTCTCTGTTGCAGATTTGGATTTAAACCAAATTGGACAATATTTCTAAATGAATTTCAATGTTTTCAAAAGTAATGCCTTTTTGTCAAAAGCACTCAATCTAATGGCTTATTTTATACATATAGTTGGTTTAATGCTGCTTAAAACTTATCTATTTATTCATTTTAAGTGTACTTTGGAATCTACATGGCATATATGATTTCCTCTTTCAAATGATTCTCCATAGGGCATGTGCTAGCACTACTTTGGTTACATTTATGTATTTTATTTTTAGTTGGCAGTTTCCTTAAAAATTTAGCAGAAATAAGTTCTTCAGGGCAGGGTTTAACTCTGGTTGTATGTTTGTATATGATCTTTACAAGAGTCCCTTGCTGCTACTGTTATGAAACGCAAAGACAAAAATTTTGAAATGCCACAGAAGTAGCATCTCGGGATTTAACTACATAAATTCCTATAATTTTGCCATGAATGTGGTCCTTCAAAAACAAAGAGCCATTATAAAGGGCGAAACGTTACCTGTGTTCCAGGTTTTCTGCATGGACTACAAATCACCCTGCCAGGTGAGTTACTTCAACTACATGTGAAAGATAATAGAAAAATCAGGATATTTTCAGAAATAATATTAATGTGAAATCCAGAAGAGAGATCATAGACTTGTATAATACTTTATCATTTCAGACTAATTCCATTAATAATGTCATTTAGCGCATATTTTATAGCAGAAGAAACACCCACCAAGCTGTTCAGTGGCTTCTTGTCTTCCATCTGCCAGCAGAAATTTCTCAAGATGGAACTGCTTTGCTTCTAGATATCATTATTTAATTCTTTTAATTTTTGGAAGGTTGTATTAATTCATTAATCATGAGCACAAAGAATCAACTTGAAGCAGCAATGGGCACAAACTGGAACACAGAAAGCTCCATCTAAACATGAGAAAGAACTTCTTTACTTTGAGGGTGACCAAGCACTGGAACAGAAGGCCCAGAGAGGCTGTGGAGCCTCCTTCTCTGGAGATACTCAAACTCACCTGGATGCTTTCCTGTGCAACCTACTGTAGCGAACCTGCTTTAGCAGGGAGGTTGGACTGATTGATCTCAGAAGGTCCCTTCCAACCTCTACGAATCTGTGATTCTGTGAAATAGGTATCATTTTGCATTCAATTTTTTCTCTGATTTTTTTTCTGCCTCAGTATGTAAACAACAGTTATGTAATTTAAATCCCTGTGCTCCCTCATGCAGTTGCTGCTTTTAGTTTATTATTCATATTGTCATTGAAGACTGAAGAGTCACTGAAGTTCCTACTCAGAATATCGAGCAGAAGATATCAGTGTCCATAAATTTATTCTAAATCTACAAGACCTCTTTTTCTACATTTGTTTTGCAGTCTGTACCAGTTTGACATTTTCTTTCTTTCCCTTGAATTCTATTTGCAAAACCTGTTCATCTGTCTACCTCATTCTGAATCCTATCCACGTATGTGTAATTTCATGAAGATGCATAGTCAGTGTAGCAGGCCAACCTTTTCCTAAGCACATCAATACTATAAACTTGCTGCATATCACAGTGATATTCCAAGAATCATTTTCTCATTATGACTTTCCAGAGTTAATTCTTTGTATCTGGCAATAACATAGACCTATCTGGGACCTATGTCTGGGTGCCTCTAGAGTAAGCATTTTTGCAACTGCTCTTGTTGTTAAGCTTTTTTTAATGCGTTGATGCCATCTTTAGTTCTTCTTACCCTGATCTTGAGATGAGTAATTGCACACTACATGCTGATTGAAACAGTCTCCATGTTTTACAGAAGCTGTGTTTCAGGCCCTGTAATGAGACATAGTTTATTGTTTTGCTTTCCCTCCTTGCTCCGTGATTTTTTTCTCACTTATTATTAATCAGAAGTTTATTCACAATACAACACTCCATAATAAAAATTCTTCCCTCTTCTTTCTCATTAAATAAAATCTTACCTTAAATTTTCCCATGCTTCTTAGAATTAAAATCAAGGAAAATTGTGTTCTCTGAGATCAGATCTACAAAGTGATTACATACATGAGATAATATCCAGACCAGGGGCTGTAATGTATGGAAATGCAATATGTTGCCTGAGACTGGTGACTTGTGCTGAATGTAGGAATCTGGACTGCTTTTAAAGCTAATTGTTAGGCACCTCCAAAGGGTAATTCAAAACATTCTCAAACTGAAAAGTCAACAACAACAACAAAATACTCAGGATTAGGTTTTCCTGTCCTGAATCTGTTCAAGTCATGATGTAGAGCTGTGTCCCTAGGACAGTCACCGACATGAGGAAGGATCACTCAGGCAGCTAACAGGGCTGCTACCTGTCTTTTGCAATACATTCCCAGGCTTATAATACTTAGGAAGTGCTAATGTTTTTTTGGGCTCCACCTGAGGGCAGTTGAATATAAACCTTGCACTTCTCTGGATCACTGCTCCCAGAGTTAATGAAGTCAAAGCACCTGCCATGGAACTGCTGATCACAAGGTGCTGCACAGATTCAGGATGTGACAGAGCTCATGTGAAAAGCAATGCTGATCTGTCATCTGTCATAAGCAGTTTGAATGCTTGGCTGGGAGGAGAAATAGTTCAGTTTCTGTCCATGCTTCTGTATTTTTGTTTTGTTTTCAAATGTGTGCAAACTACAGAATTTCAGGAATGATTAATGTAAAGAATGAGTGAAGATACTGCAGATGTAGATTTAAACTCCACCTTTGTTCTGTGAATTTCAACCTCATGGCAACACTGTTAGTTCGTGCCTTAACCTGACTTTATCTTCTTCCAAGCAATTCACACCTACAGTTCCCCTGCACTGTAAGAGTTGAGAATAGGCCAGCCACTGCCACCTATTATCTCTAAGGCCCTGCCAGACAATAGGGAAAAAAAATGAAAAACAAGGAAGCATAGCTCCTGAAAACTACCTTGAAACTCAGTGATGGGTTTCAAGTAGAAGTTCCTTTTTCCAGTTGGTGGGAGACCAGGATACAAACAGAATAGAGAATTAGTTCTAATACTTCTGCTTATTCTCGGCTTTTCAAACTCCTAGTGCATTTTCATACAAAACAGATGAATCACTCCTTAACATGTTCAGGGTGCAGGCAGATTTTAGAGGTAAACTGCTAAATGCGTATGCATTTTCCTCTCTGTAAAGCTATAAAAAAGCATTAGCGTCTCTGTCACACAGCAGCAAGGTCTGGCTGCTCCTAGGGGCAGGAAGTCAAGACTGACCCTAGGACAGGTATTGCCCTCACCAATAGAGGTTAACCCAGCAGTGTTGGCAGAGCTAACCCTATAAGCTAAGGTTTCCATATAAACACAGTCATAGCATTGGTAATGGGGAAAATTCCCCTCAGGGCCCTAACAAAGTCTCTACAAACACTCTTTTGTCCTACTGTAAGAAGTTGATTTGAGATTCTAGAGGGAATAGAGGATGCAATGAGATTATTGTGGAATTTTCTTCCAAAAGAAAAGCTCTTTCACTTTGAATATAACAGACCATTCTAGCAAACCCTAGATGTAAATATTGTGGACATAATTCTCTAAAATAATCATTGAAGAGTTCTGCTGTGCTTTTTGATTGGGACTTATCTTGCCTAAATTTAGCCCCTTTTATATTTAAGCTTGTTATCTAGCGTAAATGGAAGTCAACGAGGCATTTCGAGATTCCATCTGTCTTGGATAGCTACTTGAATGTAAAATGAATTACTTCTGGAAAACGAATGTTTTTAGGTGATTTTAGAGGAACACTCATCCTTAAGTTCAGCTGGGTGTTGAGCTCTGACATCAGTCCCCTTCTGTCACTGCTGCTACTCTTCAGGAAGAATTGTAGATTGTTGTTATACAATAGAAATTTTGTTTTACCCTTGGTGCTCCCACATCCATTTGGAAATGAAGAGCCTAATGTTAGTGTTTTGCCATTCAGGAACAGATAAATTGTCCTGTGCTGTCTACGTCTTGGCATCTTCCATTGTTCAGCAGAACCATATGCATTTTATTCTTCTTAAAGTTTTCTGCCATGCCTTTATAGAATAACAGGTTTGTATTTCAATTGTTACATGGGTAAGTCAGTATTATTTAGTATGGTTTCATCATATATAAATTGACTATTTCTGTAAGTACTTTGGATTTGAAAGGCTGGCCATACTGAAAATGAACGTTCAGTAGTGTGCTCCTTTACATGGTTGCCAGAAAAATTAAATCTAAACATTTGAGATACTTGTAGAACAGAATCAGTCATTTACTTAAAAGCAGGTGGAAGAGCTCACCCAAGAGTCACTCACAGGAAGCACTGAGCAACTTGTTCTGCATAGGATCTGATTTGTGGCTTGCTTCACATTTTCAGTTAGGCCCTGATTCGGTAGCCCTTATTCATGACGGTATTCTCATTACAAGAAGAGACTAGAAGAGCATTGGTTGTTTAGTCTAGCCAAACAAAGACTGAGAAGAGATATGATTGCTGTCTATGAATATATGATAGGGGTAAACACAGGAGAAGAAGAAGTACTATTTAAGTTTAAGGACAATATTGGCATAAGAATACATGAGTATTAACTGGCTATGAATAAATTTAGGCGGAAAATTAGGAGAAGATTTCTACTCATTAGATCAACGACGTTGTGGAAGAGACTAGGTAAGGAGAGGATGGGAGAAGAAATAATCTATTCTAAAGAAAAGGATAATTCAGGCTTTGGAAAAGTTCATACTGAAAGTCTGATAAATACACTTCATCCAGTAAACTCTTTCCGATTTTATAGTTATTCTTTAATAAATGCCCCAAATTTTGTCTTTTAAATTTTAATGTTTAATAACAATCTGAAGTTTAAACAGCATTACAAAACTGCTGAGTGACACAGGTAGTTGAAACTGAATTTAATATATTCAGCAATATCTTCTGCAAATAGGCCTTGCAAAACATTCAGAAACACAAGAATAATCTGAATTATCTAAAGAAAACAAGAGTTTACATCTCACAAGTCTTTGGAACTGCATTCAGCTGAATCCAACAATTTATTGCAAACTTTGATGCAAAATAACAAAATGGTTTAGGGGGAAAAATTGAGTTAGCTTTCAAGTAAAGGGCAAGAGGCAAGAATAAAAAGCAGAAACATGGAAAATTGCAGAGAAACTAGAATTCACATGGCCTGTAGGCAAAGCAGTTCACTCTGCTGAAGTTCAAAATCAGTACAGATGCAATTAATGCAGTCTTGCAACAAAGAGAATAAGATGCAATTTCCTTTTTTATTGTTGTTCATTTTTTACATATGTTACTACAAATACCATTGGTTCAATATGAATAGCTCCTCATTATATCGTATGGATATGGCCAGTCTATAGATCAATCAGAGACCAGAGACACCTTAGTCTCTATGCGTCCATATTTGCGTACCTACTCTTAAATTGTTCGATAGAGCTTGGAGGTAGAATTGCACTTTATGAGCCATTTGAGCTTGATTCTATGTAATATCACTGTGTAGCTCTCTTTCAAACACTTATTAAGCATTCAGAAAATGAAAACATACTAGTTTCCAAATATCACTGATTTACCGCTGAAGTCAGATTTGTAATTCACTGAATTTTTTTTCATGCCCTTACTCATTGATATAAGACAGACTTTGCTTTGTAGATACAGTTAATCTGTACCTTCATATCTTCACTGGCTTTCCTGTCTGTAGTTGTTTCTGGAATTGTACTGTAGAGTATCTGGTTACAAAACTTCCCAGGACAGGGCTTCTTTTATTGTTCCACAATTTGATAGCATCCAGCAGTTTGAGAGTTTGGTTCATGTTTGGATCTCCCATGTATCAATACAAAAATATATTTAATGATAGTTAGGGAAACAGTCACAGAGAATGCATAGGAAATTCCAGCCATTTTCCCAAGCTCCTCTATTTGCTGCCCATGAATGAATAACTTAATATGAGTACAGGTCTGGCTGTAGAGAGCAAACAGTACATTAATATGGATCAATAATCTCTCCTCAATTAGAAAAAAAGAAGTCTGTACTCTAGCTAAGATCTATTTGCTCAGGCAAATAACATGAATTGCATTTTTTATAGGATTGAAGATGTTAGGCATAATGCTTAAACCTTAAAACAAATCTTCTTTGTAATCAGACTGTAGGAAGATTACTTCAGCAGTGTTTTAGCTCTTAAAGAAATGAGTAATAATACGTACTTTTTCTCAATGTAAATTATTTATTCACAAAAGCTGCATATGGTGATGGTCCAAAATCTGATACCACTTACATAACTGGCACATTTAAGGATACTATTTTTATTTTTATTTGCAAATTATACAGTCTATATTATGCATTCCTACTTATATTGCACTTCAAAAGCCAAATAGTATGTCAGACAACAACTTTGAAAGTAACACTGCAAAAGAACCTTTTTTTAACATCTTCTGTTCAAGGAAAAAAAAATTAAAATCCGTATCAGTTCCCATAACAACATTCAGGAAAAAAATTACTTGCAAAAAGAATATAGATGAAAGCCACAGTAAGAATTTAAAATTACTAACTGTGAAGTCTGTATGTGTATATGAGGAGGGGATGGTGTTCAAACCAGAAACTTGTTGAAATTTCTCTTGGATTTATTGAAGCTCGGTCTTACAAGCTCTCTCAGTGAATATATTCACCTCATTCTTGTCCAACAGTGGGAGTGATTAGCTACTTAATAAACTATAAGGAAAAATGTCAGATGCCCCCACAGTAAAAATTGTGTCTGAATGCTTTTCTGGAAAGCAATCGAGCTGTTTGAGATGAATAAAGATAGAAATGTGGTGAAATCTAATTGTCAACATGTGGTCACATTAGAAGATCAGCAGTATTAAAGAAATATTTTAGCTTTAAAAATCTGCAATTCTGCATGAAAAAAATGAAATTATGTAAGAAGAAAAGAGATATGAGCAAATTATGTTACTCAGTCTATACACAGTTGCAGTCACAAATTTATATTCCCAAAGCTTGTACAGCACATAAAGTTTTTAAAAAGTGGTTGCATTGCACTGGGTAATTTATTAAAAGTGCGAAGATTGAGGTTAGTTATTTATCTTTTAAAACAAACTCCTGTTAATTTTACAGATTAGTGCTTGTTACTGCTTAAAATCATATCTTCAAAACAATAAACTTGTACCTTCAGGACAATCATCTTTCTCAAGTCACTGACTAAGTTGTACAGTGAATATATTTTGTGGCACAGTTACAGTAGGGAAGGCTTGCACAAATGAGTGACTTTCTCTGATAATAAAAGGGGAAAAAGACCTTTAAATTGTACCATTTCTGTGTTGCCATCTCCAAAGTGCGAAATGGCAGTCACTTATTATCACATAAAGATATTGTAATGAGAGGTTCATAAGAAGCGAAAAAGAGAAAAGAAAAAGGAAAAAGGGAAAGAAAGAAAATGGAGAAAAAAAGAAAGAAAAGAGGATAGAGAAAAAAGAAGGAAGAGAAAAAAATGAAAATAAAAACCAGAAGACAGGAAAAATAATTAAGAATAAATAAGAAAAAAGAAAAGAAGCCTTCCTCAAGAGAAATCAGCAAATAAATTTTGATAGAGCAGGAACTAAAACCATGATCCACAGTCTCAAATCTGTGACTGCTATGTGACTCAAGGTGAGACCTATAATCATAATTGTGGGTTTTTCCTCCTGGCACTAGATCTGAAATCTCTCACATTTGATAAACAATTGCTACCATGTGAAAAAGTGAACTGAGAATTACTGCTAAATACTCTCTGAGTCATAATCTACCATTTTTACTTTTACAAAAAAATATAAAATCTTGTTATGTTCTTTAATGAGCAGCAAGTCTCATCAAAAAGATAGAGCTAGAGCTGGCTGGAAAACAATATATTCTTGTGTCACAAAACACTGCTACATCACTGTTCTAAGCTTCAATTCAGGACAATCAAAGGTTTGAACATGGGTCACTCATCACTTTGGAAATTGCCTTTATTATTTAGCAAAAAGTCTTATTTCCACCTCTTTAGTGATATAGTCTTAAGAAATCCTTGTAGGAAGACTTGAGTAAATTTCTTCAAAATCTCTTTCTAAAGGACTTATGACTAGCTTTAAATCTAATTGATGGAAGTAATGGTCTTTCAGAAATTCAGATTCAGATGGATATGTGGAGCCTGCTGAGCTTCCATCACTGAAGAGTTATCTTCAGCATGCTTTCTTGGCTGCTTTTTCATTCAATTCAGAAAGTTGAAAATTAAAGTAGATTATCTTTTGAGATTCAATATCAATTCCTATACCTACATCTATGTCTACTAACACCATTACAGAATTTTCAAACTAAAGACTGTCAGTTAATACTTGTGATTGCAAGCAATGAGATCCATTTTAACAATAATATAGACATTCTCATCTCACTGTAAATGTCTGGAAAATACTTGACTCTGTTTATCTTTTAGCTAGTTTCTTGAAGATTTAGGTCTCAAAAACATCAACAGGAGAAAATAAAGCAAAATCTTAGGTGTAAAATTTGTCAGTGTAGAAGACAAGAATGTTCTGAATTGGTTCAATCCCAGCCTGTGGATGGAACAAAGGACTATGACAAACTTTTTTGACATTTGGCCCAGTCATAATTTGAATGTAGTAAATTAAATTAAATCAAATTAAATTTAAAAAGCCAGATCGATCAGGATAACCATTATTTTGTATGTAGTCCACAGCAACATTGTGACCTATATAAAAATCCCAGTGACTAATGTGAGAAACATCTCAAATAATTTTTTGGAGAACGGACCTCTAGTGAAGCAGTTTAAGCAGTTTTTATTCGCAATTGCAATGGTGGATGTCCTGCAAACAGGAGCGTGCCTGCAGAAAAAGCTTCACATCTTTTATTCCCTATGTACCTGATGCCCCCCTTCCTCCCCTGGTTCCTCACTGGCTGAGTACAAAAGGTTCACAATCTACCCAACGCTGACTAAAGATAGATAATGATTAAATAAACATGGATATTGCTAATATATTACTGACCATTAACTTCTCTTTTCTGGTTTTCATCCTTTCTCTTTCTTTGTGTCTGTCTTTCAACTTCACTGATTTATGATTCCGCTGCTTAATACCCACAGCCATTAATTTTTCACTGGTTTACATAACTATTGTCCAGTCATGCAACAAGGCCAATCCTCCTTACCAGCTGTACTCCTATCTTATCAGTCTCCAAGACTGATCCTCTCCAGCAGCTGCACGCGCCATCTTTAGGGCCAATCCTCCCTAATTGTTGCATTCCTTATCTTTGTAGCCTTTAATATTGATGCTCCCTTGTAACTGTGCTCAGCTTCAACATACCACAATATACATTACACTTACTTTGTTAGTAAAACAAAAGCAACAATATATTTCGTACCTATATTGTTAGTCCTAATACAAGAACAATACACTTTGTACCTATTTTGTTAGTCATAATGCAAAAATAACATTTGATTCCCACACTAAGACAAGACTGCAATATGCATGTCTTCAAGGGAGGTGATCCTCCCTCTCTACTCTGCCTGGTCAGGCCTCACCTGTACTGGAGTACTGGAGTACTGGAGTACTGGAGTACTGTATCCAGTTCTGGGCTCCCCTGTATAAGAAAGACAGGGACCTCCTGGAAAGAGTCCAGCGGAGGGCCACAAAGATGATAAAGGGCCTGGAGCATCTCCCTTAAGAGGAGAGGCTCAGTAATCTGGGTCTGTTCAGCCTTGAGAAAAGAAGGCTGAGAGGGGATCTGATCAATGTGCACAAATATCTAAAGTACGGGAGGCAAATGGACATGGGCAATCTGTTTTCAGTGGTCTGTGGGGACAGGACAAGGGGAAATGGGCAAAAACTGGAGCACAGGAAGTTCCACACCAATATGCAAAAGAACTTTATGGTGAGGGTGATGGAGCACTGGAACAGGCTGCCCAGGGAGGTTGTGGAGTCTCCTTCCCTGCAGATATTCAAGACCCGTCTGGATGCCTACCTGTGTGATCTGCTCTAGGGAACCTGCTTTGGCAGGAGGGTTGGACTCGATGATTTCTTGAGGTCCCTTCCAACCCGTACATTTCTGTAATTCTGGGATTCTACTTCTAAAGCCACTCAGTGTTCCAATAGGTAGCAACTCAATTCAGAGCTTACTGTTTGATGTTAATGTTTTTCATTATAGTTAAGCCCAGACCAATACCCTAAGCCTTAGAAATATAAAGCACCACCCTTAAATTAGACTGTATGAATTGACTGAAATTTAGTTTATATCAAGTTTTGGTGTAAATGATACTTCTTCACTGATGAGTATTCAATTCAATACAAACAGCCTCACAAACTGGATATAATTCTCAGTCTGCTTAAATCTGCATCTGTTTTTCCTTCTCACTATTGTATCTCAGTACAGCTCTTTTCCTGTTCCTCCTGTTCTTCATTTCTGAAGAATTCAAATAATGTGCTTGCACCTTCAGAACTTACACATGAAGACCTCATTAATGCTTTATTAACAGACTGATATTGCAAAATTTAGTGTTTCCCCTCCACTAACTGGACAATATTTTAAACGAATACTTTGCCAGAGCATGTTTCCATCACAGTCTTGTTAGACAGTAGGTATTACGTTATGGAAAGCTCAGCATTGCATTTAATGTCCTGATTTGTAAATGTTTCCCAAACTTAATTTCTTTCTTTAACAAGGTGATATCTCATTCAAATGGATAGTTTTCATTAAGTTCTTTAAATTATTGGCATTTATCATTCCTACAAATGCATCCCTAGAAGTCTTTTTCAGTCAGAAACTCCATTACTGTGGGATTAGTTAAAACACTTAAAGAGTCTCTGTCCTCCAGGTTTTCATTTTGTAAACCTTACGATGAAGTAAATCAACTAAGTCAGAAATTCATAAATGTAAAAGACTGCTTAAATATCACTGAAATCAATGATAGTAAAATCCCTTAATACATTTTAAATCAGGATCGAGAAATTTGATCTTTTAAGGTCCTTTCCAACTGAAGTCATTCTATGATTCTATGAATTAAATGACTTTTTGCAGGTTATACAAGCATCCATTGCCAGAACTAGGAATTATATTCATACATACAAAATTTTTAATCCAGTACCTTTACCACAAGATTATATCTCAAATATTCCATAAACAAACAAACAAGCAAACAAAAAGTGTCAGAATAAATACTAGAAATCAACCTATGTATGCTGCAATCTGGGAAAGAATTGTTAAAGACAGCAACAAAACAGAAGTACACAAGGTTGAGATGAATAATTTGTTGTTTCGTTGTTGTTGTTGTTTTGTTTTGTTTTTTTAAATAAATGAAGACTTCATTTTTCTGTAAGATAATAATTAGAAGGTTAAAATGTAGCCTATTTTTACAAATTGCATAAATTTACTAATTGTACTGTGCAAGGCAATTCTTGCAGTAGGTCTGATTTAGTGAGAATTTTGTGCAATATAGGGTAAAAATAAAATTTGCATCACATATTCCAGACTAATGTTACTTGAGTGCATCTCTGGCTAAGTGGATCAGCATAAGATGGAGGGCATAAAATAAGCACATATTTAGGAAAGATAAGATCACAAATCGTGTCTCAAATTATTCCTGGTCAATTACTTTTTCTCTCACCCCCTCTGCAACACATAGCTGTAAAAGAGAGATGCAGAATGAGATAAAACTTTACATTTTTTAAAGAATCTAAAATATTAATAACATTTTTGGAAAGTAACACTTCGAAACAGATGTTATGGGGAGCTGTTTTCTTCCAGACAGCTGTGAATTTACATTGCTGAATCCCTGCCGAAGCTGTGATCCCACTGAAGCCCACAGGACTCCTTCCAGTTGTAGGGACAGTGGAGTAAGGCTGGGATGAGGGTGCTTAGGCACACACAGCAGTTCTATCATGGTGAGTCCAATCCATGGACAGGTGTGTCACTATTATTGATTACAGAGTAACTGATAACATGAAATTGTATTTTTTAAAAGCTGTGAGTAATCTCATACGGTTATTACCCTGATGACTTTGAATGAAGCAAAAGAAGAAGCTATGAGTCACTGCTGAAATAATGCATCTTTCTCTTTCTTAAAATTCCTGTCATTTTGTTTCAATTCATGTGCATGGCGGGGGTGGCATATACTTTATTTTTATTTTTATCTTAAATATATTCCTGCAGTCACATCATGAGCTACCCTCTGTTGTTTTATGGGCATCAGTCATTCACAGATCACTGTTTGAAATAAAGTGCAGGAGAAAATGAATATGATTAACACAGCATTTGGCTGGCTGCTCAAGCTCCAAAACAGCCGTTCCAAGGTCAGACAGGATTCCTACTGCTGCTTCATGGGAACCTTACATACAGGTCACAGTTTGCTTCAAATGATTCTTGTCCATACGTCTGATAATTCATTTGCCTATGCTGTTCTTATCCTATAATGGTCTTAGCTTAGAAAACGGGAGAAGTAATTAAAATGTTCCTGAGTCTACTGAAAAATGGAGGAAATTTACTGCCTTTTCCATGCAAAGTACTGAGATTTTCAATGTATTTAAATTGTAAATCTTTTTATGATGTACAGAACCTAAATGCTCTCTGAGGATAACATAATATAAAGCTATGTGTAAAACAGTGTAACAGTGTCTGGCAAATACTCAGATATCTGATAACAGCACTTAACCTAAATGATGAGATCTCCCTGTTGCCAAACCAGCCTCTGGAAAGGTGAGGAAAACAATCTTGCACCTACTGGAAAGAGGAAGCTTCAGCTTTCTCGTTCCTGTGAAGAAAAATAGTTTTTGAATCTTATCCTACCCCCACAGAGTCCAGAAAGCATCCAGCTTGTCACTAAGTGAATTAGGTATTATGGGTCTCCAATAATTTGCAATGGAAATGGCCACAGCAGTTAGCACATGCCCAGGCAGCAGTTCTACCCAAAGAGGCTGCTGTTGGGTGCACAGTTTCTCTTAGTGTGTTTCTGTTAAGGCATGTTTTGGGGCATCACCCCAATTTCCATTGAGATCAGCTAAAGTGGGTATTCTGTGAGGATTAAGATTCTACATACCACAAAGACAGAGCCACAGTCACCCTGTAAACCAGGTTTCAGGGCAGTTATCCAAATAGACTGAAAGTACTTTGGAGTAATCTTATTGCTTATCCTCTGCATAACCATAAGTGCTACGAACAGTCCTGTGCTCACAACTGTCTTTTTTCCAATTTTATTCCTATAAAGAATTGCGTGTGCCTGCAGCAATGCAAATCAGCCCCGTTTCTATATTTTAAAACTTGTGCCATTTCAGAGCATTCCTTCATTTCTGTTTTCTAGTTTCTTTCAAAAGAATATCAGCTCATTCCATGGTGGTCAGATTTTCCTCAGTTTAATAAATGAATATTTGATTACATCGAGACATGGGACGATTTGTCTTTGTTGATATTCTTTGCGGCATACCTAAATATTATTTAGATGAAGTCACTTTCCAATGAAATTATTCTCTGCAGGGGCCAGAAAGTGGCAATTTAAAAAAAAAAAAAAAATTGGAAGCAGCGCAGTGTTTCACGCATGTGAATAGCTGGAAGCAGTTGCTTATGGAATTTTAATAGCTAGATTATAACCTCTATTTCTACAAATAGGCACAGTTATTACAGTTTGAAGTATGTTGTAATTTTTTAAAAGTAATTGTACATGGATTCTCCTAAAACAATAATACATCTCAGACTGATTTCTTACATTTAATATACACCGTGACACAGAGTGGAAATGCGAGTCTTCAGCATGAGCCTTCAGAACTAAGGAAGAAAATTGCAGTTAAATAATGTTTATTCAGAAGACCTCTTTTCTTTCTGTAAAACTTAAGCATAGATTTAAATCTTCTTCCATTGCTACGATTAAGAATTGAAAGGGAAAGAGAAAGGTGTGTGTGTGTGTAGGAATAGGCTACCCAGCAAGGAGGAAAGGAGCTGTGGATATAGATTCTGTTCTCAGTTTAGTCCATCACTTAGACCCTGTACAAATTGTGTTTCTTTGTGATTTTGTCTGCTTATGGCATAAACACATCATTGTAAGGTCATCCTTTTCTCTGTGAAATCTCATCAAAATGGGAATCAAGCTTCTGACTTTATTGTGATATAGTATCTATCTATATCATCTGCATTTCTAAATATATTATTTTTAATCTTCATGTTATTTTTAGCCAGCTACACTGAAATAGCCGTAATCTCTGACTGCTGGAGCAGAGACTAGAGAAGCTTGGAATGGTGCAGTGAGCAACCCTAGGGGCATGTGACTCCTCATACTGTTTGTACATTGGTGGAACCAGTCTAAATGGAGCCTCTTGATCTCAGAAATGGGACCAAGTAATACTGTCACGTGAAGAGTTGACAAGTAATTAAGATGGAATTTTCTTTTTCCCCCAGTAACTTCAGATCCCATCTTGTCTCAGCAGCCATCGAGAAAAACTTCTAAAAATTTAAGTGAAAAGTAGCTCATCTGACTGTTTTTCTTCTCCTTTTCCCAACAGACACCTGATTATGACTGATGGAGCCTCTTAAGAGGTTCTCTGTTTCATGTTCAAAGATTTATAGAAGCCTTGAAAAAGCTGCATGTCCTTCTCCTTCCTTCTGATAAAGAAGCTCAATGCTTGTAAATACAATGAAAAGTCCGCTATCAATGATTTATACTGTGTCCAAAGCAGCAATTCAGTTCAGAAATTCCTGTTGTTTCTTCTTTGTTTTGTTTTTGATCTGTCTATTGTCTCCAGATAGGCAATGACAAGCTAACATTTTCTGTGTGCAGACAGATGTGAAAGCTGCAGTGTTTCCCAGAGTGGCCTAAAGTAAGGAAAGAAGAAATCTATGGGACAGTTTCTTACTCCAAGCTTCACCATCATACATGCAGTGGACATGTTTGATCCAGCCTATCAGAGCATGTTTAAGGCAAAGTAAACCTCCAAGCTCCATAGGTGAGAGATGTCAGGAAACAGCATCAACCACTGCAATCTAACAATGTTATCGACTGCATCACGTTCATTGCTAATACAGGTATGGATTTATGTGTTTATGTCTGCACTGAATTCTTGAATCCAATGTAGAAATATGTTCCTTAGCTTCCTATGAGCAGCTTTTATGAAAAACTATCTTAGGAAGACAGGACTTCAAAAGATCTCTTGGGTTGATTATCGACTTTCATTCACAGAAAGCAATTTATATATCCTTTCATTGTATGGATACAACTTTACTTAAATATACGAGTTTAGCAATCACTGAATTCAATAGCATTCAAACACCTTAATTCATTTGAAGGAGGTTAATATATCTCCAAGGATTTTTTTATTTTTTTTAACCTCTTCCATGCTATTGTAAATTTATTTCAGAATCTCAGCACTCAAACAGCCAGAAATTCCCATTATTTTTGTTCTGAGCTGAGGATATGATCTGCTACCTATATCATCCTTTAACACAGTGCACATTTTTTTCCTTGCCAGTGCTTGCTGTCCATTTCATTCCCAATGTGCATACAAACAGATCTTGTACCTATTCTCAGCCTTCATTTGGATAAAAATCTCTTCTGGTCTCTCTCTCTTCTTTTTTTTTTTAATAGAAGTTTTTCATTTATTTAATTATCCAAAAAGTTTATTTATTCCATTTTAAGATAATATTTTCTGAAATGTATCCACTGCTCCTGACAAGGTTTCAGCAGACTTACTTAGTAAATATAATGATTTTCTACCTCTATTGGCGCTGCTTTTTGGAGCCATCCTTGGATCACACTAGTCTGTTTTATGGTTGTACTACACTGATGACTCATAGTCATTCTGCAGTTAACAAGAACATCCAGATCCTTGTCATCTTATCTGTGTATTAAGCTCGCAGTTACTAACAGAAGTCCTTATTAGTCCTTAACAGCACAACCTTATATTTTGTACTATTTAATTTTTTTCATTTCGATTCAGACATTGCAGTCTTCAAGGTCACTTTTTCCTTTTTGTTTCTTCCTCTCTACTGACAATGCCTCCTAACTTTGCACCACTATGGTGGTACCTGTTATACTGACATCATTAATAAAATTTTAAACAGAAGTGGCCACAAGATTTTTTTTTTTTTTAATTTTGCACATTTTATCATTTTCTACCTCCATGAATTTCACCTTCATTATGGGAAAAAAATCTTGGCAAATGTGTTTGTCTTCAGCTGTGAATATGCAGGTATTAGTTTTATACAATGTGTTTGAAATGCTAGGAAAAACAAAAAGAGTTATTATTTTGTAGTCTACCATCTGAAGTCTAAAAGCAAATAGAAAAATTGAAACAAATGAAGCAAGTCACCAAATGTGAGAAAACATTTAAGGATTAGAGCACAGCAGACAAATCATGGATGTACCAAATGCAGATCTCTTCCACTTATTTTTTCCAGGTTTTGATCTGCAGTTTCCAAACCTCATACTTTTGAGAAAACCAACAGTAATCAGTGTCTTGCTGCATCCAAACCTTTGATGAAAGGCCTCTGTTTCCTCAGGGATGCTTTCCAGGACTGCCTCTGTATCCTCTTCTACCATCTTGCAGGACTTACCCTCACTCTAAGATTGCTGGGGCCCAGCTAATTCGGTCCATGAAACTCTCCAGTGGTAGTCCTA
This sequence comes from Penelope pileata, assembly GCA_013396635.1. Lineage (NCBI taxonomy): Eukaryota > Metazoa > Chordata > Aves > Galliformes > Cracidae > Penelope > Penelope pileata. Next base: position 151,415 of record WBMW01001082.1, on the reverse strand, counting down.
GGGATTTCTAATTCCAGGAGTGCAATTCAAATCACAGCCTGTTCATCCCAGGTGTATGAACCTCAGAAGTAAGGCACACTTCATTGTTGGAGAGCACCTGGCTCAAATGATAACTCAGGTGTTCCTCTTCAGAAATGTAGATACTGACATCACCTTCTTGGTTCCCCCAGTTGCTATAGCAATCAATGGAGAAAGGGAGAATGGTTTTGGGCAGAGCACTGCAGATAAAAAAAAATGTATTGAATTGAGCTACATAAATGTAGTTGGCATGAAGTGGCACAAACAGATCGGCTTTAAAGCCCTTCTTCATTGATGTGGAATTTGGAATGAGAATCAATGATCTCTGCCAAAAAACTCTTGAGCAGTTGATTTAGGGATGGAATTGAAAAGAGGGCATTTTGTCCGCATTTACAGGTGACTGATTATACTCAAGGATTTAAGAAAACATCATTGTATTTTCCATTACCTTCCCAGGGTAATAGATTTAGATGGGATGATACACTGAGTAGAATGAATTGTGCTTCCTGGTTACTCAATTTGCAGTGCAGGCTCCGCCTTAACTATGAGAATATGAGTGCAGATAGGTATCATAAGTACACATCGAAGTGCTGAGATCACATCAGGTCTTAATGCCATGAATTTCAGCTCAGTAAAATTAAACAGCATGGCTACTGTCTCCTCCATGAAGGCAGAAAAGCACAGGAATTTCAAGGTGTCCACCATGCCCAAAAACTCCTATTGACCTTGATAACTGCTGTTGCAAGAGCTAAACACTCTGAAAACTGGCCCGCATTTGTACTCTGTTCCAAAGTGGCCACTGTCCTACCAGATAACTTCAGAAATTGACTTAATTTTACTCTGCCTCAGTTTCCCTATCTATAAAATAGAAAATGTATGTATACTGAACTGTCTGTACAAGGTTTTTTTTTAAAAAAAAATATCTAAGTAATAACAATATTATATTCATATATTTGATAATAACTTTCTTTAATTAAAACTTTTTAACCTGTTCTTTAAATACGTTTGGTGTTCAGTCACAATACTGAACACTCAAAGTCAAATACTCTTACCAGAGCAGCAAGAGAATAATATAGAGGACAACGGGGGATACAGAAATATCCAAATTGAGATAAGCTTTTGAAATGAGAGCTGCAGGAATACTGCAGAATATTAATTATGATGATTATTTACATTTCACAATTCTATAGCAGAATTCATTTGCAACAAGCGTTCCAAACTATATATAGATGCTGTAGAGAGGTTTCACAGTAAGAACCTTTGCCTCTCTTCCTGGAGGATGGTATTGAGTTGCTACAGGACACATACCTCAGAAACTGGGCAAAACACTTTTATCTAAAGACTCCAGCCAATCCCAGCTTACAGGAAACTGTATTTAGCTATTCAAAATGCACATGAAAGGCAGTCCATTCGGAGTTTAAAAGCAAATGACAATCTTGTTTCCTTAGTGCAGTTGCTGAGTTTCTGGCAACTTGAGAAACTTCTTCTCTGCCTGCACATTAGAGCTGCAGCCTTTTATTGGACAAAACTTAAAACTGGAACATGCTGCACTGAAATTTTGTGGCATATAAATTTTATTCTTTTTATAAAATAATAGGTTATTCTGTAGAAAGCTAGAAATTCAGTTGAGAGGAAATCACAGTCTCCAATTATGCAGAGATATTTTTACACTTCCCTCACTTATGAAGACACTTCAAATAAGATTAAATTACTTTTAGCAATAAAGGGTGAAAATCTGGCCTATAACGGAAGTCAATGCTAAAATTCTTGTTACGTCCGACGGAATCAGGACTTGCCTACAATACTGTTTTGTAGTGACTTTCTCATTTCTAGAGAGCAGTAAAGGGTTTTTTTTTTTCTCCTCGGATTCACATTTAGTCTGAATTCAGTAAGCCGTGATATATTTCCAGCTATGGTAGCTGAGGGGATGGGCTTCAATGGAAGTCTGTAAAAATAACACAAAGCTCATTTGTGCAGCAGTGCAAAGGATCATTGCAACTGATAAGTTTTGTCATCACAAGACCTTATTGAATGTTATAGCTACACATAATAATAATAATAATCAACAAAATCCAAAATATGTTCACCCTCACCTTAAGCAATATAGACGAAAAATGGAAAAAAAAACAAACAAAAAAACAATGGCATCTTATAAAATTAGTGCTTAGTGCAACTCTATCCACAGTAAGGATCTAACGACTAAGCCCTTACTGTTTCTGGAAAACAAAACAAACCCAACCAATCAAATGAACAAAAAACAAGAAACAGCACTGAACTCTTTTCTGTAGGATAGTGTAATTCCAACATAGAGGACTACTTTCATCCCAAGCCTCAGAAATAATTAAAAATTAGAAAGGCTTCAAAAAGTAAAAATGAGTAGTTTCAGGTTTAGGGACCTGAATGTCTGTCTGCCCTTGCAAAAGGGCAGACACATCCTGGTTTTCCAGCTGGGCTCTGAGGAGGGATGTATGGTATTCTGTCTTGTTTGGGCCATATCTGCACAGATGTCCCTTCCTATTAGCAGAGGTGGATGAGAGCAAACCATTGACCACCAATTGGATCATCCTGAATTAAAAAATAGACAGGAAAGAGCAGAACACTGGGCAACTATTTCTCTACATTTCTCCAACAATGAATGGCTCTGTGTGTATCTATGACAACGCTATGAGGATGGAGATGATTCCAGTGTACACAGAATGTGCCTAAGTACAAGCCTACAAGCTGAACAAGAGCAACGGAAGAAATTAATTAGTTGCAACTAGGCAAAGGAGACTAGAGATATTCACAGACAGAAGTAAAAATGCAAGCAGCATCATCTCCAAGATTTGAATGAAGAAGATAAAGGAACTTCGTCAACCTAGAGAACAATAACAAACTCAGAATTCTCTTTAAAAAAGAATGCTTGAAAAGAAAAATCTGCTGGTATTAAATTAGTTTTACATTAAGCTAGTTTTAAAAATAGACACAGAGATTTTTGTTCCTAAAATTTTACTTCCATTAATTAACTGAAATGTACAATTTTATAAACTTAAAAAAATGCTTTAGATGCAGTAAAAAAAAAAGGGAGAAGGGAAAGGGACAATGAGAGCATTTACAGAAGCTGAGTGCATCAGCAGCAACATCAGGAAACTTGAGATGACCTAGTATTTCTATAATGCCCAGCTTCCTACGAATTTCTGTCTTGTGATTGCTTACTTTGTTGCTTTGTATTTTAAGGACCTTGCTCATAGTTAGGGCACTCAAGATAAAATTTCTACTGTGTAGCTTTCCTTTGTCAAACAAATGTAAAATCTCAGTGAAATTTTTCACCCACTCTGGCATGAGGAACGATATACTGGCAGACAAACAAGTACACACGGGAAATGACCGTATTTACTTCAGGTGGGGTTCAGCTCAAGGCAAGAAACCCCTGGATTTCAGTCTCTTTATATACATGCATACATACAAGTGAGGTGCTTAAACTATCATTATCAGTGTAGCTAGGGTTTGATATAATTACCTACACATAAGCCATCAGTACCATTTGAGTTATCCTGTGGTGCATGGGGCGTACACGATTGTGAATCTACAGAACATCTATGTGATATTGAATTTGAACACAGACGCCAGGTGGAGTACTCTAGATGTCTGAAAAAGCATGAGGAGGACTACTTCTTGGTAGCTCTACCAACTCCCTAACTAAAAAAGCTGAGAAAGTTTGGAGTGACATATCTTAAAGTGAACTAAGTGTTGCAACTGCTCAGGTCAATATTTCTCCAGACTGTACTGACCATGTTTAGTAGATTTTTGTTGATTATAGCTTAGGCACTCTCATCACATTTAAGCACCAAAATATCATCATTGACAGATTGGAACTGAGTCCCATGTCATGTTTCCTTTGGAAACACCACTAGACATGGCCAAAAACATGAATAAGTGGGGAATAAAAAACATCTAACAATTAGTAAGGAGTAAATTAGGAAAAAAGCAATACAAATCAAACACAGTACCTTCAATAAAAGAATGAACTTAGCAGGTTAGTTACTAGACCACTGGGTTAAGTGTGTTACAAAAACAGGGTAATATTGTGAAAAAAATATATCAAAAATTATTTATGCAAAGTGAATTTTTCAAACATAGAAACTTGAATTACCTTTAATTTTTCTTTAAGTCTCTGAGCACCTACATTCTTATCATATTAATTCTTTTTCTCCACTTCTTTTTCTTTTTTTCTTTAGCAATGTGTTCATTATCATTAATCATCCCACTTTCAGAAATGAAAAATTTCCTAATTAATTAGTACTTCAGTCAGAGGTATTTAAATGTAATTACATTTTTGGAGCTTTAGGGTTTAAAACAAGTCTGATTGAAGTTATCACTGAAGATGACTGTGTTGAAATCATACTTGGAAAAAAATTATTTAGTTTTATTGCAAGATAACTCGTATTGGAATGACTTGCAAAGCCAAATGATGGAGATTGTATTGCAAAACTCTCCCCTTAAAATGCATTTTATCAAATGCACATTCAGGTAAACGCATTCATGACTGTGCCAGAAATCTGACAATAGACAAGTATGTTCGTATGTTCTGTATCTCAGTGATTTTGGCCTTATCAGTGATTTCACCTTGTTTAAATATCTTTGCTGTACAACATTTCTCTGTTGCTCCTTAACTTAGATGGTTTATTGTAGTTCTAAACTGTTTAGGCTACTGGCAGAGCTGCCTTTCCGAATTTCCTATCTAGAAACTTTAGTAAATTCCAGTTTAAATGACTGAGTGCTGCAAAGCACCCAGAGCTATGCCATAAAAGGGGGAGGGTCAGGTTGGGAATTAGGGAAAGGCTGTTCACCAAGAGGACACTCAGACCCTGGAACAGGCTTCCCAGGGTAGTGGTCATGGCCCTAAGCTGACGGAGTTCAAGGACCATTTTGGACAATGCTCCTAAGAATAGGGTCTGATTTTTGGGTGGTCCTGTGTGGAGCCTGGAGCTGGACTCAGTGATCCCTGTGGGTCCCTTCCAACTCAGGATATTCTTATTCTTTTATATTTTATGGCTCAGAAAGATTGAATTGTCTCATTGTGTTATTCTCCTTATGGATTAAACACTACTTCAAAAGCAACTGAGAGCCTACTTAACAAAGCAAGCCTTATTTACAAATTTATGAATTTTTGAAATAATTATATTTGATCTCAACCCATTACCATTGTTTAAACAAATCTGAATAGAGAAGAAAATTTTCTGTAACTCTGCAGCCCTGAAGAAATGTTATAGTGTGGGCTGGAGCGTTCTTCCTTCTTCCCTCTGCATGTAAACTGCTATTTACTGGATATCTAATAGCCGTGTAGTTTGGGTTGCTGCTGGTCCTCCACGTTTCCTAGGAAAAGCAATTTATTTTTATCTAGAAGTAACTCTGGAGTAAGAAGCAGCTTTTACTTTACTCATTTGTACTTATAAACTCCTGCTTCATGTCAGCTTATCATTTTCTTCTAATAACTGTCTTTGTCTTTATGCATGGCAAAATAAATCCACAAAAACAGTATTTTTCATGACCATTTTTTCAAGATGCCACAATACCTTAATGTAGACTATCAAGGGCCATTGCAACATTTCATGCCCCGTCTGTGATAAATTATTAGGGTGCACTCTGCAGTTACAAAGCTATCATTTGAATCAATGTGTGTGCTGAAGTGCTATTTTCACCCCCTGCTAACAGCTCTGTTGCTCACTGGTCACAGCTTCTTTTTCAATTTATTATTTTGGCAGCTCAAAACAGGTGATTTTTTCCCTGAAAGCTGTGGGACACTATACTGAAACAATTCTCTAATATTGATTTAGAAAGAGTACCTATTAGCTTTTGTTTTCTGTCACTGTGTTGTCTCAACACCTGCAAAATTACTTCTAATAACAGTGTATTTGATTCTTTAAAAAACAGGGGTCTGGAGATAGATAGGTTGGTCTTTCATTTTAAAATATGCTTTCCTTGCAAACCCAGTAATAATGGAAATATGCATTTTTAAGTAAGCAATATTGGCTGTTTACATTTCAATAGTATTCAGATCCCTCCATAAAAATCTAGATTCCTTTGTGTGGGGCACAGACTACACACAAAGGAAAAGATCATAAGTGCTCTGAGATTGTTTTCATGACATATTAACCCTCACGTTAGCTCATTTTACTATAATTTTAAAATAAGTTCTGATTTATTTTTATGATTATTTAGTGGAAATATAAATCCTGAAACAGTCACTTAGGAATAAAACATATCTGAGAAACAATTAGGAATTAATGTTGACAGGATTTAAAACTGAGACATTACCAGTAGCTTTCAGGAAAATGATCTGATGAGAAAAGACAATTGATTATAATTTTTCTTCCTTCTCCAAAATATTAAAAATCAAATTAGCAAAAATACATAAAAGGACTTTGTATATGTAAGCTTGTAACAGTGAGTTCGTTTTTTATAAGTAGAAAGGGGATTTAGTGGTCTGCAATGAGTTTGTAAAAATAAGTGTGATTTTTCATATAGGTTCTTTCACAGAGTAAGCTCATCTCTGTGTTGTCACTTAAATGTTAACCAATAACTGTAGCAGTTTAAATTGGCATTATTAACATTTATTTCCGAAGCTGGATGCTAAATGAACTTTGTTTTTGCTCATACCTGTCTGTATTTCTAGCCACAGCTTGAATGATGGCAGAATAACTGGAATCAAAGGTGATAAGAAGATGAAAAGTGAAATCAAGTACTTACACCAATCACTCAGTAGCTGTATATATTAGGGATAAATATAAATCTTCTCTTCCCAGAGCTGATAGTTTAACATGTCTCATAGTGTGTATTTCACACTTCAAAGACTATATGATATAAATTGTCTTTTATATTTGAAATACAAATTGGCTGTTGCTACTTTCTCGCTTGTTCTTCCTTGAAGTTGCATGAGGAATCTCAATAAGCACATTATTTTAAAAACATAAGTCTGGAGAGACAGAGATACTACAGTGGTTTAAGGGTCTGATGTGTGTATTCAGATGGAGGAAGAATAAATTGTTTTCCTTTTCTACTTAGGTCTTCCTGGAGAATGGGATTCTGGGACAGAAGAATAAGTATTTTTAATAAGTATTTTTAATAAATATTTTTAATTAGTATTATTAGTAGAATAAGCAGTAGTATGACACTATCACTGCAAGAACAAATCCTAAAAATATTTCAGAGAAATATTTCAGGGGTTAGGAAGTCAGAGGAAAGACTGTTACTGCTTTTTGTGGGCTTTAGCTTAATGCCTTCCAGTCTGCACTAGCCAGATGACACACTGGCCTACTGCTCCAGTGGAATATTTGGGAACTCTGACTTGGCTAATGGTAAACACAAAGAAGTGAAATGCTGTTCTTATTGATTGATTTCTAAAGGCCTGCAAATATACCTTGCTGTCTTGGAAACAAATTCTGGTCACTTTAAAAAGGGACTTTCACAGATAGTGTCAACTTTTCTAATACCATCATTGCAAAAACATATAGAATATTTGCAGTCTACTCAGGCTGGGAGGACCACCTATCTCTACCCACTTTGCAGGTAAAGCCTACCAAGGCTGGTGTTGCAGATACTGCCCTAGTGAGTGCCACAGAGATCCCTCAGTATGAATAGCAAGGGTTGGTAGGTAGATTTTCCTTATATCAATTTGGAGCCTTCTCTGAAAAACATTGTCTTCAGAGCCATTGTCAGTGCTTACCCTGTTCTGAAATGAAGGCAACTGGTATGGCATGTGTCCCTTCCACACCTCTCACATGAAATATCATCTGCTCTTAGTAGAATTTGGACAACTTGTCTGGGTTCCACACAGGGGACTCACACGCTCCACAAAGCAGACTGTGATGATGCCTCCCGGACTTGTACACCTCACATGTTGTAACATCACCTCGTCCCTTAATGGAAATACAGTGGGACGATCCTGCAGCAGTAATGTTTATTGGTCGGAGAGCAGACTACAAGGCAGTTGTGCTCTGTCTCTACCTTCCTCCTTCTCAAAGCAATGTTCAAAGCCAGAAGGACTATGGCCAGCTCTGTCTAAACTGGGATCAGGCATCTTGTGTCCTGTGTTTTGTTTTGCCTTGCTCTCCAACAGACAATTCTTTATCTGGTCTTAGCATAAATCTGGAACTTTCTGTATCACAGTTCATAGACCAAACCAATTTGTGACTTGCAGGTGGACAGGTTGGAAAAAAAGCATCTGCTTTATATGTTGAGAGTACTGCAGCTTTCATCACTACCAGAGTTCTCTTCATATATGCATATTTTAACGCAAGTAGCCTTTTCCGTAGCATAATTCAAATACACATATCATTTTGATGGAATTTTTGAAGGTTAGAGGTTCTTTGGTGACTTCTGAAGAGAAAGAATCTCCTATTGATTTTTATGGCAATTATGGTTATGAGTTCATGTTTGAATGCCTGAATTGTATAATGTGAACCGAGGACAAAACCTTGTTTCTCTCACATTCCATGTGTCCAACTTAAGTGCTAAATGCCTCTTTCACTTATTTCTGTGACATATTTCAAAATACATCATACAAAATGCAAAATAAAATATATATTTTTAACATCCCTAAAATTTTCATAATGCTGGAAAACCAATCCTTTTTATTTATCATATTCAGAAGTCTCCCATTAGTGCACTAAGATCATGTGTTTTAAAGATAAAATATTTTTTGCTCACTCTATAGGCGATCCAAAAAATACATTTCTTTCACAAAAATTATTTGGTAGATATTCAAGAAAGATAGAGAAAATTAGTTTGCAGAGGACTTGCACTGTGAAACAGATTAATATTAATACACTGCTTGTAATGTGTTTCATTCATTTCTGCTTGCGTTTGGTGTATGGAAATATTTGACTTGAAGCAGACTTATCACTGCAGTAACTATTTCTGTTTTGTTTTTCTGTTCATTGTATTTATCATGTTCAAATATCAGAATGTGCTTAAGCACGTTACTGAACTGGAGACATTACAGTGTAGGGTCTTGGGACAGAGGTTGCACCTGATCAATGTAAAGTTGTTATTAAAAGCAGGGAGTCAATCATATTTGATAAACAGTGTTTAGCCTGCAGCTCTTACTGTCTATGTCTTTCTGAAATATTTCTGATATAAAATCCTAATAAACTTGAAAAATCATTCTCACATTAGTCCAGAATTTAATCATATAAAGCTCATAATTCTTTGCTTATCATTTCCTGAATTCTAGGGAGCGTAGTTTTCAGAAGTGACCAATGATTTCAAGCAGCTAAGTGTTTTGGGTGTTTTACAGAGAGTAATCTAAGAAACTCCTCTCAGATTTAAACAATATTTTGAGGATGTGCCTTCTTAAAATTCAGAACCTTTATGTGGAGATTATTGACCCCAAATCACTGAACATATTCCAAAATGAAGAGTTTGGCATGAGCATTACTTTTTTTTTGTTGTTGTTAATTTAGTATAACCAGTACAGAGAGTCAAGAAGGTGCAAAGTCTGCCCTAAGGCAAAATGTCACCACATGCTCCTTCTTATCACATGTAAAGGACACTTTAGTGGGAACAGGAAGTGTTGACAATCTCACAAGGCAATTCAACCATTCACTTCTGCTATTAAAGGTGACTGTGAAAATGTTGCTCTTGAAGGCGCTAGATTTGCAAATTGATTTCTAAAAGGGGAAATCATCTTTCTTGCATCACGTAAGCTCTTCTGAAAGGACTTACTTCCCTGACCAGCATGAAAAGGACACAGGAAGTCCCTGGACCATTTTCTTCAGAGCTCTTTTGTTAAAGATTTTATTGTCAGGACATCTAAGGGGTTGCACTTGAGGTAACCTTGTGTTGTGACAACAGGGTATTCTGCTGCTAAATTGTATCAAGCACCTGAAACCTCTGCCAGTCCAATCTGCTTGAGATAAAACTGTCAGTAAAGTTGTCTGTGAAAGCTTTGTTTATAGTAGCACTGTGTCAACTAAATTTTGCTGAAAGCCAAAGTCAAGTGACAAACTGATCAAATCTATCTGTTCTTGGTTCTACTGACAGACGTGTTTTCCTATTGCCACGTTTTTCTGAGGCTCTGGGGAATATCTGTCCATCTTCTTAGGGCAGCATGAAGATTTATCTTCTTGATTCAGAGGACCATCCTATAATCTGATCCAGTTAAATGAAAAAGATATTGAATATTTTAGTTTCATCATTATCTTGATTCACAGTAGCTATTCATAATCAATTCTTCAGCATGTTAAATAACCTGTCCTGAAACTATTTTACAATTAACAGTCCCGTAGATGAAAGAAACAAGTTCTGACAATATGTTCCTCATACAAGATAAATGCTTTTTACCTCCAAGAATATTCATTGGCTCTGTTACATGCATGATGTTGAACAACAACAAGTTTCCTTCTGCAGCACACAGTACACTGGTAAGCTTGAGAAAAGAACATCAATTCCGGAGGCCAATAACACCAAAGGAACAATGTGACACTATTTGACTGCCCAACCTGAAAGATAAGATATCCATTTGTGGCTGGGTCACCTGGGATAGCATGTGATAGAACTCAGACTTCAGCATGTTCAGAATTTCATCTCTGAATTTCAATGTGAAGATCTTTAGTTAGACTTTCAGTATGCCACACTGAGTATTTTTCATGGCATCACTTTAATCTATTTCATGTACACCCTACTGCTTGAAAAAAAGAGCATTAGTAAATAACACAGAATATCTGAATAGCCATACTTTATGAGACTACTGAGATATACTGGTTTTTTCTATTTTGTTTTTAAGAAAACTACATCTGACTTATTGTTAAAAAATAAATAATAAAAATTGTCTCAAAGAGTGGCAAACTGCTTTGTTCTTTCTCTCAAATATCCCTAAACCAAAATCAGGAACAAAATCCTCAAGTAACAGTGCTAGAATGGCTTTATGTCACCTGGAAATTAAAATTTTAAATCCTTGTGAAAATTCATTTTTAGTGTAAAGATTTTCAGAACAATGACAATAGATGAAATTGCGTGTGCTTCTGCTAATTCATACCAGAAATTCTTAAGAATATATCTTAGTATATTGTTAATAAATTCAGGAATTGTTCTGGTAAGTTAGAAAGCAAACTCTTACCAGCTATGACAATATATATAATCATTCTGTATTTCCAGGAGCACTTTTATTTTAAATGAAATGGAGGAGATTTGTAACAATAATCGTAACTAAATATTATTAATCATGGAGAAGTACATTTTATCTTGTGCATAAAACAAACAAACAATCAAAACAAACAAAAGCCACAAATGCAAGCTGTAAAACAATAAGATATATTCAGTAGAGAAATAATCACTGATGTCTGTGAAAAAACAAATGTTTTTGTGCCAGCAGAAACAGCCATGTTGTGCTGTCTTTGCTGTTTCAGATTAATAAAAGCTACCAAAGAAAACAAGGAGGATACTTGGATGAGAAGAAACTATGTTTGATTTGGAGATACAAAAGTCTTGATAAAGGGGTGTTTTGCTGAAATGAATGAGACGATCTTTTAACCTAAATGTGCTTCCTTTTAACATGACTATGTTGATTTCAGAGCTTGTCTCTCCACCTTGCACCTGCATATGAACAGCCTGTGCCAGGCACACCCACATATATCAGAGATGCCCTGGTACAACTTTATGAAGTTCCTGTAACATTCATGCTATAATTCACCTGATGGCTTGCAGACCTGACATTCAAACAGAATAATTTTCTCTCTATATTCGCTTGACTCCATATTAACTACTAATGTTATTTAAACTTATTTCTGATATTTTCTCTGAAGATGCTTCCACTAAATCAGATGACTCCTACCCTTTGTTTAAACTGCCTTTTAGCCTCTCTTCAGTAATTGTTCGGTGTGAGACCCTTCTGACTTGGAAAACAAATTGTGTCAATTCTTTAGGATCTTCTGTGAACCCTTCCTAAAGCATGGACACTGCATGTAAATGTTGTGGGCAGAATTCAGTGGATATAGTATTAAGTATCTGCATTGAGGGTTAGGGTTAAGTGCTTCTAATTAGTTAAGTGGGAGGTGGAGAAAAAGATCATTTCATGATAGTGGGGCTTACTTGTGGTGGTTCCATAGTGTAGTGGTTATCACATCTGCTTTACACGCAGAAGGTCCTGAGTTCGATCCTCAGTGGAACCAGCAGCATTAAACTTTAGTTCAAGTACTTTATCTCTCCTTTAAGGAGAAGCTGATGGAGCCTGGGGGACTGTTCAGCCTGGGGAAGAAAAGGCTCAGAGGAAATCATATCTTATCTGTTATCTACAGAAGGGAGGGTGCAAAGGCAATGGAGCCAGACTATCTTCACTGGTGCCCAGTAACAGGGCAAGAGGCAATGGGCATGAACTGAAACACAGGAGGTTCCATCCAAACATCAGGAAACACCTTTTTTATTGTGCAGGTGATAGGGCACTGGCAGAAATTGCCCAGAAAGGTTGTGGAGTCTCCTCCTTGGAGATCTTCAAAAATGACATGGACATGGTCCTGGGCACCCTGTTCATCTGTTATGTGATTTCATGATTTCATCATAAAGATTATTAAAATATGTTAGAAGAATCCCAGCCTTAAAACATGTCATGTTTCTTTCCATCAACAATAAAAGGACTTGGAAGAGACTAAATGATACGTTGATCTTTGTTGCAGATATTTTAAAAAGTGTTTCACCTCCCCAGATACAGAAATTTGGTGTAACTTGAGATCTGCAGGGTATACCCCCAGCCTATGTCTTGTTCTACATAAGGGCTCAGGTCTCTTGTAGGTGATGTATAGCTACCAAACCCATGAAGATGCCTCTGATATTCCAGAGCATCTCAAGAGTCACTGGATGCCAATACTTAGGCAGTTCAGCTATATCATAGAATTATATCACAGAATGGCTTGGGCTGAAAGGGCCTTTAAAGATAATCTAGTTCGAACACCCTTGCCATGGTCAGAATTATGGCCATGAATAATGAATAAAATCCATTCCAGGTTGTTTAAAGAGTGTTACTCCTAAACTTCAAAGAGCAAAAAGTTCCTCGAATTTCCATTTGCATTCTTAAGACACTCTGATATGAGAAACAAGGGAAATGTGCATCTTGGTCTTCTTTAAAAATTCACCATCTGGCTTTTTAAACTATCCTTTTGCTGCTACCAGAAATTTTGCTTAAAGGGACAGATAGGAAATATCATTTGATGTGGCTTATCCACTGAGTCAATTGTATATGGAAGAGAACATTCCAGCTAAGAGTTTTAGCATGTGCAAAACAATTCAGCTTAATTTATTTATTTTTAGAAATAAAAATTCAGCTTCTTTCTTTTCAGAATATATTTAATTGCCTGCTCTTTTACAAGAAAGGAAAATGCCATATAATTATTACTAGAGATTGAAAACAAAAGTATCTGCTTATTCAGAAGTAGATATTTTGTCTGTTGTGCTTTTAAATGCAGTGATGACAATGGAAAATGATTAGTTAATTACCACAGGAAAATTATATCTAATCTCTACTGATTTGTGAGAGTCTGAGGCTGCTTAATTCTTGATCTCTGTCATTAAGAACCTGCATAAAGATGAAGCTGAGCTGCTTTCTTGTAATATCATGGCTCTTGCCGTGCCAGTTTCTATTAATTCATATTTTATTGAATTGAAATTGTTCTTCCTAGTACAATAATCATTCACAAAAAGTGACCTATAAATTGATTCTTCCCAGTACAGTGCTCTGTATATTTTTACGACAGCACTCTTAACCCAAAGCCTTGCAGTGTCCGCAGACATAGAACCAAAGCTCAGAGAAATTAAGATCTGTGTAATGTTAGCCAGAGTGCACGTAAACAGCTTCCAAATTAACTCAATGTTTTTCAATGTAGATTCAACTTGCAAAAGTCATCTTGCTAGTTTCATTTTAGAGCTTATAGAAATTGCTTAAAGTATTTAGGCTCTTATTGTAAGAGTATATATATATATTTAGTCCAAACCGGATAGCTAGCTAAGCTTAAAACATTGGGATGCTTAGAGTTCCCTGTCTCAAAATACAAGAACATCACATAAACCATCTCTTCGGATACAGGAAATAGATCCTGCAACACATTAGCTTTACAACAGAATTTCTACTCTGTTTGGCTGTTGGGAACGTAGATGAAAAAATAGGATGGATGTAGAGAACGGGAGTGAGAGAGAAGCACAGAAGCTTGTTCTGTGGGTCTGGGGGCAAATCACAGAAGGTGTTAAGTGAACTAGGTGGCAAGAATAAGTCTAAACTTGTCAATGATCACTACATTAGGGAAATTAATGGAGGTTTCAGTAATCATCAGCAACACTATGCCTGCTTAATCCCTACATCAGCCACTTAGAGATAGCATTTATGTATTCAACTGCAATGGACAAACGTGGTAAATTTTAGCTTGTGAAATCTAGCCAGGCAGTTTTAAAGATATTAAAAAAATATAATAAAAAAAAGACTGCAGGAATAGCAATAAATTTCAAACTAGGAAGAGAAAAAAGATCAAACCAAAAATGAAACTAGCAACTCCTTTCATAAACACTGGAACTCTGGAAATAAATATTTGAATCAAACCAGGATACAGCATCTCTGCTATTTTAGCTAGGCATACTAGGATCACATTAGCTGCATTAATCAGAGCAGAAGCATGAACTAGATACCTGCTAAATAGAACATTTTTTCTGTTGTTTCACCAGAGCAAGGTAACCTGCATTACAACAAAGTTCTCTGCATTGTTTTTGCCGTGTTTGACACTTTCCAAACATTTTCATGTCTCACCTCTGCCTACTTGGCCTGATAGTGTTGTAGTCTGAATTGTAGAGCTATGAGAAGATTGTTCTAGGTGTCTGTTGTGATTTTTCAGCCTCTTAGTTTTCTAATATCACCTGCAAATCTAATGCTATTGCATTCATACATATATGTGGGTGTGTATGCATGCACATATATGCAAACACATGTACCATCACATAACATGAAAACCAAAAGTATAATGTACATATTTACAAATAATTTTGTGTATATAAGCAAACATATATTCATATATTCATGCATATATTTGCACACAAATGTGCACAAATATGTGCATGTATATACACATATACACATGTATATGAAAAGCCCTTGCGTCTCGGTCTAGTTGGATTTTTCTATCCATCTAAGAATAAAAAGAATTGTAAGAAACAGTCATTTGTAAGACCTACACAGATTAAGGTCTATATTTTACATTATATCTTAGATAACATTTATAAAGCTTTTTCATGATATCTAACAAGGGCTTATTAGTAGCATATTTTCCCCCTTTTTCAGTTTTGCCCTTATAGGAGTGCCTAGATTGTGTGATTGATAGCCATTGGTGCATTAATTAGAGATTGTGAGGGAAGTTAGAGATAAAAATATCAGTATATGTCTTTATTTCTTAGCTTTTTACTGCTGTTAGTTTTGCCATTTCAGACTGCATAAATCTGACAATTAAGCACACTGACTTTCCTGTCAATGCAAAATCTACCGACAGGCAGTCCAATCAGCAGAGAATTGTTAGTATTCTGATGTTTATATTAGGCTACAAATATGTTTAGCAGTCAGCTTCAAACTTTCCTGTTAGCAAAAAACAAACAAACAAACAAACAAACGAATAAGAAAAAAAAAAAAACAGAAGCAAAATCCCAGCATTATTTATGACATATTTGTTTGCTTCAACACTGTTTATTTCAGGAATATTTATTGTTCGTGTTAACTCTTCTCTGGTTCAAGAATCATAATGCACCTGAGCATCTTGTTAAAGCTCTTGTGACCATTTGTGGTGAGTTATTTCTCCTTAACTCATTTTATAAATATCTTCAGAGGGACAGCATACTCTGACTCTGAATGGCATAATCTGTGCCTGCTGGACCAGCCTTATCATTACCATAGCATTTCTGCCACTTGACTGCTATTTTCACAAGCCCCCACTTCCCATTCTGATTACTGAAATCAAGGAATTGCTGTGTGATATACTGTAGCTTGACACAAGGACTCGATTGTGCGATGTGCACACTGGTGGCATCACACCTCTGTGATACGCACAGAGCTCAGTGCTTCCACCATCCTAAATGACATAATGCATAATCTGCTCTAACTCCCATCTCCCCATCAGAAACAAAAATGAGTTCAAAAGTTATGCCAGCTTCTTGTAACCTATATAAAAGAAATAATATTTCTGACATCCCATACAATCTGATTAGGAGAATTTCTTCAAATGATTAAGGAATTATACAGGCCGAAGCGCTAATGGAAAAACTTCTATGTTATGCAGTCCTACAGAGGACTGCAGTACACCGGTGCCTTAGTTTCTAGCTTAGACAGAAGTTGCCTTTCTCAGTGTCTGGAATAAGGCTGTGTTTCGGTTCAAGAAAAACACAAAGCTGATAACATACGGATTGTTTAAGCTTGTTGCCAGGCAGAACAGAATCAAGGATGTCTCAATCTTTGAGTTTCTGGTATTGCTCTGTCAGTGAAGGGGCTGGGGGGAGCACAGGGAGCTGGGAGGGGACAGGTCCAGGGCAGCTGACCCAAACTGACCCAAGGGATATTGCATACCGTATGACAACACATAAATACAAGAGAGGGGAGTTAGCTGGGGAGGGTCTGCTGCCTGGGGCTGGTTCGGCATCGATCAGTGGGTGGTGAGCCCTTGCTTTGTCTATCATTTATTTATATATATATTATTGTTGTTGTTTCTTTTACTTCCTCTGCTGTCTTGGTANCATACAATCTGATTAGGAGAATTTCTTCAAATGATTAAGGAATTATACAGGCCGAAGCGCTAATGGAAAAACTTCTATGTTATGCAGTCCTACAGAGGACTGCAGTACACCGGTGCCTTAGTTTCTAGCTTAGACAGAAGTTGCCTTTCTCACAGTGTCTGGAATAAGGCTGTGTTTCGGTTCAAGAAAAACACAAAGCTGATAACATACGGATTGTTTAAGCTTGTTGCCAGGCAGAACAGAATCAAGGATGTCTCAATCTTTGAGCTTCTGGTATTGCTCTGTCAGTGAAGGGGCTGGGGGGAGCACAGGGAGCTGGGAGGGGACAGGTCCAGGGCAGCTGACCCAAACTGACCCAAGGGATATTGCATACCGTATGACAACACATAAATACAAGAGAGGGGAGTTAGCTGGGGAGGGTCTGCTGCCTGGGGCTGGTTCGGCATCGATCAGTGGGTGGTGAGCCCTTGCTTTGTCTATCATTTATTTATATATATATTATTGTTGTTGTTTCTTTTACTTCCTCTGCTGTCTTGGTAAATAGCTTTTATCCCAAGACACAAGTTCTACTGTATTTTCTCCTAATTCTCTCCCCCATCCCACTGAGGGTAGGGGGAGTGAGCGAACAACTGCGTGGGACTTAGCTATCTGCTGGGTCAAACCACGACAAGCAGTCAAAGACTGAGATATCATTGTGCCATGTACTATATGGCCTAGCAGCACAGCATTCAGCAAAGTGGGTGGAGAATGCGCTGAAGGGCTTTTTTTTTCCACTGGAAATTACAAGTTTGTCTAAACTGAGCAATTACACTGCTTTCGCTAATCACAACTTTTCTGGAGATCTTTTAAATATCAGCTTTTCATTTTATAATGACATTTTGGAATGTAAACTAACATCTAATTACGGCAAAAATACATGAAAGGTATTCAGTTACTGCTTCAGCTACTGCTGAGGTTACTCCATATCATCTGTTAAAAAGTTTTTAGTAAGTGCATGTTTCTGAAAAATTAACTTTATATTCTGATTTTGGAAGAAATTGTTTTGAAATTGCAAGTGTTTCCTGGGGTAAGAAAACTAATTAGCATTCACCTTTGCAAATCAGTCCCTGCCAAGCACATTTCACATTTCTTCCTTAGATGTAGTCAAGGGCTCAGCCTAGTGTTTGTGAAATGGTTAGGCTTGAAAATTTTGAATATCTGTTAATTTCTGTATATAATATTTTCTGCATGTGCTTGTTAAATTTGTAGATATATATCTGTATGCAGATTCTAACATTCTTGCATGATTCAACTTCTCTGGTAATATATATATGTGAGGAGAAAAGCTTAAGCAAAAATTACAGAAGGAAAGTCACGATTCAGGAGATCTAGACAAATACAATGAAACACATTGCCATCATGTTTTATTAAAATAGATAAACTATTGATTTTATGTAATTATTTCTTAATCTTATTTATAATTCCTGCTTTTGTACACCTTGCTCAGATTTTTTAAAACTTTCAGGCATATTCAATTACATGCAACTCAATAATTTAAAAGCTACCAAGGAAAGAGATAAAAATTTGATAAGTAGCAGCTAAACATAAGGATACAATATTACTATTATTTTTAAGCTAGATAAAAGAAATTGCTAGTTCACCCTGGAGCTATTTTCTCATAATGGCAATATTTTTAATTTATTTATTATTTCTAAAAATCTAATACTCTGAATTCTGATTTCTGCCTCCAGATTTGCTATTGCAGTTAACCCTTCCCTACTGAAAGGATTCACATATGATACTGATTATTGAGGCTCTCATTGAGTAAAGCTCATGATTGATATTGATTGCATGCTCATATCCACTGATTTAAAACATATATCTGTATTCAATAGAAAATAACTTTGTATGATAACCTTCACTGTGGCACGACACGCATTCAGGTGTCTGGATCACCTCATGCTCCAAAATGACTCATTCTCAGTAAAATCAACCATATAGCAACCATTTAGAGAAATTCAAATCCAGCCAAAGTATGGGAAAAAAAAAAGAACACACTGAAAGGTGAAAGATTCTGCAGTCTTGTACAAAAGCCTGCATATATTAATTCTTTCTCCATTAGATAAATATGGTTTATCTATTTCTCTTTAAGTCATTAAAAATCTGGCTTGTTATAAGAGTAGCTCTGAGTTTGATTTTCAATCAATCTGCAGCTTAGCAAGACTATCTCTTCTGTGTAAATGCCATGAGTCACAGTATTATGCATCTTCTAAACTGTTGGACAGCAGTGATGTAGATACAGTCATCCAAGGGAAGACTGCATTTCTTGTATGAAACGGTTCACGACACATACCATTATTTTTAGCAAAATGCAGAAATAAAACTTGGTGTGTTAGGTACTGAAGTTGAAATCATAGGAAAGAATCATGCTAAATGTTCAAAATTTTGTTTGGCTTATAGCTATCACACGATCCACATTAAGTGCCTAGTGTAATCAAGTGATTTAAGAAGTCTTTGGCAAAGATCTGTAGCATTTTTGTCACAAGGTTGTAAATTAGAATTGTATAATGTTATAGTTGGAGGAGAACTGTAGACATTTGAAGTCCATCCGTATCTTTCAAGGAAGGATGACGTCTATGTCATTCCTGACAAATGCTAGCCTAACCTCCAGTTATGGAGACTACAATATCTAGGCCAATTAATTTCTCTCATTCACTATCTTGACCCCTCTATTCCTTATTTTAGCAACTATAGATAGGAGGAAAAATTGTTCTCGTCTCTGTTCATTATACTTTAATATATTTAATAAATCATCATTCATTTTATAACTTTGATTCCTTCATCTTTCATCAGAGGTTATGCTTTCTGATCATCCAATCATCCTTTGAGATTTCTCTGCCTGCAACAAATCCACATCTTCCTAGAATTGTGATGACCAAATCTGAAGATAATATTCAAATTGAGATTTTCTTTACACTGAGGAGAGGAAAACTGTCTTATGAGTGAGATCTAGTTTCAGACTTGACTGTAGATGTCTTTTAGCTCCTGTGAAATCATTCATATTGACAGTACCAGCTAAGTCTCTGTTCTTAAAGGGAGTATAAAAATCCAATCAATGAGAAGACAGAGATAGGTAACTAAATTAGATGTTTAATCCTTAATCATATAGATTAAAGGCTTTTTAAGCTTTCTGCACACACCAAGTTGTGCAGAGTGTGATCATATTTATATGCAGCTGCATAGTATTTATCTTTTTNTGGTTGTGGAAGAAACATATTTATTTTTTTTTTTTTTTTTTTTCAGGAGTATGACATTGTTCCTTGTCTTCACCTTTGATTCACTGCGATCCCTAGACCATTTTCTACGGAACAGCTACATGCTCCACAACTATTTATTTCCCACATTGGAGCTGTGCAGCTAACAATATGTGCGTAAGTCTGGTGTGCTACACTTAATCCTATAAACAACATTCTCTTTTCAGACCACTGCACTGGTTTATCAAGAATCTTTTGAATTATAAACCTATTATCCAAAACACTTGCAGTACCTTTCAGCTTTGTATCAGCTGCGAATTTAACATAGAGACGCTGTGTTTTTTCAATCAGATTAATGAAATAACCTCATACTAGCAGACCCAGGAAAAATACTTAATGGAACATCAAACAGCATACGCTGACAAGTAACTATTAATAATAAATCTTTGAATATGGATATCCAAGAAGTCTAAATTCTACCTTTGCACCAAAGGCCATCATATTCAGACAAGATACAATTATCTGGAAACATCCTTCACTGATTTGAGGGTTCTGTATTAACCCTACATGGAAGTATATCAGTTAGAAAGGAACAAAGGCTATCTTCAGGTTTACTACCTCTGATAATGATAGGGTGACAGAGTCATCTCTCCTTTAGAATACTTCCCATAACTCTTGGTTTTCTGACTGCAATCTAGTTGGCATCTCAGTGTGAGGATGAGTAATGATCTTTGTTGGCTTAGCATGAGGAAAGACACCTAGAATCATTCAGCACTGTGAGGGTTGGGTCCCCTGAAGTCTTTTCTAAGTAAGTTACCTATCTACCTATCTTTCTATTTATAACAAATGCTCATTGTAGTGCTTTAAGACCTGACTTATAGGGCAGAAGGGGGATGTCACTGCCAATACCACCTACTTTCTTCAAAAAGGAAGCCATATCCCATTATGACTATCCCAGATGAAAACTGCTGAGCCAATTCCTGACTAGAATTAGTTTATGCTTCCTAATATGACAGGTTTAAGTGGCTCCTGGAGCAATAATTGAGATGTGATGGAGAAATAAGTGACAAGCCTATCTGGTCTGTCTAGCTGTCTTGTGCTCAGTCACTGATTCTATTGACTAAACAGTAGATATAGGACTGACTGTCATCACATAAGAACACATAAAAAAGAACAAATAAAACTAATAAAAAGCTAGTCTTTCTGAGTTGTTCTCATAGCTCTTCTGTCTAAGAAGATGAAGTTTTCTTCTGTCTCTGGAGGTAACAGTGATAAATGTATGAAATCATTTGGAAAATATTGTTCTAAGTTGGATAACTGTACACATGGGCTAGATGCAATCCTTGCTGATATGTCAGGGTCTGAACTGGGAACCTGAAGAATTGAAAGCTTGTTTAGTGATTGTGAGAGCTGACAAATCAGCCTTTATGAAAGAAAATGGTAAATTCTGGTGGGGAAAGAAAAGAAAAGAAAAGGAAAGAAAAGGAAAGAAAAGGAAAGAAAAGGAAAGAAAAGGAAAGAAAAGGAAAGAAAAGAAATAAAGGTGAGTTGCTGACGTAATTAACAATAAATGACACTGTCAATATTCGTGGCATTTCTAGGTATCATACATGTCAGTAGAGCAAGTTAAAAAATATGAAGTCTGAAGTTAAGATATTGACTGATCTTAATATTCACTGTCTTCTCTTGCAGGGATGATTTAACATTTGATAATATAGACATTTTCCTGTTCCTCTATCTATCCTACTCTTGTGTATGAGTTTAGTGCTCCTTTAGAAAGACATTCTGACTGCTTTTGAAGAAACTGCTGAATGATTTCTACAGCTTCTCACAATAAAGTAAACTGGCACTAACTGGATCAGCAGCTACTTTACAAATATTTAAGACGTGTCTCCAGTCATATACACAAGAACCTCTGCAGCTGCCAATGTTCACTTTGTCCCTAGTCATTACTAAGGACTTGAACACTTGTGTCTGGAGTGGGTTGATTAGTGATGTCAGCAGGTTTTAACAAATAAACATAAGCACATCATTATTGTTTATTCACATTTCAGGAGGGTCTTCTGGCCCTAGTGGCAGACTGGTTATCTCATAGCTACGGACATGAGGTTGGACAATATTTAATCTTGCACCAAAAAAATGGGTGTAGTCAATCTGTTTAATCATGGAGGCTGCAGTCTCAAAGGTAGCTACAGAGAGATCCACTGTGTGCATGTATACATGCATTTTCATGTATTTTCATAATTTGATGCATATGCAACTATTGCAACTATATGCAACTATATGCAACTATTCTGAACACAGTTCTGAACACAGTTCAGAATCTGTTCCTAATACTAAAGTATTTGACTCAGAGAAACAGTTGTCAATATGACTGAAAAAAATTAATTAGCTTGTTGCGCAGCTCATGCTCCAGCCAAATTAAAACAGAGGATTTGAGCTCATTATTACTTGGATATTGCTTTTTTATTTCATGAATCTGATGCATTAAATATTGTACAATGAGCTTAACGTTTACGTTGCAATCAGATTAGATTCATAAAGGCATACAGCTCCTTCATCTAGCTATCTGCATTGCTATTTTTATATCTGTATTTGGGGAAAGATATCATGGTAGCTATAAGAATTTGATGAACATTGCTGGTAGAAAAATTTCCTCTATAGCAAACACAGTCTTCAAAGGAATTCTTTAAATTTTCTGTACCCTTTATGTTTTTCCCCAGGCATGACATTCATGCTTGAATGAAGAATTCCATTCAACCTGCAGTCACTCACCTGACTGATCAGCTTGCTCAAAGAAAAAACAAGGGGTGATAGAGATCTAGTAGAGAAATTAAATGACAGAAATATCAAAGTTATAGCAACTCCCTTGGCTAAACAATTTGAGAGGTCAAAACTCCATGGCTGTGTTTACTAAAAATTAATTTCATGTTACTTCTAAACTTCGTACGACTTTGTGCTGTAACAGATCTGCTTCCAAGAGCTAATAGGTGACAAAAAAAAACTTTTAAAATAATTGAACAGAAAAAAGGATAAAAACAGAGTTAATGTTATTACAGTTCTTGCCAACATTATATTAAGTTCAGCAGCAACACTGCTTGTGAAATATTATATTGCAACAAATTATTTTCTGTAGGAGAATAATATCTTTGTAATACAGATCTGAGACAGTGTTCTCTATGTCCACTCTGAAAATGGAAGGCTTTTCCCAACAGTGCAACTTCTAGTGTTTATCCAAACCTGGGACGTTTCATTGTTGTGGTTTGAGCCAGCAGGCCTGAAAACCCCACACAGCCTTTTGCTCACCCTCCCCTCCTCCCACCTGGGATGCGGGAGAGAATCGAGAAATAAGGTAGAACTCATGGGTTGAGATAAAAAACTATTTACTAACAGAAAAGGAAAATAGAATAAAATAACAGTAATTATAATTATATACAAAACAAGTGATTGTACAAAGCAATCGCTCACCAATCGTGACCGATGCTCAGCCAATCCCCAAGCAAACGGGCCCTCGCAGCTCACTTCCCTTCCTTATATTACATGATGTCACATGGTATGGAATATCCCTTTGGTAAGTTTGGGTCAGGTGCCCTGTTCTTGTACCCTCCCAGCTCCCTGTGCCCTCTCCCCCCAGCCTCTTCACTCTCCTGGCAGAGACATGCAAATGTCCTTGGCTCTGTTCAGCACTGCTGGGTGTTATCAGCCTTGTTTTCTTTCTAGAACTAAAACACAGCTTTGTAGCAGACACTAAGAGAGAAAGTTTCAGTTAGAAACTAAGACATTCATCCAAAATGTTGGAAGTTTCAAATAGTTGAGTTTCCAAGACCCCCTCAGTGATTTGCTTCTCAAACTGAGGGGTTGTAAATGTTAGAATATTCATATTTGAGCTATTTTTTCAATTTCTGTCTTTCACTGCACTGCTGAAGATTACCCCTTTTCATACAAAGGGGTGGATTTCAATGTCAGACAGATTCATATCAGGAAAAATTTTAAAAGCCAAATAAATAGAAGTAATGAAACATTTCAGTCAATATCCAAACATGGCGGAAAGTAGTCTCTGTAAAATAGTTATTTAACCAGATCAAAATTGGTAGACTGAAAATCAGGATGGACTTCTACCAACTCTCACGGAGAGCCCAGGAACTTTTTGGGAACACGTCAGTTCTAGTTTAACAGTATGGAAGTTCAGATCCACTGCCTGAGAACATTCCCAGGAACTCTTTCAATTTAGCTCTATGAATGTCATCACTACATCCTTTTTGGTTCTCTGTGCTTTAGAAGACGTCAGATTAGATTAGTTTGATCTCTTTTCTGAATCTCAAATCTGTGATACCCAATTCCTAATGGAGAACACTGTGGAGATGTCTTTGACTGTCTGACTTATCAAATAGAGTTGTGAAGAGTTTTAATATTTTAGTGAGTTTTACTTAGAATTTAAATACTGAACATTGAGAAAAAGAGACTTCAGAGAAAGGTAATTTAGATGGTCTATGAAATTGGTAGATCTCAAAATGCTACTACAGCTGGTTTATCAGATTTTTTTTTCCATTCTTGTCTTTTCTATAAGTGCTTCCTTTCCTTCACGTACCACATGATGTATGAGGGCTGCATTTTTTATGTCAAAGATTTTCCTCAAAATAAGCACAATCACTTGTACAATAATTTCATATGCCTCACCCTGAGCCAGGTGGACACTGGATATCTGAAATGTCAAGTGGCATAAAATTATGAATGGAGAATGGAGAAGTAGTGCAAAAGAAAACCAATTGCTGCAGCTAGGAAGCAGATTTAAACACCATACAGACAGTTTTGTGAAAGTACTTTACCAGGTATATATCCCTGATGATAACACCAGGCTCACAGCACATTGCTGACTTACAGATTTCAAAATCTCTTAATTAAATAAGACGTAGTTTACAATGATGTAGACTGAATCATTTCTTATGTTCTTACACTACCCACCTGATAGATTTTAAGTTTTTCCAACAGGTTTTTGAGGTTAATATTAGTAAATAAACATTTTAGCCTCTAAACTGACTTTAAATAAGATCTGTCTTCATCTGTTGCAGTGAAGCTCTTACATTAAAGCCCTAATAAATCTTTCTAGATATTTTGAATAAAAAAAAAAAATCACATATAGCATGGCTTAAGTCTTAGACAAAATTTAACCTAGGAAAGAGAAAAACAGAGAGAGATTTGCAATGCCAGTTCTTGTTTCTGCAAGCACTTATACTTTAAGGATAATAGTAATCTCATTGGCTCCTTGTATGCATAATATGCATATAGGAAGTTAGAAAGAAATACATGATAAAAAATAGTCTGTTTAATAAAGAGACAAAGAAAAACAGAAATTCAGAATGGCTCCTTGTTTCCTAGCATCCTTTCATGGCAAGAGTTTATCCATCAGGGACATAGCACCTGCTAACCCTACTGCAAGGGCAGAAAATGAAAGAAATAAAAACTTCATTCATAAAATTCAATAAGCTTGGCTAAACTGAAAGGAAGCTTTCACTGCTCACTCTTTTCATTTCCTGACTCTTTTTCTCCTTTTGTCATTATCTTTTTCCATACACACCAAAAAATAGACTTTCAACAAGAAGTTGTCTTATCAAATAGTAAATAACTCTGGATCTGCCACTGTTACAGCTCTGTACCTTCCCAGCTTACCTGACAAAAAGAACGTGCAGTTCTGGGTCTGAGTAGAGTGGCATTTACAACCATCTATTCACAGTTTTCACCAAACTGCTCTGCAAGGATGACAAAAGCTCCTCAGTAATGCACAAACTCATCCTTAAGTGACAGATGAAAGCTAATTTATAAGTACAATTCTTTATTTTTGTTGTTCCAGGCAATAGAAATAGTACACCATAAAACTATCTGATCTATTTATATTTCTATTTCATTATAACTATATAGCTTATAACTTTTCAATATATAATGTATATGTTATTTTTACCTATTATTTTTTCCTGAGATTGTGTCAAGAAGTCTTAGACTAACCCTTTGTTTTACGTTTTCTAAAGACAATGTATCATTCTCAATAGTAAAGGCTTTTCCATCTGAATTTCAGATACCTTAGATGAACACGAAAAAAACAAAAGAAAGAAAATGAATGAAGACACTGGTTAATAAAATGGGCAATAACTACAAGTAATAGTATTGCCAACTACTCCAACTGGATATTTCAAGTCTTTTGCAGATATCACAGAATTGCTATGATTTGAAGACAAAATCATTCATAAATCTCTGCTCTTATGAGAGCTTCTGTTGTCCAAGGGAAAAATGAAAGGGGAAGTAAGAAAATACCTTTCTGAAAATCTACCCACAGAATGACAGCCTTTGTCAGCAGGTGCACCCTGGGGCGGGAAGGGGGTCTTTACATTCTGAGCGAGGATGTTAAGGATGGGTATGAAGAGTTTAGAAGACTGAAACTCCTAACTTCTGTTTTATGCAAAACATCCTCATAGAAACATTTTAGATGGATGTCACCAAAAATGATTGTATTTGAAAAGCAATATGGCTAGAAAACGATGTTGCAACCTTCAAGTATGAAGAGAGGTTGGATATTGTAACAGTGCTATGCATGACCAAAACCAATATAAAAGCCTGTTTCCAATAAGCATGTGAGCAATTTGACCAATAAAGGGACAAGCAAAGATTTGTGTAGATGCAGTTAAGAGGCACAGGAAAACATGTAACCAGCCGCCACCCAAGTAATAGAATTTGCAAGAGGAAAGAGAAAGAGTTCTGACTTAGTTGACAAAACAGCTCTCAAATCTGGTCACCCTGACCTAGGACACCAAGAAACATCAAAGACTACGCTCATCAGTACTCCTTAAACATCATCACTTTCATGGTAATGCGTGGTCACAGCCAATCAACAGAAAAAGTGTTAAATACTAACAGTTTTAGTGATAAGTACAGATAGAGATTAATCATTAGCACAAAGTGTGTTACTAAGGAATAATCTAGTGAAATTTTCTTCAAAATTTGAGACTAACTGTATTTATTTGTGTTCTAAACACTCCTATCCCAGTGATCCCTAACTGCCTAACTGATAACTGTATACACATGCATATATATTCAGTTACAACACAGCATTGCCTAGATGCATCTTTACAGTGTCCCTGGGAAGTGTGTTTAGTCACTAATACTGACTTTTCACAGGGGCTAAACAGATGTTCTTGAAATACTAAGCAATTTGCTCATAGACAATTTGTCTTTGTTTAAATTCAACTGCTTATACATTCCACAGTTTTTGTGTATCCGGTTATCAAGACTGGGAGCCTGATAGAGTTTGCTATAGGTCCTGTGCAACCTGTTTTTCCTTTGCAAAGAATATGACAACCTTCCAGTTTTCACTTTGATATATGCAAAAGAGTGCACAAAAGCATAAGCATTCAGATCAGGGAGATTTTCTGCAAATATGGTAGTAATACTAATTATTTGTATTCTTACAGGAACAAATTTAGAGTGAAAAAAATGGACTGGTGTTGCTATTAAGGTAAACACAGTACCGAATTATAAGGTAGAGATCTTGAGGAAATACTCAGTTTTAATAAGATTATTAGAATCCAAACTAATTATGAATCTATTCATCCTAGATTTTATTCAAAGTTTCCATTCACTTCACTGAATTCTAGATTCAGGTTTCAGTATCCAATATAAAGAATATTTTGTCACTTTTTAAAATAAAGAACCAGAAGATATGGCCAGCTTAGAAGCAAAGAAATGTTATAAAATGTGAAGGGAAGAGTTCACATTTTTAAGATTTGGCTAATCAAACCCAATTATGTAGAAAAAGACATTCGTATCTTAGATCCTAATTTATTTTGTTACACAGAAATATTTCTAGTCATATTAGGAGGAATGACTGAGGGCAAAAATACATTTCCACATTTCCATTAAGAAAGATTTTTAAGGTAGTTTATAATGCATTAAAAAATCACTGCAGTGAATATGATTTAGAAATAGGAAATATTTTGGACCCAAAATAGTGCACAAGATGTGATGTTCAACTGTCTACAAACTATATTTTATTAAATTCTTTGGCATGTTTGTGTGTTTGAGTGTTTGAATATTTTGAGGAATTGATCTCAATATGAGACTGTAGAAACTACTTATCTAAGCAATTATTTTTTCACAGGCAGTTGAATGATAAATTGACGATGAATTCACAGTAAAACAGTTTCATGATAAATTTAAATTCAGATACCGACAGATTATTCTATGTAGATGAAAATAGATCTTCACAGAAGTAAACATTTATCATACAGCTATTGTTACAGCAGAATGTGGGAAAGTATTCTGACAAAAGAAATTATCAGTGGAGTTATGTAATCATTATTTTAACTTGTTTATTATCTTTTGATAACTAAGATAGTATTGAATGCACAATGCTGTATCCACAGAATTCATTGGATTCATTACTGATGACGTACAGCTACTTTAAAACTACGTTTGGGAAAAGAAAGAAAAGGGAGAAAAAAGGGAGGTGAAAAGCTCTTCCCAGAAACCAACCACAAAGAGCTGGAGTTCCCAGAGAGGAGCACCCTCTGCTCAGTGTTGCGTCCAGTGCAGCAAATGCTGACAACTAAGATGACAACTACGATACCTTTGAAGATGATGATGATTTTTCACTACATTTTTTTTATTATTATTTTTTTCTTTTCCCCCCCTGCCACTACACTCTTTTCACTGAAAACAACTCAATGCGCATATTGCTTTTTCTGGTTTATCATGGCATTAGTGTCTTGTGGTTGTGGCAGTCATATCCTATGAGAACCCATCATCCCAATGTTATCTGGGCTTGCGGGTTCGAAGTTGTGAACATAGACCCAATAGGACAACAGCATGAAACCCCAAGGAAAGACTCTGCTCAAGAGACGTTGATTTTTGGCCTCAATAATTAAAGGAAAAGTGTAGAGCTGCAAGCCAAAGACAGGCTACAGAATTGCAGGTGGAAGGGCCTTAGCACCACACAGATTAAGATACTTAGAGCACTTTGTAACAAGAAAAGGACCAAGATTTCACCCTAGACAACTGAAGGACCACAATATAAATAAGTATATTATCCAGTAATTCAGTATGACAGAATTTCAATAACATGCTTAAAAGAAATCATCTGACAAGCTAGTCACCTCAATTATATTTGCATACAAAAGAAAATAATGTGCACTTTTATCATATATTTACCCCATCCTAAAGTAGACATTGAAATAGATAAGATGATTGTATCCTGAATAGTCTGTTTATTCCTAGTGAGTCTCAGGGAAGTCCAGTGTGAGTTGTTCAGATGCAATAATCTGAACTGATGTTCACAGAGAAGATTTCCAGCTTTGAAGATGAATAATAAAAAATTGCCCTAGGAGATGGGATCTCTTTCATTAGAAATAACCCAAAAATAGATATGTGCATGTATTCCAAAACTGGCACATAATAATTGGGTTCACCAATTCGTCACATACAAAATCTTACTTTTGGACAATAGGAAAGCACATCTTATAAATTCAATGAATGTACTGTTGGTGTACTCTGAAATCTGATGAACCTGATGTTCAGATCTAATAGTTAAACAACCAAGTAATAACAGAGCTAAAATTTATGTACATACAATTTTTATTTGCTACCTCATTTCCCTGTATTTATATTTACCCTCTCATTTCTCCTGGTTCTACAGTGCTTTCACTCTGATGCTGGTGATGGGGTGTTATGATGAATCATCACTACCCAAAGTCCTTTGCAGGGAAGAATGTGATGCTGATGTTAGGGGTTTCTTTTTCCTTGATTTATGACCCCACTGAGGGCCATTTTTATGTGTTTACTAACATGATTTTGCACTTTTGTTTTCTTCACTGATATGAAGCTCCACGTTATATCCAGATTTATGATATTTGGTACCTTTTTATGTATGTTAGACACTGCACCTGTGTTCTCTTTGTTACCTCTAAAACCAATTTTTTTTTTCCAGCTCCATATCTGCATTTCTTTAACTAGCCATGGGTGAATTTCTTATAGCTGTGGGGTCTCCAGCGCCAAGCTTGTGTTCCATCTCCTATCATCCCATGCCAATATCCAGCATTTCCACTTCTTAAGGCCTATGCTATTGTACCAGACCCACATTTCTCTACACTACATCATTGTTTCAGAATGGTAAAACTATAGTGCAAAATCAGCACAAAGCTGTGGCAATGCTGTATTATAAGGCTACAGGGTAACAAATGCGATACAGCCAAGATAAATGTAGATGTGATGCATCATTAGGGGTATTTACTGGGAAAGTAGAAACCTATTAATATCAGGGTGAATTCTCAGACCAGATACATCCTGGAAAATGTGTGCAAATTGTTTTCAACACGTTTAATAAATACTAATTGAAATGCAGAAAAAACTTCCTTGGGTAATCAAGTGAATGAAGAGCTTATGTTGCATAAGTAAATGTGAAGTTTGGCTTGATTACTCTAGTAAAACAAAGCCTAAGAAGGGATGTGATCGCTATTTATAAATACAGGCTAGAGAAAAGGATGTGTAGGAATGCATGTAAAGAAGGAAGTCAGAAAAGAGAGAGTTATCTGAAATACACAACCTTGGCACAAGAGCAAATGAAAACAATGTATTTGGAAATCAGAACAAAATACCTAAATTTCCAGGCTGTGGCACTTGGGAACAGCCTTTCAGGAGGGATTACAAAGACAAGAAATCCAATTTCTTCTGAAATGCCATTATACACTGGGACTTCATGGACAGAGCTACATGAGCCACTGTGCTCCATGACTTCTTGATTCCTATGACAGAGAAAATAATGACAGCTAATGAGATTCCACAGAAATTAGAAATGAATGAAGGATTGAGCAATAGGTCCCCATAGTAATGGGACCACTCTTAGATGAGAATTATCTGGTGGGGAGTTAATGAACTCATCTCTGATGTTGTCCTTTGAATTTCTTAGGGTGAGAATATTTCCAAAATAAAAGGGTGCTCCGAAAGTAACGCCTCCTATTTTTATTATGCTGGCCTGTGATGTCGGAGGCGGATGGTGGTGATATAGCAGCAGAGGTTGAATCTTCCCACCAATATTCCATTCCATTTTCCTTGCCATGTTACAGATGGCAGTAGAGGGGCAGTCTGATAAAAAGGCACCTGAGATAAAAGTATGTGTGAACCAAAGGTGTGGAATTGAATTCCTCCATGTGGAAAAAATTGCACCCATTGACATTCATCAATGTTTGTTGAATATTTAGGGAGACCAACCAGTGGATGTCAGCATGGTGAGGTGGTGGGTGGTGTGTTTCAGCAGTGGTGACAGAGACGTGAAAGACAAGCCATGTTCTGTACAGCTGGTGTAGATTTTTACTAGTGCAGCATGTAGGTTCTTGTTCATCATTGGCAAAAAGGCACAGCTCTTGGTGGTGGCTATGTTTAAAAACAGAGTTCTGTAGCTGAGAATTTGCGCTATGCACTAGGGTTATTATGCTCTTTGTATCTCTTGTAGTTTCCATGGAAATAAATAGGAAGTATTACTTTCAGGGCAACTTAATATTTCAAGAGAAGTTGTTTGATTTGTTTTGATTTTGATTGTTGTTTTAATTTATACCAGCAATTAGAATTGCTGATTTTTTTTAATATCAGAGTTTAACTGATAAAGTTGAAATAAAAACATGTAAATTGTTTTTGTGCCTTCCAGTTAGTACATTTCTTTATTACTTAAAATGGTTAGTTACAAACCTCAGTAATTAAAATAAAACTTTTCCATTTTATTTTTTTATATTATTTACTCCATGAAGAACTTACTGACCCATCATGATTCCATATTTTAAGAAGTCTATTCTATTTTGTACTGACATTTAACTTACTGAGAATAGTTATTTGGTACTACCGGCTGACAAAGCTTTCATTTTTATATCATTATGCTTCTTGACCTTGACACTGATAGAAACTAAAGGAAATTGAATTTTTTGGATCTGTTTAAAATATATTCACTTAGGCTATAAATTACATCATTATTTAATAATATCTAATATTCCAGCCAAATCACAATTAAGAAAAAACCCAAAAACTAGTGAGAAGTGATATGATCAGGTAGTGTAGGATATAAAAAACAGAGGCAGCCAGGTAGAGAAGATAGATAGTCAGTTATTGATGCTACGTTTTAATATGTAACACTGAAATCATAGTAATGTTGTACAGCATACCTGCTTTTTGCAGCATTATACACTAAATGGCAAATCCTATCTAGAGTGACAATATTGTCAGTGTGGAAAATACTATGATGTAGAGAAGAAATAACAATTTAATTAATGCAGGGTTGTATGCACAAATTCTGATTTAATAAATAAAGTATTTCAAGTGACAGTATGTTGTCCTGTTAGTAATACAGCTGATATAGTGAACTAATAAAAATATGAATTCACTGTAACGTTTTGAATGGCATGTTGAAATTCTAAATTAAAATTTCAACACTCATATGTGATCATTCTCTAAAGCCAAACATTATGGAAATTCTGTTTGCAGGTACCTTTAAAAAGATAAAGCATTTCTTATTTGTAAGAAAATCATCAAAATGTCAATTCTTTACGATGTATTTTAAATTTCTTTCACCTCTGATTTTATACTTTTTAAATATTATTTTCAGATTATCTTTTGCTTGTATGTATAATTTTCTCATATTTCCTACTAAAATTAATGTTGTTATGTATAGAAAATATAAAATTATATGATGATATACAATACTTCTTCCGTTTATGGAAGCATAAGGTGTTTAACCAGTCTTCCCTTATTGTTTGTATTTTACTTGTCATATCACATTATCATTCTTATTGGGTTTAATTTTCACAGCGTTATCTCAATTTCTGAAAATTCTGAATCCCCAGAAGTATCTAAGAGTTCTCAGCACTGCTCTATTATATCGTCAGCAAGTGAGATCTGGGGTGTTTTCTTATCTAAGAACTCAAATCAGCCTTTTTTAATAATTCAGGGTAACTTTTTTTTCTTTTTTCTTTTTCTATTATCTTTTTCATTTTTATTTATTTTTAAATTTCTGTTTCTATCAGTAGCTTTTTGTGCTGACTTTTACGTCTTGGGCACACAAGAGGACCTCCTTTACATTTCCTTTGTTTTTAGGTGCTCTTTGTGCTTGAAATTGTTGATAGAACAGTTTCAAACTTGTTTAAAATTATAGTTATCAGTTGAATAAAAAACAGACCCTAAACTACTTCTTTTCCTACACCTTTTTTTGCTTCTCCCCTCAGGAGTTAAGCTGAATTGCAGCCACAAACTTCCATTGTAACATTTAGAAAAATATATACCAGAACACCATGCGTGTCTTGGCAATTGTTTTTTTATTTCTTTTCCCCAGACAGAACAGCCAACAATAGAAGCCTTTTCACAGCTTTATAACAACTTACAACTTTTATATTTAACAACAACAACAACAACAAAAAATGCAGCACAGTCTGCATTCATCGGAGT
Source organism: Penelope pileata (assembly GCA_013396635.1). Classification (NCBI taxonomy): domain Eukaryota; kingdom Metazoa; phylum Chordata; class Aves; order Galliformes; family Cracidae; genus Penelope; species Penelope pileata. Next base: position 117,969 of record WBMW01001082.1, on the reverse strand, counting down.
TATGATGTGGGTTTCTGTAGAGACCCTTCGTGACACATTGATGGCACAGATGACTCTATGGGCAATCCACTTCCCCCGTAGTTTTAGGTGATGGTTTATAGCTGTGCTGTTATCTCTGCACTGCCATAGCTACACTACTACTAGCAAATAAAGCAGCTCCCTTAAAGCCATGTCTGAAATACACTGTAATCTCTCTGACAATGGTAAAAACATAATTTTTGGTGCCTACGTGGTGGAAGGCCTGGAGTAATGTTGCAGAAGAGAATGAAGGCCCACAGAGGTGATATTTCTGCTATGTCTCTAAGTGGTTTTAGATACTTGGCCATGATCAAAACAAACAAGTGCCAACAGTGAGAATAATGCACATCATGTCTGAATTTATGTAATTATGGAGAGTAGATGTTGCTTTCGCGGTGGCATAGATCTAAACAGACATGGATAGGAAATGCCAAACAGTGGAAGAAAACTCTGCACTGTAGGATTAGGATTAGAAAACTGAAGACGGAGCTGCACAGGGAAACCCCAAAGAGGAGCAGCAACCAGAAAGGTGCTTTGTGAACTGGATGCTGATCTAAGCTGAAATGAGTAACAGCAAGACTGGGGGTGTACACAAATTAAATATATCAGAATAAATGCAATTGCTCTGATCAGGCACAATATTTAGATCACAGAATCATAGAATATCCCAAACTGAAAGGAACTCATAGGGATCATTAAGTCCAACTCCTGGTTCCACACAGGACCACCAAAAATCAGACCACGTCTGAGAGCGTTGTCCAGACATTTCTTGAACTCCAGCAATCTCGGTGCCATGACAGCTTCCCTGAGGAGCCTGTTCCAGTGCCTGACCACTCTCTCGGTGAAGAATGCTTTCCTAACACCCAATCTGACCCTCCCCTGATGCAGCTCCATGTTGTTCCCTTGCGTCCTGTTACTGTCATGAGAGAGCAGAGATCAGCACCTGCCTCTCTGCTCCCCTCATGAGAAAGCTGTAGGTTGCCATGAGGCCTCCCCTCAGCCTCCTCTGCTCTGGGCTGAACAAACTGAGGGACCTCAGCCACTCTTCATATGTCTTTCCCTCCAGACTCTTCACCATCTTTGTAGCCCTTTGTAGATGGACGTAAATAAGATCACAGTATATGCAGCCCTGACCTAAATTTGCTAGCAGCTGCAAACTTAAACTGGGAAGACAATCTTAGCCCCAACAAACTCAAAGCTATAATCACAAGTGCAGTTACACAGTGTGTTGCGTTTACCACAGCATAGGTGAGGTCACTGAAACTCTATATCCTCAGGTCTAGGCAGTGGCAAGTCTGAGCACATCCCTGCGCTTTTCTGTAAGTTTATTTTCTTAATTATTTTACTGGATGTCCATGCCCACATGCTGGCTGGGGGCTGCAGGATCTTTGTAGGCAGAGGCCAGGGCTGTCTCGTGCTGGACACAGCCAGTTCCACCTGGTTCTAGCCGGCTTCAGGCCCCACCACAGGGCACAGCTGAGCCCAGCCCCAAGATGGTGGCACCACAGGGAAAACAGATTTCAGCGAAGGCACAGTGGGCACAGGCAGAGGAGGAGGCCCCGAGCCGGGGAGACACAGCAGAGAGGCCCCAGGCCTGAGGAGGAGAAGGGCAGGAGGGGCTCCAGGCCCACATCAGGGATTGCCCTGCAGCCCTGCAGAGCCCACCTGGAGCAGATCTCCACCCCGCAGCCCGGGGAGGGCCCACGCTGCAGCAGGGGGACATTTCCTGAAGGAGCTGCGGCCATGGGGAGCCCTGTGGGAGCAGGGTGTTCCTGAAGGGCTGCAGCCTGGGTCAGGGCCCCACTGGAGCAGGGCAGCGAGTGAGGAGGAAGGAGCGGCCGAGAGGGGCTGGGGTGGGCTGAGCACAACCCCCATCCCATGCACACGTGTAGGGGTAGCTGATGGGAGTGAAGGGATAAGATTGGGCTTTGGGAAGGGGGTAAAAGGATGGGGATTGTTTTAGTGCTTGTTTCTCGTGAAATAAATCTATTTTAATTGACAATAAATACAGTTGAATTCTACATGGAAGTCCTTATGAACTGTATAAGATGTGATATTCGTAACGCATAGTGTTTAATAATGTTTAATTCACAAAGACACCAACATAATTGCACTCTAGTCCTGAATCCTGATCTACACACAAGTAAAGAAGTTTCAATTTTTTTTCCCTTGGTACTAATTTTGTTTTTTGACTTAAGTACTATCCTTCAGTTTAAAAACATAGCTTTGTTTGCATTTTCTCTTGTGTTTAATGTATGCATTTTAATTCTTTAATTAATTTTATACTTAAGAAAGATAATTTTGGCTAATGTTATGTTTATTTTCAACAACTTGTATCAGCACCGACTGAATTATTCCGAAATTGGAATGGAATCCAATTTGACGTGCTTTTGTATTCCTGACAACATTGCTGGAAAAAACAGTATGGTAATGCCATGGGCAATTGTTCATATATACAAATATCTGAATTTTGTTTGATCAGAACATATGTATGAGAGAGCAAGCTATTTGTTCATGATATATGAGATGAATATCTCTGATCCCAAGAAACTGAAGAATGAGAATCAGATGGTGATTATTAATTTCATGTAAACTATTTTACAAGTAAACCAAGAGCAGGAGAATCTTCTTTTCCTTCCGTTTGAGGTTGGGGGTAGAGAATCTTATGACTTATCAGTTCCGTGGGTTTTTTTTGTTTTTGTTTTTTTCCCCATGCTGCGAAGCCTTGCTTATTTTCTTTGTCAGAATGAAATGTATGAACAATGAACCAGCAAACAAAGAAAAATGACTCGTCTTTGTTGTTGCTTCTGAGATCCCACTCTCAAAGGAAGTGTGTTTGGTATATGCAAAGCTGATTCACTGAAGAGGAAAAAGGATTAAGTTAAATTTGCTACTTAATGTAATTCCACTTTCTTCACTCTACTGATAGAATAAAATCATCTGAACAAGGCTCTAAAGGTACATGTGGAATATATGTGGAGTATCTTGGAAGTTTTCATGCTGTCAGTGGTTTTTTTTTTTTTTTTTTTTTTTTTAAGAAAAATTGCCCTTGCTAGACAGGGATATTCAGATGGGATAATCAAATGCAAAGCAAAATTATTTCAGTAATCTGAGCTTTCAAATATTTGATCAGATGTTGAATCATGATTATTTGATTCACATCATCCATCAATAAAACTTCCTAATCTGCTAGTACTGCTGTTATAAAATAGGTCTCTTTTACCCAAGTTCCTTAGAAAAAGTGTTTGTGCATTGCATTGTCATAGGTTTTCCCTTTAGGAAGAAAAGAGAGAGAGAGGAGATTCATAAACTAGCCAGGACCGCCTACTGTGATGAAAGGTTGAGATCACTTTTGAGTATTTGCTATAGATCTCCTGAGTGATTTTTTTCGTATGCTGTATGAATGTGTGGTAGAAATAGAGCTTCTCTTAAAAGCAAATATTTGTGTCTGCCTCAAATTGTTATTCAATGAGAAATCATATACCTCCCTCATTGCCTGTGTTATGCTTTTACAGTTGAAAACAGCAGTGGGAAATGACTATTGATTTGTTGCACAATTTTTTCTTGCATTTCTACTTCATCATGTTTATATACAACATAACCTGTGTGTGTATTCCTTCTTGGACCATTATAGAACTTCTATATCTGTTCTCTTTCTGAACCCCAGAGCAAAATTCATCAGAATATTAAACAAACAACTCACTGTTTCCAATAGATTCACTTTCCAAGGAATATCTGTAGGGAATACCAACATAAAATATAACGGTCAGGTGCTCAGATGGTCTAACTCACTACAGGTCTACTTAATGTTGCATTCATATTAATTTACAGTATACAGTATAGGTATATCTTACCTATCGATCATAAATCATGTTTATTTCCAGCAAACCAAGACCAGTCCTGAAACTGTAAGTAAAACAGCTTCCAATGGAAACTGCATCTTTCTGAATTACTTAAGACAAAAATCGCTACCTGCTAGACTGGTTTATTTCAGTAAGATTGTGCTGAAGTAAAGCAGATGAAAAATATGGGGAAGGTCTGCATCCCTCAATATCTTTTTCTAAGCACTGCTTTTTTTGGATTCAGTTATGTAGGCATAAGGAGTACTGACCATTAGGATTTCTCCAGTCCTCCGTTAAACTCAAACACCTAACTCATGAATAGTACTCAGAGCTACTTTCCACCTAGGAGTAAATGATGGGAATTCTGAACACTGACAACTGGAATCGAAGCATTTAAGAGGACTCATATTTTTACTTAAGAATCATATTGGTAAGGACAACTGCCAGATATTTTTCCTGTCCAAGGAAATGTTACTATACCTTCCTGATGGGAGGAGTCAGAATATCTCTCGATACATTTGAAGAACAGCTGAGATGTGTTCTTGGTTGTTTCCTTAGTAGAGGGTGGACATGTAAAGTAATATCAGAGATCCTGAATGGTCCTGAGGAGGATTGCTTGCAGAAAGCTGTTGGGAAATGGGATGATCTGGGCATGCACAGAAGCTCAGTCAGAGATCTTGAATTATGCTATTATTCAACAGAAGTCACTTAATACCATACCCCTCAGCACTGGGGTCTTGTGTACATTGTAAGGAGGATGAAAGAAGGCACTTTACAACCTTGTGATCTTTGACTTTCCATGCAGGGAACAACCACTGTGTGGTGCAAAGAGGACCTGAAACATTACTGAAGTTTTCCCAGTGAAAAATAATCTTGTGGGATCTTGGAAGAGGCAACAGTGCCCGACCTCAGCTTTCAATTACCAGTTTCTCATTAACACTTGAACTAAAACCCCAGAAGATCTGCATGAAGGGATGAAAATAGTAGGATACTCAATTTCTGCAATATATTTCAAATAACATCTATTTCTGCTGTAGCTAAGATTGTTTTTTGAGTGAAAAGAGAATATTAATTGTTGATACCTCACAGACATCTGAGTAGCTGCAGAAGTTGCTTTAGAAACTGTAAGAATTTGATCCTCTGAGGTTCTGAACAGAGGAAATGGGAGTCCTCAGTGCCTGTAATGAACTTTATTTTAAATTAGTTTATTTAGACACTGTTAGCATAAAATTCTACTTGCTTTTAGTAAAGCTCATAGGATTTTTCTTGCTCACATGAAGGCAGAATTCACATATAGATACATGAAGAAGCAGACAAGAAAATATATTAATTTGAATAAAAATCTTTTGGAAGTGATGTTCCTTGATATCTTCAATGTGATTATTTTTAAGCACCAAATTTCTGTTTCTCCTTATGGAAGTGTAGAAAAAGCAATAACTTTACTGGCCAAATTCATTTGGGGATTATATTTGTCTGTTCCACAGCTGCAAGTAACTGCATCAATTATCTGAAGTATATTAATGGATTATTCAGAAGAGAACACAGTTGGTAATAACAATAAAGCCAAAAGCTTTTTGCATAGTTAATGTCTAGACAGTTACATTAAGTTACTAAAAAACGAGTGAGACGTAAAACCGTGAACTTGAACATTTAGCATTCTCAAACAATATGCTTGTTGCTTATTAATTGTACTGATGTGACATTACCGATTAGTTTAATAGAAAACATAGATGTAATTATCATAAACAGAAACTTAGAGTTAGTCACTCAGCTACCTAGCTAGTTTTCCATAATCAAAAGAAAAAAAAAAAAAAAAAAAAAAAAAAAAAAAAAAAAAAAAAAAAAAAAACACCAAGGAAAGACATTGAGTCTAGGCTGAATCTACTGACAATAAAAGAAATATTTGAACTATGTCCTCTGTCTGTAATATCCTTTCAGCAGATGTAATTCAGTATGAGCTGGTATCAGTAATGTTTCCAGCCTGTGCAAGAAAGGAAATTCTGCATCAAGGTAACTTTCATTCAAAACAGAGTGGTATCAGTTTTTAGTAGTGGGGTTTCCCTGAGTCCATTTGAATGACAATGCAACTAATTGTTGTTAGAGGAGTTTTATGGCATGCTGGTGTTCTTACAGAGTCATCCATGAAACTGAGATTGTTTTTTTTTTTTCCCCTTCTCACCCTCACAAAGATTTGTTTTTGTCAGTGAAGTCCAAATTTGATATTTTATTCCTTTCCAACCTGACTTTATTATTCTCGAGCATACTTTCCACTAGAAAATGTGAAAAATCAACAAGAAAGGTTGGAGCATGAAAAATAAAACAAAAACTTTGATTTTCTTGAACAACAGAAAGACAACAATGATATTACATATAAATTATTTTTTTCTGAAAAATCTTGTGAAAAACTAATTATTTCAAAATTCCCAACTGCTCTCAATAACAATGGACCTTTCTGTTCATTGGTGTTAATAAAGAAACATGACAACCTCAGCATTTAGAGACCTTATAATATTAGTCTTCCTTGGGAGATGAGCTCTACAAACAAGTCTGGAGAGAATATGACCTTTTGTTAAAGTGATAAGGAACTGATACTATGACAGCAGGTACAATATGAAAGCATAAATAGAAAGTGAATTTGAGTCTCGCTAAAATAAGCAAGGGGATTACATAGCTAGATTAAATTGGAAACTGGAAAACAGTTTACAAATTCAAATGCTGGAAATGATTAGAATTTGTTCTTTAATTTTCTTTAGTGCAGGATCCAATCAAACTAGAGATATTTTCATATTCATGCTTTGAGTTTGGAATAACCAGTGTCATGTTTATGCAAATACTGCCTGATTAACATGATCTTCTCTCCAATTAGAGATTAATAAAGCTACTAATGAGATTTGCATCTCCTGTATTTAATTTAAACATTTATGTGAATTCCAATCAAATCCAACACCCCTGTATTTACCAGAAGAATAGAAAAATAGAATAAGAAATAAAACCTAGACTGTCAGCAAGAGCTGGAATGGGAAACACAAGATATGTCTAAAGTCCTAACCCTTTAGGGGATTTTGCCTTCAAGAGAGGTAACTGTTCAAACCTTTGAATTCAGTCTTCAAAGTAGGTGTCTACAGGTGTTCCCTGGGAGAAATAAACTAACTTACCTCCCAGAAATGCAAACAGAGAAGGAAACATGGCTGATGCCCACATTTGTATAGTATCCAAACTGAGGGGGACTCAGATTCTCCCTAAATTGAGTACCTCCATCGATATACTAATACATGCCTATTAAAAATGAATTGTCTTTTATTTGGGGGATGAGACGCATTAGCAACTTGGTACATTTTTGATCAGCTCATGAGAATAAACCCAAACGTGCCTGCATTTCTGAAGACGGGCAAGTTATTTTACTCAGATGCTTTTGGTTCTTCTTTTTTTCTATTTTGTCATAGAAAGGTTATAACCCCACAGATGTCCTTACATGAGCAAGCCCTTTTGGATCTTCAAACAAATTTGTGTTTAATTGCTGTAACTCAGATGAATACAGGAAGGATCACTCGCTCCAGTGTGGACTTCTTCATGTAAAATGAAAATACAATTGTAGGTCAAGATGGATTCAGATGAACAAGGTTTCTGCATCCTCCTTTTAAAGACAGAAACTTAGTATTCACAAACATATAATGTGTTGACTCAAAGTCCTTTTCTGAACGTTCTCGTAATCTATTTCGTTAAATCTGCAGTAATAGTGAGAAAGCCACTCTTTTCTGATTTCCAGACACAACCCACTCTAATTGCTGTTGAGTCTACTAATTTTCTCCATCTGAGCAGACCTACTGCATAATTCCCATTCATTGCAGCACGTGTGCGGTGCTACATTTACAGCCCTTTTGAAAACTGAAACCATAGCAGCTCAGGTCTCTCTGAGGAGTTATTTGACAAATACATTTTGTCTCTAAATGACATGTTATCTGTCTAGCACACATTAGCATAAGTAAGTAAATTTGCAACTTGTTATAATAAGGGCATATTTCTAGAATTATATTTACTCAGGATAGTCTAAATTATTTCCAAATGTATTTTTCATACTAGCAACTACCAACTCCACTACTTTTGATAATTAAGGAAATTATCAAATTTAGAAAAACAAATTAAGTATACAAGTAGGTATGGGAAAAAGAATAAAGTGGGAGAAATAGAAGGAAAATAATAGTTACTTTTCAAATTATGCATAATATTACTTTGGCTAAAAGAAACAGAACAGTGGCAAAGAAACTACTGTTTTTTAAGTACGTTGATTGTTAGTTGCAAAATGGCGTTCTATTCTGGATTCTTCATCCTGAAATTTTTCTTTCATTGTTACATAGTTTCTGATTTTGACCAAGAATAGAACAACACTGGTATGTGTACTTCCTAAGGTTGATAGAACTTAGTGGCCCTGAAGAAGCCGTTTATCTGCAGATGCTATCTATCTAAGAAATGTTGGAAAACTCTTTCCCATACAAATACAGAAAGCAAAGTAATACTAATGTATAATGAAATTAGGTCACATAGTAATATGAAAAGATGAATTTCATACTTTTGAATGTAATTCTTTCAGTCTAATTCATTTGGTGAATTGATCAAAATGCGTTCCCTAAGGTAACAGCAGGGATCACCATCTGAGTGATATACTTGTCATGTGAATCTTAAATCCAAGGTCAGTGTTCTAATCTTTGCACAATTTTTAGTATTTTTATGTTTTTATAGGAGACTGTATAGATTACAGCAACTTCATCAGGGATAGAAAATCCATTTAAACTTCTTTTTTTTTCAGTATATGTAGTTTTGAGGAATCTCAAATGATCTTCTCTTTCAAACCAGGATGAGAATTCTGTGATTACCAAAACCACTGAAATGTATTTTTCTTGTTTTAGGCACTGATTTTCTCACAGTTTCAGCTTTTAATTATTCATTATTTACAAATACATATGTTGATTACTGAGCTCAAAGAATCATAGAATACTTGAGTCGGAAGTGACCTCAAAGCCCATCCAATTCCAACCCTCCTGTTGCAGGCAGGGTTGCTACCCACCAGATCAGGTTACCCAAGGCCCTATCCAGCCTGGCCTTGAGCACCTCCAGAGATGGGGCATCCACAGCTTCTCTGCACAGCTTGTTCCAGTGCCTCACCACCCTCTGAGTAAAAAATTTCTTCCAAACATCTAATCTAAGCTCCTCTCTTTTAGTTTAAAGCCATTCCCTCTTGTCCTATCACTATAGGACTGTGTAAAAATTTGGTCTCCCTCCTGTCCTTTTAAGTTTTGGAAGGCCACAATGAGGTCTCCCTAGACCCTTCCCTTCCCCAGGCTGAACAAGCCCGGCTTCTTCAACCTTCCTTCACAGGAGAGTTCCTTCAGCCCTCTGAGCATCTCTGTGGCCCTCCTCTGGACATGCTTCAACAGGTCTGCAACTTTCTTGTGCTGAAAAAGATTATGTTGAGGGTTGACTCTCAATAGATTGCAGTGAGGAAGCTGCTCTGCTACATACAAAACCTTGACCTAGAATCAGGTTGTCTACAAATGATTTAGCACCAGGTTCCTCGCAAACATGCAGTATATGGCAGAGGAGAAATGATACCACATCTGTCCACACTTTGCTCCAGCCACTGGAGCAGGTAGCTATTGCAAGCCCACTGAGGTGCCTTTGTTCTGCAGTATTGCTGTGTTCAGGGGGACGATTCTGACTTAGAAGAATTCAGTCACAATCCCACAGATTGCAGCCTCACTCCAGGGCTCCTCAGCCAAGAACATACATCAAACAAGTGAAGATGTCCAGTCACTCTGTGTTCCTGACCGAAATGTAATTCAACAGATCTCTTTTTTTGTCTAGATTGAATGATTCTTGAGGTTAAACATGAAAGAAATTGTCTTATTTAAGTGCTTTCATTCTGTAAATAGATTTTGTGTTTTGGGAATACATCAGAACCATGAAGTATTTCTAAAATAGGAAAGTGTGAGAATCCAAGAGCAACAGAATTTTGCACTTATGGGTATGAAAATCCATAGTATAATATTACTCAATCTGTGCATCTCTATTTTCAAGAGGCAAAAATATGCTCTTTAGGGGTAGTTAATGATGGGCCTTTTAGCAAACATCTGTAAAGATATTCTAGGAGTTTCAGAATGCATGTACTAGTGTTTGCAAATTTCAGGCTTAATTGAAAACAAGGTCAGAATTTCCTGTATAATTTGGATTTGTTCTCAAAACACCTGCATAGATGTGCACATCATTTATGAGGATGAACCAACTAGGAGAGAACAGCTGAGTGTCCTTTACTTAACAGAGAATGTCCTTTGGTTGTTGCATCACAGGGAGTTATTGTGTTTCTGTACATGTTATAAGGGATTAAACACCAACAGGGAATTTAAATTATCATAAATTTTCTTAACTCTTGTGGTCCCACTCTTTTTGAGATGCATTTTTGATATATAAGCAAACCTGAAGTGAAGATAAAAAAAAAAAAAGAGAGAAAAAGCCATGTTAGAACACAACGGTGCTGATGCTGGATTTATTCAAAAAAATATATATTTTATAATGTAAAAAATGACTTTGAAGTAGTAATATCAGAAAGGTATGAATATCAGTGGATTTGATAGAACACCATGAACAAGTAACTGAACAAGCACTATGTGACTAGTTTTCTGCTGTTAGTCATACCAACTTAGCTCTATTAGTAATAATAGTTTAGTGGATAAAAAGTTAGTTTTCCTACTAGGGAAAAGAAAATTGATAACAGTCTCTATAGATGGTAAAGTCAGGTAAGAGGTACAGCAAGAAGATAAGACTTTGCTTAGTGTAACAGGATACAGTGTTCTACATGCATTCTCTGTACTATCCATGTATGCAAGTGGTTAATAGAAAACTTCATATCAGAATATAGTTTAATATTTAAGTCAGTTTTTTGAGGAATGTGGGTTGAAAACTCTGAAGAAGAAAGTAGAAATAAACTTCCTCTGTTCTGCTTTTCTCTTGGACATGAGTAAACTGGAGCAGCAGACACAAGGAAGAGTTTATTTAATAGTTTTACTGCTCAGATTTGTGAATCCAGACCTCATCTGCAGCACCAAAAATATTCCCTGAATATGAAGTTACACGTACATGTGTTCTTGATGATGTCCATTCAAGATTTTTCTCACCTGTGTACTGTATATCACTTCATCTCTTTTATGAATGGAGCTGTGGGCTGTAAAATGAATAACGATAAAAAACCAGACCCCTCCTCCCCAAAAGTTTGATGCTTCCAATAAGGTGAGAATTGAAGTGAATCTTACATGTAATGTATTACTGATGAATGCTGTCCTAACCACAAATAGCAGAATACTAGCAATAAAACAAACTCTACTAGTTTGGAAATCTTTTTGTCTATTCTTGCTGTTATTTTACAAGTATTATTTTGCTTGAAAATGAGAGTTGTTAAAAGCCTGCCCTTTTTCATTGTTTTTTGTTTTCTGACAAGCCGATCTGATTGCAAACCATCTAACAGAAAGTTTATTCAAATGTAGCATTAAATGATAAGCCAGAGCTTTTAACATTGCTTAGTAGAAATGTATGATAGAATTTGTGTTTGGAAAAGTTGCTGTGCACAGTTTGATGCTTATACAACCCAACAATGACACAAATTCAGTCAATAATGGAGGCAGGCAGAGTTTAGAAAATGGCAACAGGAATTCAGCGTAATAGAATGTGGCGATGGCAGCTTGCTGCAAAATTAAATGCCCTGGTGCCTGAACTGATATGATCCAAGAGACACAGTTCAAAGGCACAAGCTGATCTCAGCAATACCCAGATCTGGAGTGATACAGTCACTTGGTAGCATCGTTGGTGTTTGGCTTGAGGCTGTTTGCTGTTCACTGGAAGGACTTCAGCATCTATTAAAACGATCTTTCATTTAACTACCAGAAAAATGCCTCAGCTGCTAAAAGAATGAAACTTCTAAAAGCATGCTATTATGAATCAGGATCGTTCCAGCACTAGGCATTTAGAGTTCTCTGGTGTGTGCATTATTGGCGTCATTATCCCGATTATCAATGTCTACTTGGCTCATTTATCTGTGGATATAAATCCATGTGTTTATGCTGAGTACTCACTGAGCATACAGGAATATTTCAGTGCATAAAACTTGGCCAATCACTTTGATAAGGTTAAAAGACCACTTTAAAATGACTAGCTCACTTCCCCAAAACATCACTTTAAAAAAGCATTGAAATTTCCTGTAATTTGAAATATCCAGCAGTCAGAAGCTTCGCAAGCTGTAGACTGCATACTTTGTCCAAATTTTTTTATGCTGTGACCATGTGTCTGAGCGCTACTTATAATTTACAGGCAAGATTACAGAGGGCTCTCGCTATATGATTCCTATCCCCAGATGCCTGTTCCACAGCAGGAATGAATCAGTTTCTCACATTGCAGACTGAATCACTGCAAATTACTGCTGCTGTAGGAAGCAAAATAACTGTTGTATTGGCTTTTTCTAGTTCATATAGTATGGAAATGGAGGTGCTCTTTAGAAGTACCTGAGAAGTCTCCATGTTAAAGCGGAAATGTGTGAGAAAAGGTTTGGATGCATAGCCAGGGGTTATGTGATGCTTGGCTGTGATCATCATTTGTGAGTCAGGCGTATGTTGAGTAGAATATTCTATAAGACCATAATATCCAAGGTCACAGGTCCAAGATATCTTCAAGTACTTAAAGGGGGCTTATGAACAGGAGGGAGACCAACTTTTTACATGGTCTGGTAGTGATAGGACAAGGAGGAATGTTTTTAATCTAGAAGAGGGGAAATTTAGATTAGCTATTAGGAGGAAATTCTTTACTCAGAGGGGGTTGAGACACTGGCACAGGCTGCCCAGAGAAGCTGTGAATGCCCTGTCCCTGGAGGCATTCAAGACAAGTTGGATGTGGCTCTGGGCAGCCTGATCTGGTGGGTGGCAATCCTGCCCACAGCAGGGGGGCTGTTGAATGTTTATGGAAACCAAAAAGTGAATGTGAGCAAAGTGAAGAGATGGGTGGTGCGTTTCAGCAGTGGTGACGGTGACAGTGGTCAACTTCACTGATGTAGATTTTTAGAAGTACAACATGCTGGCTTTTGTTCATCACTGTCGAAAATGCAATACTAATGGTGGTGACTATGCTGAAAAATACAGTTTTGTAGCTGAAAATTTGTTCTGTCAAATAATGCTACTATGCTCTTACATCTTTTGTAATTTCCATGGAAATAAACAGGAGGCATTACTTTCAGAATGACCTACATATGAACAATTTTTTTTCCTTTTCTTTGACACAATTTTGTCTGTGCAAAAGACAAATCATACATTCTGCATGCTAGCCAGTCTCCTAGAGTGTGAAATATAATCACTGTGAGCAATCTATTCTTGTTGTCTTTTTGAAACACAATGAAAATGTTAGGAAATAGAGGACCCGACAGCAATGCTACATCCAAAACTGTGCATCCTCAGAGACAGAAAAAGATAATGAGAGTGTCAGAAAGAGTAAAATTTTGAATCTTAAGAATCAAGGAAAACTTTGTCTTTCAACTGACTGGGCTTCAATCTAGTAATTCAATTTCTAAAATTTGGTATTTGAATAGAGGGACAAAACCAGATCCTTATCTTGATTTCCCTTTTCCCAGAAAGGGAATTGGCAGAGTGTTCAGAATGGAAAACTCCTTGTCCTTTTACTGTATTTCCTTGACTAAGCTGTTACTTTGGTGTTCTTTCTACATGGGATGTCTCAATGTCAAAATTTTAGACAAAAATGGGCCACAACTGTAGGCAGACAGGAAGATGAGATTGAAAAGAGCAACCACTGGTATGTCTGGTGGTTACAGTAGAGAACTGAATTATGACGCTAGTGACCCAAAGTGATGCAAGAGAAGTGACAGGCCAGCATGACACTAGAGGATACACCATACAACAACACTAGAAGGCTGAGCACTGACTATCCCACAGTAGATTTCTTCAAGGCCATCAGCCCTATCTTTATGTTTTTTTTTTCCCTTTCTAATTAACTGATAAAATGTACTAATCATGCATATATTTATCTTTCCAAGTATCTTTCCAAGACAGATGTATTCCTGCCTGTAGTTAGATATTTATGTTTACGAGAAAGACTTGAAAATCTGTGAAACTGTTGGTATCTAGTTTGTATTCAATAAGGAAGATAGTAATACATGGAGAGTTAAGGTGGGACTAAATTATATGTTGATTCTGGTCAAGTAAAACATGATTGGGATTATCTGATACCAGAACCTTGATTTAAAGACATTTTTATACATATTTTATGCATACAGTTGTAAAAAGTATCCAGCTACAGATATCAAACTGAAAAATGTAAGGTGGTGTAAGTCTCCATTAATTTTCTATTCAACTGGGATATCTGCCATTTCTCTTAGTGATCAAATTTCTGGTTTTGAAATAAATAGTCTTATCTGACCCAGTAGTTGCCATTATTTTTCGTAAACTTCCTCCATTCCTGTAGTCTAAAAATTGAACCTCTTTGATCTACACTATCAATTTAGTTAAATCCTTTCCAAGTCAACTAATAACCCTCAATGCCTCAAGTCCGTATGACACCAAAACTTTCTCAACAGTTGGATTCCCAATTTCCTGAGCAACTTGGTCTATGTCCATTAACCTGATTAATTAATCACAGAAATTTCAGATTTGCAAATGATGATGTTGATTTTTTTTCTCATCTTCAGTCCTACTTCACTGTCGTTGTATTGTCCTTAGGTCAATGGTATGGAGGACATAAGTGCTCTGATTTGTCTCTGTAATAGTATGATAGGAGGGTTGAATGAATGCAGTGAAGAAATTGAGAGAGTCCTCTTTACTTGAGGGAGAAGTATGACATTACTTCCAATATTTTTGGTTAGAACTACAGCCAATAAAAACACTATTTTATCTTAGACATAAAGATGGTATGGCTCAGTCTGTGCACCATGAGACTAGAGGAATGCGTTCAGTACAAGGTGTTTAACACTATGTTTGCTCGTTTTCTCCACCCGTCCACTGTACGTAGCAGTCTAGATGCTTTACTCACGGGCTATGGAGGTCGTAGATGACAGCCAACACTCAAAAGGCTATGCAGGCTATAGAATTATTTATAAATTAATTTTATTTAATCTACAAGAAATATCTTTCATTTTCAAATATTAATGTTTTTATTTATCATAATACAGTGGGAACTTAGCTTTTGCTCTGTTCTTTTCTTAATTGAAGAGGGAGAAAGTGAAACTGGGCAGCTTTTCATTCTGGTCTGTTCTGTAACACAGTGCCTATTCTAAGGAAAAGAAAAAACAGATCATTATACGTCCATGCCTGTGTTGCCTGGGCTTTATCCCAGAAAGATGCTATGTAAGAGACATAAGAATTGCTGAAAATGGTTATTTGCTGTGAGTGCTTGCCACTGTGAACCATGACCTTTCAATTCGAAATTACTTGTCACTTCTTGTCATATAGATGTGAATGTCACTCTCCACACCATTTCGGTCTCACATTAAGTGGATGGCATACCTGTAACAGCTTTCTGTACCACAGGTTTTCATTAGATTCACTCTGAGATATGTAATATAGATAATACATTCCTGAAACAATTATGGAGTTCTTTTGAAAAAAAAAAATGTTCTCAGACTTTTTCACCTTGGAATTCTAATTTAAGCTAAGTTTTGATATGTCAGATTCTTGTTTCAAAATATTGTAGAGAGCTGTTCCCCCATCTCAGTAATTTCAACACAAACTTTCTTGCTAGTGATGGAAAACTCAGTTGCCATTTGTGAGAAAATTGTTTCCAACCCCAAAATTAAAAGAGATACAAATATTATTTTCCATCATCTAACCATGTTCTGATGGATTTCATGTGAAATACCTTTCTAATGAAAGAACTTCATGCTGATTTAAATGCTTCAACATACACTGAAGCATAAACAGAAATATTCAGTTCTGACTACTAGGATTAAGCACTATTTTTGTTCTCCCTTAGAATATTTTGTGCAACACAAAAATTGAAGTATAACCACAGCAGTACCCTATGTATAAATGCTTGGTGATTTTGATTATGAAATATGGTTTAAAACTTCCATTAGGGAAGGTAATTGGTAGATTGAAACTGCTACATTGAGGATGAATTCTTCTCTGATACCTTGACTTTAAGGTGTTGAATGAAAGGGTGTCATGCTGTTGGTGTCACTTTGGGAGATACTGAAGTTCTGTCTTACACTTTTCT
Organism: Penelope pileata; assembly: GCA_013396635.1. Lineage (NCBI taxonomy): Eukaryota > Metazoa > Chordata > Aves > Galliformes > Cracidae > Penelope > Penelope pileata. The sequence goes on along the minus strand of WBMW01001082.1, from coordinate 101,857 downwards.
GCAATTGAAATTGTATGTCAATTATTTACAACAATAATTACTATTAATATTATTACTATTTCACTTTGAATTAAACAATCCAGTCAAGTCCACAAAGTTTTCATGCCTTTTGATTGCTGAAATAAAAGAATTGGAAAGAAAAATAAAAAATAGAAAAAAAATCGCATGACATAATATGATGTAATGTGTTCCAAATTCCTGAGATCTAACGAAATAGCATGGGTTAGCCAGTGTATCAATCTTTCTGATCTCCAGTTTCACTACAATAGGGGAAAATGATACAGAATTACCATCTTCAAGTTATTTGCAGCTGTGGGAACACCCTGTGCTATATACTAAGTGCCCAGGTTAACATGTACACAGCATTTACTGCTCAAGGCAATGCTTTTTCAGAGGCATTTAGGTTGTGCAGTCTATCCTCATTTGTACTGATATGCTTGGAAAAATGCTCACAGACTTTGCTCATCCAAGTGACTTAACTCAGATACATGGGTATTCTGGCTGACTGTCAAAGAAACTGTCAAAGGATAGAGATTGGTGAATTTACTAAAGATATTTCTGAAGAAAAAAGTGTTCTCTGAAACTATGATTTCCCAGATTTTTTTTTTTTTAGTTCAAGGATAAATTTGAGGTAAAACCTGGAATTTCTTAAAAAAAGCCCTCACAACAGTGAACTTCCTGAGGAAAAAAAACCTGATGCATTCAATTTCCTTTTAAAATTTTGCATATTGCTGAAAAACATGCATCATTTCATTCACGATGCTTGATACTGTTGGGATTTACACAGTTGTGGGCACATTGCACAACAAACATTTAGTCGATGGAGACTTCTTAAGACATGTGTTCTTTCATGGAACCAGTGCTTCAAATCTCCTGCAATGAATAGACTTAAAAGGGGTAGTTCTGTGATAGCTACATTTAGCACTTGTCTTCTTGATAGAAACACCAAAGATGACCAAATATTTTAGTAAAGCAAGAGGAGATGATTTGAAAATGAATGTAAAGGCATTTCAATATCTATTCACAGCTACTTTGTCATGTAATGGATTCATAGTCATTATAAAGATAACAATATGTTGAGCATTTTGTCACAATATGTGGTGCTATAAAATTTTACAAGACAGTATATGCCACACGATCATTTCTATTACATACATCGTGAAATGTATGATATGCTTTTGACTGAGACACCATTTTGTAGCAAATCCTTTTTAAACAGAGATTTTTACAATGAGTTGACTTAATTCAGGATAATTCTAATTCTATTTTTTTTAAAAAAAAAAAAAAATCTGGTTAGGGAAAAAAAATGTAGATTCAAATGTGAGAAAGCCCCTGAAAAGGAACAGAAGGTGAGGGAATGGCACTTGTTGAGTCAAAGTGTCCATCTCCTCAGGGTATGTGCTGGGAAAAGGTGTTCACAGAAAAGGATGAAAGGATGGTTTTAACATTTTGAAATCAATGTTTCCGAAGCGCGCAGGAGACATGGATAGGAATCTATGGCAGGAAAGATAGGACAGAGCCTGACAGAATAGAACTACCTATTAATCTGTCTTCTGTTTTCTGCAGTGGCCCAGGACCAATGCAATATACACGAGATGTTAAGTTGATGGAGAGAACTAAAGATTACAGTATAAGGACTCCAAGAGACTACGCACATATGGCGTGGTTGTCTTGACAAAAACAGAGGCTATTGTCTCCTAATGTGCAGAACAGAATAGAGATGAAGTCGTTGGCCCTGAGAGCTAATTGCATATCAGAGCTCAAACAATATATAAACTCAATTTTCCCTGGAAATCTTCATCTCCCTCCAGGAAGCAGCTGATCCACAAGCTGTCTCCTAAACTGCACCCAGGCATGGTTTGAGAGAATGAAAGGATGTAAGGATGTAATCTGAATGCCCAATGGCACAAAAGAGAAAGGCAAACCGTAGAGCACACCTTCTCACAGAGTTCTATCACCTTTGTCCAACATATCTGCGTTGTGCTTTTGTTGGGTCACAAAGTATATGTACTGCTCATTTTCTCCCATTTTGGTGAATAGCTCAGTTCCCCATTTCTACAGGTTATGTAGAGTTGGCATGATATTATTTCAGTCTCCATTCAAGTAGCTGAGAAGAATTGAGTTCTTTATGTATATGGACGTTGGCTGTCCCCAGTGATCTGTATTGCTTTGTGAACTCTTTTTTGTTTGTAATAAACATTGTGATGTTTCTAGTAATAATAATAATTTTAAGTACACCTACAGGCTGGGCGGAGAATGGCTTGAGAGTAGCCCTGAGGAGAGGGACTTGGGGGTGTGTGTTGATGAGAAACTCAACATGAGCCGGCAGTGTGCGCTTGCAGCCCAGAAGGCCAACGGGATCCTGGGCTGCATCAAGAGAAGCGTGGCCAGCAGGTTGAGGGAGGTGATTCTGCCCCTCTACTCTGCTCTCGTGAGACCTCACCTGGAGTATTGTGTCCAGTTCTGGGGCCCCCAACACAAGAAGGATGTGCAGCTGTTGGAGCGGGTCCAGAGGAGGGCCACGAGGATGATCAGAGGGCTGGAGCA
>WBMW01001082.1:89090-99277 GCA_013396635.1 Penelope pileata | reverse complement strand
AAAAAAAAAAAAAAAACACCAAAAATGAGGAACAGGAACATCAATATATTTGCAGTTGTTCCACAGTGAAGTAGAAAGTCTTTTATAGAAATGGTTTGTACAATATATTGCTGAGAATATTCACTCCATACTCGAAATTAGAGTTTACATTTGTTAGATTGCACATGCTCAGAATATTACATTCTCATTCAGGATCAGCTCTTTGCTCTATTTTTTTTCCATACAATTTTGCCTCTGTTCTACCTTTTTTTTTCTCCATATTTTCTTTGTGTCCCAGAATAATGCCATCCTTCTTTGTCCTCTCAGTTTCCAGCTTCAGAGCCTTGCTTACATGGGTCACAAGCCCAGGCACATAATCCTCTGTTATCTGAGAAAGGTCAAAATTAAGCAATATAAATTTCCTGTGATTAGCTTTCTTTACTTCAGGCTAGACCTCTTGAGGGCAATCAAAACTGTTAAAAAGAATTGCTGCAAAAGTAATACTATGAAGAAGGGATTTCTTTTAAAAAAACATCAAAGTCTATATTTGAAACTCCCTACTGCCTTCTATGAACCTTTGTATCCTTCACCTGAATTTAGAGCATCTGTAAAGAATCAGCTATCAACTCTGTCTCTTTAATTCATTAATACCTAGGGTTTTCACTTCAGTTATTCATGTTAAACAATTATTTCCTCTAGCCAAGGAAACCAGTGAGACTAATTTCACTCTTGGAGTGAAAATTGTGTGCACGGGCATCAGAATATGATCCCCAGAAGTACTTAATTCTAAATTGCTTCCTTAAATTGTTCCCCAAGAAAAATTTCAAAGCATTCCCCAATCCCCATCATTTTCCAAACACCAATCTGGCTCCTTTTGACCAAATTCCATGCAGGGCTCTGAACAAGCAGATGGCTTGGTAGCAAGAGGGATACTGCTGTGGAGCTATATCTTCTGTGTTCCCTGCCGTCTTTCATCCTGCATTTTCTACTACTGTCATCTCTGTGTGGGTCGTATATTGTTTTTAAACATTATTACACTAATCCTACTCTCTACATGCTGGTACAAACATGTTGAGCACTGTTGATTCCAATGAGACCACATATCTCATGTTAACTGTTACTCAATTTTGATTAAAATATATATGGGACAGCCACGAAAGATTCCCAGTGTGAATGAGATGGTGGAAAATATAAAACAATGGGAGCTTAACCAATTATTTTCATGAAGATTAAGTCTTTTCTTACTACATAAACATGTAGATAACTTCAGAGCTGCATACAGCTATGAAATACTTGCAAATCCTTGCTATGTAGGATAGATCTGGTGTCTATAACTTACTGAAAAACATGTTCAGAGTCAGCCAGTGGCTTAGTACAGCAGCTCAAGTTTCTGACTAATTACAGAAAGACTGGACATGTAGCACACCTGTGAGATACAGATGACAAAGATACCAAGAATGTTAAGGCTTTAAATCTTGCATTTCCTGTATCAGCCCTACTTAAAGGAGTTGTTCACCATTTTAATGCAAAAGGTTTCACTGCAGTGTCATTAAAGCAGTTAGATGGTGTTTCTGAGTAGTTTTCCACTTGAAATTCTATTAAAAGTGAAATTTATTTTGATATTTCTTTATTTATTCAACCAAGAAAAAGAGTGAGGAGAGTGATATGCAAACAAACAAAGCTAGATTCATTTTACCACCAGAGGAAAAAAGTGAAGTAACTTTAGAATTCCTCAATGACTTGAAAACTCCTTTCCTGACCTCCTCCCCACCCCCACGTTGTTCATATCTGTAAACTCAATAATGACTTGTTTTACTGTTTCCTCTCAAAGTCTTGTTTGCAAATCCTTCAAGCTGAAAACTGGAAGAACCATTTAAGCTCTCTTAGGGAGATTCTTGATAAGCCATGGGTTCCTCAGGCAACCCTTTCTCCCTGTAAATGCTGCGACATAAAGGTTTTGACTAGTGCTTCCTATTAGTCTGAGGGGAAATGTTTGCTATCTTTCACAAAACATGGAAGTATTTTTAGATCAGAGCACTCATCATGGCAGCTGCCAGCACCTTTTGACAAAAATTGATAAAATTTTGACGTTCTGATGTCTAGATAGACGGAGAGGCAGATGCAGTATCCAAACAATTTTGAACTAATGTTATATCTGGGGATAAGGGTATCAGCAAAGACTTGTGAGCTGATTTGTATTCACTGAAATGATGACAATGCCAAAAATCTGTTTCACAAAGAGATCATTCTTCCGTCCAGTTTTTCAAAGCACTCTGCTTTCTTCCCAGATTTTACCAGATGAAAACAAAAGGTTGGTGCACTAACCTATGCTTATTTAAGCAGCAAAATCAGACTGTTTAGTAGATATATTTAATGTTAGAGGTAAATATATTGTGCCAAATTCAGCAGACTGAGAGGAGTATGGCTTTCACAGCTTCATACCTTCAGGTCCCACCAGTAGTGGAGCTGAGTGAGTGTTTGTTCCCAGTAGCAAAAGCACGCAGAGCACACTTATGCACATATCTGTGTGGTAATTAGAGAGCATATAATGAATTTTACTCAAACAAGTCATCTTCAGTTTAACATGAAATCTTCAAGTATTTTTGTCTAGACTTTTCCTTATTTTTCACCACTTCCCCCCAGACAAGTAGATCATCTCTAAATTTGTCATTATATCAACAAAGGACAGTTGCATTTTCTTTTTTTTTAGATGGGAAGTATTTAAATTAGAAATAAACCCTCTTGTCCCATATCTGTGATCATTTCAGAAGTTTTGATATGAATAAATGTACAGATCTACATTCTCCTTTATATTCTGGACCTTTTCATGGCTGAGGTGATCTCATCGTCTATACCATATTTATAAGATTGACATGATTTTTTAAAGTGTGGGTTGGGGAGCATGCAGAGAGTGAGGTTTATAACCAGCAATGACATCCTAATATTAAAGAAGTCATAGAATGTTTTCTTCTATAGCTATAATTTAACATTTTTTCTAATATGAACCATTTTTTCCTCTGCTATTTGTAGCCACTTTTTCCTTTGCAAACAGGCTTAGACAGACTTTACTTAAGGAAATTTGACAGCCTAAGATAAGCCAGAGGCAGGCATCACTATTAGAAAGAACATCATTTTAGAAATTTGAATATATTAGACAAGCCAGAGCAGGCAAAAAACAAATATGCAAGGCTGGAGTTGAGAGAGAGGGCTGGGACACAGTGTGGGAGACGGCCTTAGAAATGTTAGGGGAAGGGAAGAGCAGGACGCTTTCACAACTGTGTGGTAGCTCATCTTCTCTCCCATTAATCATTAACACCTTGACATGAGTCCTATGATCTGACTGCTGTCATCTTGTCTTCAGATCCTGTACAGTCTCTTGTCTTTTTGCTATTACTCATCTCTTTTCCAGTTCACACTTTTCTTTTCAGCATGTTTTGTGAATCACAGATCTGACTGCAGAAGTATCTGGATATGAGGAGTGAGAGTTGGGCAGAGGAGCTCTAAAGATCATTTGTTTATCTCAAGAAATTAATTTGACTCAAAAAATGAGGAGCACACAGGATGACTGTAATGACAAATGGTCTTGACAGATGTCATAGCTGTACTCATTCAGCTTGCTGTCTGCTGTGACAGGGAGGTCAGCTCATAAACAGCCAGAAGCAGTGATGGTTTGGTCCTCTTGATGGAAGAGGGCCTCTCAAGTCTCTGTACTTGCATCTCCACTTCTGTGTCACTGTCCATGAGCACATCCTATTCTTCTAGTCCCAGTTACAGATGCTGCCTTTTTCCACAGCTGGCACTTAAGAAAAATTCAGCACTATATATAACAGCATAACATTATTGAAGATATGAATTTTTTCATCGTTCCACTCCTTAAAAGCCACTTATATAACTATGTATATACAAATAAAATAGTATTCATATCCAATAAATATTCTGCAAGACAACTGGATGATTTGCATTGACTAAGTGCTCTATATTCTTGATGGAAGATAAAAAGGCAATTGAAATAGCAAATAAATGCCAATACAGCACTTAATCTTCTAAGATCTTTTGTTTACCATTAGGTGAGAGTATGAGGAGAAACATGATAGGGTTTTTTTGTTGTTGTTTTTTTTTGTTGTTTTGTTTTTTCAAATAGATGCATTTTGATCTTCATCAAACATGGCTCTTCATTGTGTGAATAACCACTGTGTGTCTTTGCTGTTGTTTTCTGTTTGTTTGTATTCCAGCTAAATTAAATAATATTTTGGCAGGAGCTGCATGTCTTCTAGCAGTCATATGCTCTTGATTAATCATTTGTAATGGGCAAACAGCATGTGGGGTAAAGTAATTTCATACCAATCACTACCCATTATTTAAGAACGCTTTGACATAATGCCTTGTCTGTCTCATCAGAGACCCCAGGGTGAGGCAGAAAAAGTTCATTCTGATATGATTTGCAAGAACTGGTGGAAATCACTGGCAAATAGCACAGGACCATAGAAATGAAACATTAGCAGTGAAGCTTGCATTTCCTCTTCATTAAAATTAATGGAGACTGCTGAAGCTATATCAGTAAAACTTTGAGTTTTGAATGAATTATCATTATTTCTTTCGTGAAGGATTCTCCTCCTGTGACAATCAGATGCAGGATTCAGACTTACCAGTTTCACTGCTGGAGGGATCCTTAGCCAAAAAAAAATGAGATCCTTTGTAATCTCCTCAGTGCTCTGATCTCAAGGCACAGCCCCACAGCCTGCAATTCCATAGCTGCTGTCCCACACAGCTGCCTCAGAGTCTTCAGACACACAAATCTCAACTTCACTTATGATCGTATTACACAACAAGAATTATAACCTCTCAAACCTTATGTGTGGTCTAATACCTTTCTTGCACTCCCTCCATCACCATCTCATAACCCTCCTCTGTGCTGGGCATGTTAAATAGTACCAGGTCAAGGGATATAGGATATCTTCATTTCACCCCTAAACTGGTCATGGCTTAGTTTCCTCTTTGGGTAGTTCTCACTTCATGATCTTTGAGCCCATCCATTTCACAGGGGGAGTAATTTCACATGGGGAGAAAAGGGATAGGAAAAGTAGATGCACCACATGCATGGAGGAATGATAAATAGAGGAGGCAAATGGAGAAAAAAAAAATGTGGTCCAATTTACACTTGGGACATCTACCAGAATAATGTGTTATGTCCCCATCTCCAGCCATTTCTGTGCTAGGTACAACTGAGTTATCATTAAATACACATTATCCTATGAGCTGGTTCTACTGAAAGAAACAGAGCAGTCAGTTATATTGATGGGCTTTGCTTTGGCAACATACTGTGGAAAAGCTTACATAGGCACTACACATCCTGGTAGCCCTAATAGTGATGGCCAGGCATGGCCTCACTCAGTGTCATACCTCAGCTTAAGAAGGTATAGGAGAAAGGGAGTAAATCATCAATAGCTAATCTGTAGCTAACCAGCAACTTTTACTTGATACATGAATGCATCTGGTAAAGAATTAACTTCACCAGGTCCTTTTCCTTGTTCAGTAACGAAAGCAATGGTACTTTCTTGATCATGTGATCAGCCAATTCAACTGAATGTACAGTGTCTGTCTGTGTATATATGTATACATGGGTGCATACATATATGCGTACCTTCTGAAGTGTAGTTACAGAAGAAAATCTTTAAGGCAGAAATAAATTTTCAAGGGTTACTTTATTGTCTTTATGTGCATATACAGTGAAATTTGTTTGTCAACTTCATGGGTGTGTTCCAAACATTAAACACAGTAAAATGCATTATTTATTTTCGCTAGCACAAACTTTGAAAGAAAAGTTTGCTTGGTATCTCACTAGATCTTTGTGGGGAAAAAACAAACAAACAAAAAAAAAGTAATGAGCTGTTAACCTCTCAGCTTTCACAGGAGTTGCTGGAATCAATGCGGTCTGGTTTGCTACCTACATAGCATGTGTAATTTGTATCAAGAAGGAACATATTTGAGGAGAGCTTGAGTGGAACTAGCAATGATGTGTCTGGCATTTTGTGATCCTGCCATTGGCTAAAACCTCTGACAATGTATCACTAGCTAATCACGTTGAAGCAGAACTCAGAAAATGTCAGAAAATACTGAGATGGCTTAGCTGATGAATGGCAGACAGTTGGAGAAAAGGAGAGGAGATTTCACTCGCAAAATTTGCCCTCATCAGCTGGAAAAAAAAACAATGCACAGAGAACATGAGTCCTGCAGATATAAGAGATATCAGGATGGATAATCCATTCATTTTTCTCCTTCAGGCAAACTGACTTCTGAGGAGCCAAATTAAGTGCAAAGTTTCATTGTAAAAAAACGCCCAAGTTTCAAATTTTCTGAAGAAGAATTATGTGTCCTTCTCTTCTGCCCACATTATGCCACATGGAGAGCACAAAACTAGTTAGGAGTGAAAGAAATTCTGAAAGACTCTGCACTCATTCTTGTAAATATATGTACTTTGGAAATGACTTCTTTTTGATCCAACTCAATACAGTTGAAAGGCTATACGGTAATGTTTTCCAGAATAGACTTACAGCCATCTACCATGTCCTGGTGAGTCATTGCTGCTAGGTTTGACCACAGAAATCAGACCCATCTGGAATCTTCTCTTCAGTTGTCTCTAGGGTAGCCTGTTTCTAGATCACGATATTTTGAAGAACCTGTTAATACTATGTAAAATAGACATTGCCCTTATTACGTACCCTGAAATACAATCGGAGAGGTGACCATATTTAAAAGGCACAGCAATTTCAAGGAACAATTATCAATGGTGATATGTGGGGATCCAAATGCTGATATCCCATTATTTCTGGTAAAAAAAATTCAATGATATAGTATTTGACAAATGTATATGATCAAGCTGGATCACTTCAAATAAGAGTGAAACTTTGAGCCATGTTGAAAAATACTTGCCAATTTTGCAAGCTGCTGAAAAAGATCTTGGATTAAAGTATTAGAAATAATGTACTATGAAAACAGTTACTTGAAGTTACACCAAAAAGGACTGACCTGAACCTGAGATGCGTTAACTGGAAAATATCAGATAAGGGTAGCAAAATAATAGTGAGATCATTCTGTAATTGTTTTACTGTCTGCCAATGCTAGATAAATAAATAAATAAATGGAGTTACATTAGGCTTAGAAAGAGTAATAAACATTAATGTTTGGGAAATTTGAGAAGTGAGCATTTATGAAGTCAGCAAAATGAATGGGTGGATGACCTGGAAGATTAAATTAAATGGGCTAGAAGCAATACAATTTTTACAGAATCACAAAGTGGTTGGTGTTGGCAGGGCCCTCTGGGTCCATCTGGTCCAACCTGCTCAAGCAGAGTTGCCCAGAGCAGGGTGCCCAGGACCATGTCCAGGCTGCTTTTGGAGATTTCCAAGGAGGAGACTCCTTAGCCTCCCCGGGCAAGTTGGAAAAGATTTTCTTAGGGCAAGAAATCTTTAAATTAAAACTGGATATTTTTTTCCTTTAAGTATGTATTTTATTTTAAGCAGACATACACTCAGTGAAGAAATAGCTATTTCATATCATCTGTGTTACATGAAGATGGAGCATCAGAGTTCATTCTTGGCTTAATTTCAATCTGTATGAAATTATGGGTGAGCCAGTAGCTGGGCTTTGGCCAGCTAGTACAATTTGGTTTAGTGACAATGACCCCAACTCGTAGTGCTTGCTGGCAAGGTGGCTATGCTGTTGCACCTTCTGGGAACTGTGGTTTCTGGTAATTCCTAATTTCTATAATCTAAATAAAAAGTGTACCGGGCACAACAAAACAGATGCAAGGAAAACTTTTTAATATATCTTGAATGTCGTGGGAGTTGTCTGCAGAACTCTCTGCATCCCCACCATGGGAAAACTGTTTTATGCTGTCATTTTACAGCAGCAATAAACCTACTAGTGTTAATTATTAATTTCCATCCTTACACTACAATTATTCCCCCTGACCACGTGAACCCCATGGTCTCAGATCTGAGTGAATGCTATAGCCATCCACCTTGTCTCTCATAAATACACCACTCCTCTGTGCCTTGGTTTCCATGGAAAGGAAGTTTTTTGTTTACTTGATTGTTTTTGCTGCTTGCTTTTACTTTTGTTTTTCTTTCTTTCTTTATGGGAAGGAGGACAGACCTACGGAGAAGACTGAGCACCCTCTCATCTCCACAGGGTACTCAAAGGAGCGCTTTCCAGAAGCCCTGATTACTCCATAGAGAGAAACAGCTTCTGACTTCCCTATCAGAGAAAGCCTGGAGTTCCAGAGAGCAGGAGAGGGGATCATATTTTATCACACAGTCCTGACTGAACACAACTCTTTTGTTCTCCTGAAATGGAGAAGTGGGAAAAGGTTTTTTCCACTTCTCATGCTTAGTTAAAAATAAATAAATAAAATTAAAAAAAAAATGGTGAAAATAGGAGGGAAAGAAAAATCCACTGATGAAATATACTTCAAAAAATCAAAGTTTATAAAGTATTCCACCATAACAAATCTCAGTAGAGACTATAATGTCTCTGCTTACACCATGTCATGTTCTTCTTTCATGGCCCCAAAATTTGGAAATGACTGGATTCTTTCTGTCAGAGCTGGGATTTTTTTTTTCCCCTTAGTGGCAGAGTACTGGATGAATACCTGAGAAAGGAAGTTCCAGCTTACTGAAACTACTTACCATAAGTACTTGAGAGATTCCTGGAATAGCAGAAATTTGAGTGCATGAATGTTTTGGCACTCATAAAGATGAGTAAGGCAGATGTTAGCCTCACACCTTCATCTATTTGCATAATATATATTGTACAGTATCCAATTTAGGTACCCTCAGTCTCTCATTCAAGCTGCTGTTGCTGTTCACTCAGACAGCCATTCAGTGCTAATGACACAGCCTTAAATCAGAGACCGCTCTTAAACACCAGCATGCCTGCATCAGCATCTATTTGGTAAATAGTTTTGGAGTCAGTTTGGAAGTGAGAGCAGAGTATTTGTTTAAAGATACTGAAATGGAGCTTGTTGCTGCTGAAATTGTTATCAGTTTTGAGAGGACATTTCTAGATCTTAAGTATTTTACTGAATTCTAAATAAGAGATACCTGAAACAAACACACAAACAAAACAAGAAGTCAGAAAAGGTTGGCTATGCTTAATTACTTGCATAACAAAGTGATCTTGAAACAACACCTCCTAACACATTTATGCCTTCTATATTAAATTCTTAATGAATTTAATAATGATGAAAATAGATGAAAATAATCGTATATTGCACCCTGAAAGGGGGTTGGGGGGGTGGGGGGGTGAAAGAAAAAGAATAGTCCTGTGTTGTTCTGTTGAATAAATAATAATTTCTGCTAGGAGCCTCACTGGAAAAAATGATATAAGAGGTCAGAAGATGAACAGTGTTAGAAAAAGTGTAAGAATCTGGCACAGAGACTGAATATTCTGGGAATATTCAAGGTCACAAAGCTTTAAAATCACCACAAAGAAAAGATGTAGTTCATTACCTGACTGTTTTACAAATTCAGCCACCTGAATAAGGTTTCATCTGGCAGCTGGTGCTCTGAACAGGAGTAGGCATTAATATGGAAAGCACCTGTTACAGCACTGTTGTCTTATGCAGCATCAATGGAGAATCTAAAACTAAAGACTGCAATCTCTGCTGTCTAATTTAGGACCTAAATATTTTGCTTTTCTTTTACTCTAATTTATATTTGTGTTTTTTTTCTCTAGTGAAACACAGTGGATAAAGATAAATATTAAATGTGGCAAAATTCACCCTTTCCAAAGTAACAGTGAGAAAGATGCATAAGTTAAAAAAAAAAGGAAAATGTTGCTCACACCACTTAAAGCTTTAAAACGTGAAATATGTTAAGGGATAAAGCTGTGTCTCATAAGCATTGGCCTCGTGCTTTGGCCATATGAGCAAACGTGTCTGAGATGAAATTTTAAAGTTGTGATGAATAATGTTACGTGAGGTTCATAGAAGTGTCCTCAGAAATTAAACAATGTGGAAGATCCAGAAAATATCCTTGTGGAAAATGCTCAGTAATATGAATTTCTTTTGAAAAGGCAGTTCATTATTAGGTGGACAACAAGATGCATCTAGGGATATATAGAACTGTCACTCTTCATTTTCCATATACTGCCTGAAGGTTGGGATGCTGAATGCATTATGCAGAAAGATTAAAAAAAAAAAAAAAAAA
>WBMW01001082.1:63628-89073 GCA_013396635.1 Penelope pileata | reverse complement strand
AAAAAAAAAAAAGTGCAGAAAAACAATGAACCACAGTTTTAACTAGCATAAACCAGTGCAAAACTTCTGGAACCAGAGCTTTAAAAATAACCCACGGTTAGTATAGTTGTATTTTCATTTTGAATTTATTTTTCTTCTTACATACACTTTTAGTTCCATAGCTGTAGTCATCTCATGAGCACGTGATGTGTAATTTATTAGAACAGACAAGACCTGATACAAATATTGGCAGTAAATATCCAAATAAGTTACTTACTCGGAAGAGGTTGCAGACATTTTAATTTATTCCTGTAAGGAATATATGTCAACTTCTTAGAAAGGGCTAAAACCAACATCCTTTCTACACAAGTTAAACATTTGACCTTGACAACCATAAGCTGTTCACATTTAGGCTTTCAGAAAAAAATATGAAGAATATCCTTAAAAGGAACGTTTTTTTGTTTTTTTGTATAGCTTGATGGTAAATTTCATTTGTATCTGGTCTGAGCATTTTTTACACTCTTTTCTTGAGGGATTTGCAATCTGTTCAGCTGACTTTCATCCTGTTACAGAGAAATGACATTTATTATCTCACCAATAAAATGTGAGATTATTCTTTATTATTGGTCATGAATAAATTTGGAATGGAAATTAGAAATTTTCTAACTATCTCAGCTGTGAGGACCTAAAGAGCATTTCAGTAAGACAGGTGAGAATAAAAAGTTCTTCTGAATCTTAAAATGGACATTTATAAATGCAGTGAAAGGACTAGATATTGTAGTTGTGATAGTATCAAGACTGATTTTTGTAATCCAAGAGGTTTCTTTCAGGTCTCTGCTTTTTAATTTTATATGTTTAAAAGATGTCTAGATGTCACAAAAATTGCTTTCCTTTACATGTATTTTCATTTCTCCCTGACAAAATGAATAACATTGGCGAGCCATTCTTATCTCTATATTAAATGGAATCTTTATATTTCAATATGGATAGGTAATGTTATTTTTAAGTCTTCTCTGACAATGTTTAATAACTATTTTTATGACATTTTCTTTATTTATGGAAATTACTTAGTTACTCTTCCTTCCATAAATATAAATTCTATCAAATCAGTACTTATTTGTGTCTGTATTTTACAATTTATTGTGGAAACAAAATGTGTTCCAGTGAAGCTACAAAGAGCTATAAAGTAAAATTTAAGTGTACAAATACTCTAGAAAAATAGTTTTGTCCTCATTTCTGCTGGAATAGAGTTAATTTTCTTTCTATTATCTGATATGGTGCTATGTTTTGAATTTAGGATGAGAACAATGTTGACAGCCCCCCTCCAACTCCCGCAGTTTTAATGTTCAGTGTAATACCATATGGTATGGGACATTTGCCGATGACACCAAGCTGAGTGATGCAGTTGATACAATACAATAAAGGGTTGCCATTCAGAGGGATCTTGACAAACACGAAAGGTGAGTCCATGTGAACCTAATGAGGTTCAACACAGCGAAGTGCAAGGTTTTGCACTTAGGTCAGAGTAATCCCAGATATATATACAGACTGGGAGAAGAACTCCTTGAGAGTATCCCTGCTGATAAGGACAAAGGGGTCCTGGTGGGTGAAAAACTGAACATGAGACAGCAGTATGTGCTTGCAGCTCGGAAGGCCAATGGTATCCTGGGCTCCATCAGGAGAGGGGTGGCCAGCAGGGACAGGGAGGTGATTGTCCCTCTCTACTCCACCTTCGTGAGGCCTCATCTGCAGTAGTGTGTCCAAGTCTGGGGCCACCAGTACAGGAAAGATGTGGAACTGTTAGAGAGGGTCCAGAGTAGGGCCACAAAGACGATCAGAGGCCTGGAGCACCTCTCCTACAAGGACAGGCTGAGGGAAGCCTGGAGAAGAGAAGGCTGTGGGGAGACCTCATTGAAGCCTTCCAGTATTTAAAGGGAGATTAAAAACAGGAGGGAAAACAACTTTTTACAAGAGTAGGTAGTGTTAGGACAAAGGGAGATGGTTTTAAGCTGAAGGAGGGAAGGTTTAGATTGGACATCAGGGGGAAATTCTTTACTGAGAGAGTGGTGAGGTGCTGGAACAGGCTGCCCAGAGAGGTTGTGGATGCCCCGTCCTTGAAGGTGTTCAAGGCCAGGTTGGATGGGGTGCAGGGCAACCTGATATAGTACTAGATCTGGAGCATGGAAACCCTGCCTGCAGCAGCGGGTTTGGAACTTGATCCTTGTAATCCCTTCCAATCCAGGCCATTCTATAATATGCCTTGGGCCAATTTAGGCCAGCTTTCCCAGTTCTGTCACCACCCAGCTCCTTGTGCACCCCCAGCTCCTCACTGGCCAGGCAACACAAGAAGCTGAAACATCCTTGACTTAGTGTAAGCAGTGCATTGCAACAACTATAACACTGGTGGTATGTGGTTTATAAACTCATTAGAACATCTAACAAGATGGACAATATTTTGTCCATTTGCCTAACTAAGGAGAGACCTACTGTCCCTACAGTATCCTGCATGGAAATTTCTTCAACTTTTATTGAAAAAACATCTAATCACAGAAAAACCTTGCAAACATTGTAGGCAATATTCTGTGTTCCCACTAATGGAATATTTTGCTTAACATCCAACATGAATCTCTCCTCCTGTTTTTTTAACCTGTTTCTTCTCCTATCTGTGGTAGACACAGGAACTAATTTATTCCCTNCCCCTTACTTCTCAGTGATGTTTTTTTCATTGAAGTTTTCTCATTCCCTTACACTTACTGACTGCTGATTACTCTTATTCCTTATTGGTCTGGACAATCAGAATTTTTCTTCAACTGTGGTATCTCAGACTGGACAGGGGCTGCCATAAGGGACAGAAAACTTGCTTTGTTTAAGATGCACTTTTAATAGACGAAGTCTTTATAATCATATTTGTTTGGAAATGAAGTTTAGAAAAGAATCCAATACTCTGATACAGGCGTATCAGAATCTCAGAAACTGAAAAGTAGGCACTTTCCATCTTGTCACTGCATGGAGTCACAAAGAACAGCAAAAGCATTAAAATGACCTGGGAATATAAAAAACACATGCAACAATCTTATAATAAAATAATAATGAATATATTCATATATTCAGATGAATTTGTAGGGGATATTTTTAGAGTAAGATCAATGATCTGATATTCAAAGTCTATCTCCTATTTCGAGCCATGGTTCTACCATTACCATTGCCACCCACATATCCCTGTCTGTGTTTTTGTATTAAATTATGATTTTTCCCCAAGGCAGCTGCTGTGTGAATACAGGACATGGCAGAATGAATTAGCTCAAACTAAGGAACTTGTTGGCAGGAAAACAATTCTAAATTTCACGTATATGACAGGCATTTTTTTATAAATAATTCTGATAGATGAATGAGTATATTTATATCAAATTATGTAAAATATTTTCATTTAAAAACATTTAAGAGTCTTTTTCAACAGATTCTAAGTAGTTATTGAAGTGATGGAGTTACAAAAGAGACAGAATTTAACACCTCTGCAGAACACAGAGAGGCGTTTAAATCACAGTGTTAAGATCTCATTCTCCATTCAGGGCCTTTTCCTCAAAAATACATCAAATCTTGCAGAATACCATGGAAAAGAATCAAAACCTATGCAGATTTGACTTTGATTTACACTCATATTTCTCTCCCTGTGTATTTACACATAATTCTACATGTGCATACATTTGGGATGTTTAAATATTATTATTTTGCTCTATTACATGTGTAAGTGTTCTAATGAAAAAACTTACACTAAAAAGGTTTTTGTCAGTGAGCTGTGGGATAGATGTTGTATTCATATGATCTGTGTAACTGTTGGAACATAATTTATTGCATTTTTCTCCATTCTACAACAAAATAAGATATCAAAAATTGAGACCTTCCATTCCCCAGACACCCCATCTTTTAAAAGTGAAATCTTGACATAGAAAATAGAGGTTAAAAAATCAGGATTTAGCTAGCACTGCCAGCAATTATTTCAGAGATGGAGAAGAGTTCAGTTCCATCAATGTGTGTGGTCTGAAAACCTAATCAGTATAAAACCAAACCACTCTAACTAAAATATATTTAAGCAAAGTAGACATGATGAGTAAGATGGTAAAACCATCTTGTTAAACCTTGCTCCTGAATATTTCTATATAATTACAAACTCTGCTGTGAAAAACAATTAACGTTATGAAGTAGGTGAATCATGTTGAAGAAGCTTACAAAGTTGGGGATTGTGCTTATTCTTCCACAGGCGAAGATGCATTTCATGATGACCATGCCAAATGAAACAAACATTGGCTCTTGTTGGACAGATTTGTGAGTTGAGTCTGAGAGCAGTGTAGTCTGAGTGGTCCTATAACTAACATAAAAAGCCCTGAGTTGTCATGTAAGTTCCTACTGGCTGATGTCAGCAAATACCATTGTAATATGCTCCAATCTACTACAGTCCTTGGTAGAGAAATATAACTGGGGTAGCTTTCAAAATGTGAAAAGGGTAACTACACAGAGTGTATGTACAAGGTATAATGCATTATTAAAGTAGAAATGGATACCAAAGTCACAAAGAACTGGAAATAAAACAGTTGTGAATGAGAAAACTGGCTATAACTCCCAGCAACTGTGCAATATGACTATGCCATAGGAATAGTTTGAGTATCCCTTTGCACCACTGCATTGCCCAATAGGTCCTATTGGGATATTCTAAGATCAGAGGAAGTAAATCAGGGGAGTAAATCAGAGGAGTACAGAATCATGTTTCTCCATCCTTGGAATTTATCTTCCATGTACAGTGATGTCTCCACAATACTACAGAGAAGGCAGACATTTACTTAGCCTTTGCTGTCATCAGTGGAGTGGGCTGAAACCTTCCCCATTCCTCTCCCTTCTCAGTAAGATTATACTGCCCATAGGAAGGGATATTTTTGCTCCAGGGTCTTGCCTTCAACAATAGCCAGAACGGATGCCTAGGGAAAATGCTGAGAAATAATAAAATCAAACTGCAAACTTTGTTTTGACTTGGTTGTATTCACAAAGTAGTTTTTGTTCCTCTCCTTGTGCTATTTTTGTTATTTTCGTTAGCACTTTCTGCACCAAAAAGATATGCAGGATATATAATATAGATGAACTCCTATATATGATATAGATGAACTCCTATTCTGTTAAGTAGTCTCTCAGGTCAGCCTCTAGATGAAATCAGACTATCCCCTTTCACATCTCACAATTTATTCTCATTTCAATCAGTTGCACAACATGGTCATTAATTTGATTTTTTTCCTGGCTTCAAAATGTTTTGTCTTTCAACCTTTATGATTCATTTATGCCTCTTTTGTATTCCATAGCTGATAAAAAATTGTCTACCATCATATATATGCATCGTGTTCTTTCTATCTCATCTGTATTTGATATATGTGTATGTATGAGTGAGTTGTTGCAGATTTACCTGCCTGAGACACTGAATCAGAAGCTGATACACACAACAAGAACAATGCAATGTTTTCAGTTGTTATCATAAGTCAAACCTTAGATATGAGATTACTTCCCCTGATTTCAATAATACTGATATGTTTTCAATCTTCACATATGGGCTGAAAGTGCATAAAAAAAGGTATTTCAATTTACAAGACACTTTGCAGTCTCTTGTTCCCATGTTTTCACATGGCTAAAAACTCCGTATCTCCCAGCTGTTTCACCCAAGTGCTGTAGTTCAAAGTGAAGGCTCTTAAACTAGAGCACGTGAGACAACAAAGGAAAAAAAAAAAACAAAAACAAGCTATATTGCTATATTATCTGAAGGAGTAAATGAAATCACTCAAGAAAGAAGAAAACTTGCCCTCATGGGGCAGAGGGAACACCGTCTGGAATGAAAGTCAGCCATGTGTAGAGCCGGCTTATGAAGAAGTTGCACTGCCCTTCCACTCTGTGAAGTGGTTTTCTGTTCAGTAGTGGGTGAGTTTCATCAGGAAAAATAGGCTCCATTTAATTTAGTACAAATCCTGTGCAAAGAACAGATTCTAGTCCTTAATTTTCCATCACTAATTCTGTAAGATGTTGAACTTTTTTAAATGCAAGTGATAGAAAATTCTGCCTCAAGAATGATTCAGCACATAGATGTCAGGCATGTTACCATCTCATTCCATTTAACACAGGAATGGTGAATGCTTGGAATTTATATGACACAGATGACTTCTGCTTACTTTCTTCTTAGAGGGTAATACGATCTAATGATGCCAAATGAAAGGCAAATCATGCATAGAAAAATAGGAACGCGCAGATAGTGAAAAAAACTCTCATTACAAGAAAAAAATAAAACACGAAACAACAGCTTAGAAACCACTGGATAATATGATATTTCTCCTGCCAAGAAGCTATGTTGTTCTAGACACCTCCGCTAACTTTATCCATCTAAACATTCACCATCTGCTTGGAGAGAACAGCAAGTGGAAGAGAGGCAACTCTAGGGCATGATAAATACCATATTAAGACATACTTCTGATATGGGTGAGATATATGAACACTTAGAAGTGCCTCTTTTCTGAAATATTAGATGTCCCTCTCTACTCTGCCCTCGTGAGGCCCCATCTGGAGCACTGTGTCCAGGTCTGAGGTCCCCAGTACAGGAAAGATGTGGAGCTGTTGGAGAGGGTTCAGAGGAGGCCACAAAGATGCTCAGAGGACTGGAGCACCTCCCCTACGAGGACAGGCTGAGGGAGCTGGGCTTGTTCAGCCTGGAGAAGAGAAGGCTGCAGGGGGACCTCATTGCGGCCTTCCAGTATTTAAAAGGAGATTATAAACAGGAGGGGAACCAACTTTTCAAAAGGGTAGACAGTGATAGGACAAGGGGGACTGGTTTTAAGCTGGAGGAGGGAAGGTTTAGATTAGACATCAGGGGGAAGTTCTTTACTGGGAGAGTGGTGAGGTGCTGGCACAGGCTGCCCAGAGAGGTTGTGGATGCCCCGACCCTGGGCATGTTCTAGATCGGGTTGGATGAGGTCCTGGGTAACATGATCTAGTACCTAATCTGGAGGTTGGTGGCCCTGCCTGTGGCAGTAGGGTTGGAACCTGATGATCCTTGGGATCCCTTCCAACCCGGCCATTCTATGATTCTATGATTAGTGAAGTGACCAGATAAGTATGTTGTGCTAACATGATGCTATGTAGAACTGTACTGGAGATTGTTCTCTTGATCCAAGGATGACTGACACCAAGAAGTCATGTCCACGATGCACAGCATTTGACACTGTCTCCTGTTGACCTCCTGAGAGTCATAATGAAACGTATATATTTATTTCAGTTCAAAGTATCAGAAATAATGTGGTGTCTGTATAGCAACCTCTCACAGTGATGTTTTCACACCATGAAACTGAAAGTGTGTTTAAGGCCCTTGGGCATGGCAGATGGTATTGTTTGAGAATGCACATTCTGATGGAACAGTGTTAAGATGACTATGCAGGGTGTTAAGAGCCAAACCCGGTGCATTATTTTCCAAACAGCCTGTCGGGACTTGTCTCTGGTGCGTGGTGGCATCTAAACTGTCTGGGTGTTGTTCAAGAAAGTGTTAGTTGCTACATGCTGATCAACCACAGGCCAGAGCTTGAACCTATGCCCTGATCCTGTTTTACTTACCAATATGGATGCAGCCCCAAGTAGCTGAAGTTAAGTGAGATGAGCAGTTCAGACTCATCACAACAGTCAAGAGCATAAATACACATCAACCAAACTCAAAAAAAAAAAAAAAAAGAAAAAGAAAACTCACACTCCTTTCCTTGTGTTTATTCCTGAAGAAATGCAGAACAAAAATACATGAAAGCTCATTCACCTTAGTATAAAACTTTAAAGGTTCAATTTCAGTTTCAGCTTTAATTTCAAGTTTTAGAATCTTCTAAGATGGTTTATTTTTCTAAATTAAAACTTTTTAATTCATAATGAATGAAAAAGTAATTTTTTTTTTTTGGCGATTTTTCTTCTGTTTCTTCAGACAAAACTCTTTACTGAGTTTTGCTCATACTCAAATTTTCATGGATGAGATTCATTTAGAGATTAAGGGCTTGCTTCCATTTCCTGGGAATATGTCTTTGTTGTACCAGTTTTGACCCCTTGAAATATCAGAACTATCTGCATGAGTTGGGCAGATAAGACACAAGTTTTACAGAAAAGACAGGTGGGACAATCTACAGCATATAACATGACATTAAATGCCTTTTTTGGGTAAAACATTGAGCACATGATATCTCTAGTATAGATGTCTGCTGTTTTGCTGTTGACCAAGGTTAGGACTATACTTCATGAAGAACTATTGACCAAAGATTTTTTGCACAGTTTTTCTGAACAAATGTAGGCATCTGGTTTAGATGACCAGCACTCTAAGTTCTGCTAACTTTATTCAACTAGCTCTTTGATGAGTATCGTGGGATGCCAGACAATTAGCTCAGCTACAGCCGTTTAGACTTATGGAGGTCCATTTCACCATATAGGTCTAAACTCACAGAGTATTCAATTTGCAGTTGCAGCGTGGAAACAAAAAAAAAAAATATCACAGCATTTTGATAAAGTTTTCTTTCACTTCTGAGGATAGTGGTGATTTTTTTTTTTTGAGTTCCTTCTGAGCCAGGCTAGACAGTGTTCCCATATAACCATAATGCTCTTGTGAAAGTCATCTGGTGACTGTGCTACTGAAGGAGAAGCTCAGTGCTACTCCTGAGTTATCCAGCCCTTACTGATCAATGTGTCTTTAAGACAAATTTGCACAGCAAAAATGCACAGAGATGACCAGTCTCAGAAGGAAATTTCCCTTGAATTATTTGGGCCTTACCAGATTTACTTGACTGACAATTGATTCTGGTTTTGTTTGGAAGCTTTACAACTAATCACAACATGTGGGTAAGGTAATTGGAAAGTAATGACAAATCTCAGGAAAGTGATTCGGATGTTGCTAGTTTGGGATATTTTCCCTTTTATGTCTTTCTGGTTGGTTTGATTTTCAGCAGGCCACCCAGGACCTCAGGTAATTAAGAAATACACAGCCACTAATGTTTCATTTCTGTTGAGCTTCCTCAGAGGTATGGTTTCCTGGCTGTGTTTGTGGCTACACACTCAAATACTGGAAAATATCAGTATCAAAATATGTTCTCATTGTTTTCTCTTGAATGTAGCAGAAAAAAAATTACTGTTTAAGATGATGATGATACAGATGATCCAATGGTTATCGCTGCTTTTGCTTCCTCAAATCCATGTTTTTTTGATAGCAGTGGTGCCTTTTTCCCAATTTGCTCCAACTCTGAGCAGCAATAAACAGAGCTCTGTTTACTAACACAAAGCATTTCATTTCTTCACAGTGTCATGAATACAAAACAAACACAGAACATTACACAACTGGTGACACTTAAATGTAAGTCAATTATGCAGGTTTAATGTATTATACACATAGCATCTGTACATGCAACAGCATGGGAGTGAAAAGCACTTAAATAATTAAGTTAATGGGAAAGTACTGGGTATTTAAAGGGCACAGAGGAGAACAAATGGAATTTGTTTAGTGTGAGAGTTTATAGAGTTGTAAAATAGAAAAGCTATGGTCTACCTCTCAGCTCCCAAGTAGACGGTCGATGAGACCTCTCTCATCCCATACTTGCTTTCTGGAATTGATTTCAAGTATTTTTATGGATTTGATTATGATTCTACATTATAATGACATTGTCCCTTGTTTATACTAGAATCAAGGACAAAAAGAGAAACGAAAGCAATTTGGGATGGAGGAAAAATAACTAAAGGTTCATTGCAGAGTAGTAAGAGTGGGTATGGATAAAAAAATTCGAGAAAGTAGTAGCTCCCTGCTGCAGTTAGGGTCTGGGAGTATGCCTGTTTCTTCTAATCTAACCATCAATGAAAATAGTCAATAATGTTGCTATGAAATTGTACAGATCTGTTCTGCAAAGTAAGTATAAAGACATGTTGCCTTTTGAGAACAGCAGACTACTTCACTCTAAGAAGCTAAAATCCTATCTTCTAATTGAAATGTCAAACATAACTGTACCTAGCATACCACCCTTCATCCAAACAGACTCACACTGCTTTATAAACATCAAGAAAAAATGTATGCAAGGTCAGACAGCTGGTGTGAGGCCTATACACCGTTTATATCCTGCTTAAGTCTTCATGGTACTCTTCCTGAGTGATAGGTAAACTTCATTAGGGCTGTTTTACAGACAAAGAACCTTTGGTAAAGAGAGGCTATATAACCTGCTTATACTTTATTCAAGAGAAGAAACAGAGAAACACATTGTTCAAGGGTAATCTAAAAAACAAACAAACAAAAACTCCTGATTCAAAGTCTTTCAGGAAGCTACTGAAGAGCTGACAAGGAGAAAGAGAAGCTCAGTTTCTCTCTCTTTTTTCTTTCCATAGTGTATAAGAAGACAGATCTCTACACTAATAGAGTTTTGTAATTTCTCCTTCTATCTTTCTAATAATCCTAGGATGGATTTCACTGGGTCTTGATTGAGTCCACTTAAACACTTTACTGCTAGTTCCTTATTAATCTGATCCCCTGAGATACTCAGAAAATGACTGTCTGTTAAGGACACTGTATCATTCTTTAATGAGAAAAGAAATTAAGTATATCACAGCTATGTCAGTATCTTTTGTTATTTGACTTACAGCCTTGCTCCAATTTAGATTGCATTAGATAAAGAAACCTGCTTTCACAGTAGCCACTGTCATAACCTTGCTCAAATACATGGTTACTTTTCCCTCTATGCTAACTCAAATGCCACTAAAATAAATATGCAATTTATTCAATAGCCTCAAGAAAAATACTATCACTTATTTAACAGAACAGCAAAAAATACATGCAAGGCTGATTAAACGTAGCGCTACTTTTTTTTCCTCTGCTGAAATATCTTCAATTTCCATGAAACTTTGTGAAACAGAATATGCGTTAAAGAAATGAAAAGACAAAATATGCTGTATAGTATCATTTAGCTATAAAAAGCAATACAAATAGGGGCAACTGCAGATCATGTCCATTCACGTTGACAGAAAATGTATGTTGACTGGTTTATGTCTTCAGTTAGAAGGCTCATTTGATTCAAAGCTGCTTCCTATGATTGGAAAAACAGTGGAGAAAACTAATCAGAGAATGGCAGTGATTGTTTCATAAAAACTGCCATGAAGTATCCAAAATGAGATGTTCATAAGTGTTCAATACTATAGCCTGTCTGTGCTCCTAGTGAAACCAGGGCCAACTTCCGTGGAGTACATTAGAAGCAAAAAAAAAAAAAAAGAAAAAGAAAAAAACCACACACACACACACACAAAACAACAAAAAAATAAACTGAAGTCACTCAAGAGAAGTTATCCAGGGAGTACCAAGAAATTTGGCACTCAGTCCAAATTTGATTCAGTCTACGTAGGTACCATTATATATATTACAGAGCAAATAGTGCTTTGCTTCATCAGAACTTGTCTCAATACCCTCTGAAAATTGTGGTAAAGGCAAAATGAACATTCTTTATGCTGTTCTCTTGCAGTAAGGTCAACTGTCATAGGACAACTCTTATCCACCAGCATTGAGTGCTTTCATCCAAAGTATTTATTGGGAATAGTCCCTGAACTGTGCTAAGTCCTGAATGCTGCCTGGAAATTGATTGAGACACTGCTAGTTAATGAAAGTCAAACTATGCCAAGGACTGCTCTACAAGAACCTATGACTACATTTCAGTACCAAGGAACATCTAATGTGCTGTCTTTAAGCATAACTGAAGCCTTATCTCCTGTGTGTGAAGGAGTCTGGAGCTTTAGGAGTGCATTAACAGATGTACCTCAAACGAGAGATTATTCTGAAGAAAGAACTTAATATAGTAGACAATTCTAGTTAACACACACACATTGTATTTATGAATTGGATATGACTGCATTTTTAAAAAAAAATCAAGGCAAAGAAACTGCTAATGGATTGATAGCAGATCTCATTTACTTTGTCAGTTTGTATGAATCTTAGTGGAGTAAGAACATTGAACAATGTCATTTGAATTTTAATCTTGCTTGTTACTGAGCTTCAGCTGCTCCTAAATATATGACAGATGGGCATGGTGAGTGGTTTATTCACCACAATTGTGTGCCTCAAAGTTATCCAGAAAAATAAGAAAAGCTTTGTTCACTTTTGTGATACTCATTTTGGCTATAATTTAAAAACTCAGAGAATGAATCGGTAGTATTTATTACTCATCATCTTGGTATTCTTTCTTCTGTCTGACAGCATTGATGGATGATCATCATTTCAAAAATTCTTTCATTTAGTATATAAGAAGATCTTAAATGTATAATTTCTTACCCTTTGCTATCCACCGTTCCTGACACACTAGGTCCCATGTTCCCAGACATTCACCTTTCATCATGTTTCTCCATTGCTCTTGTGGGATTATGTGCATAGAAAAATGTCCATATTTACATTAATGACTCATAAAAACCTATCTCACAAGCAAACTGAGAACTGATAAATCAAATAGACTTCAAATGAAGATTAAAAAAAAAAAAAAGAGAGAGATTTTTGACAAAGTTCCATGCAAAACATCAAGCTAAGCCTTGATTCCTGAAGGATGTGGGAATTCCCAAACTTACCATCAAGGATCTGAAACATGAAGAATTTGTTTCATATCACCCTGTGACAACTTATGTGTTCTGGAATATAATCATACATAGAGGCCACTTTCATATAAAGTTTTTCCAGTCAGCTTCATTTTGGAGATGCTTAGTTGTAGGTCTCTGGAAGATTGTTGTGTATAAACCTGGTAGGTAGCTAAACACCCCACAACTGAACGCTCATTTTTCCCACTACACCAGTGGGAAAGAAGAAGAGGAAAGGAAAAGAAAAAGGAAAAGGCAAAGCAAGAAAACTTGTGGATTCAGATAAAAATAGCTTAGTAAGCAAAGAAGTAGAAGAAGACAGAAAGAAAATAAAACAAATGACACAAAAACAATAACTTACCACCTCCCACAAGTAGACTCTTGTCTAGCTGGTTCTGAATCAACAGAGAGCAAACTTTTAAAGGCCCTCTTTCTCTTTTTTACTGATGTTGTGTGGATGTTACGTGTCATGGAATATCTCTTTAGTTAGCTCAGGTAATCTGCCTGGTTGTGTCTCCTCCCAGCCGTTTGCGCATCAACAATCTATACAGTGTGGAGTGAAGTGAGGGACAGGGAAGGCCTTGATGCTGTGCAAACACTCTTCAGAAATAGTTACAGCAACAAAATATTGTCAACATTGTTTACAAATACAAAACACAGCACCGTATGAGCTGCTATAGAGAAAATAATCTGTTCCAACTAGATCCAGTACAAGGACACATGAATGGCTGTGTCCTCATCTGATTCCTATATCCACAGAAGCACATGAAATTAAATATTCTGAAATATGGTGAAATACAATTTTCCTTTTAGAATAAAAATCTTACTTGTTCACCTAGATCTCTCTTTACATTTTTTTGAATGGGACACATACAAGCTCTAAATAAGCAAAATTGCTCTGCAACAGCATTGGCAAATTACCATGGACGTTGTGTGAATACTAAGGTAGCAATTCAATCTGCAAAGAAGCTATAAGAAAACAGTAACAACAACAAATAAAATGTCAATGCCCTAAAATGTATCTGTGTTTGCCAAATGCAATTTTTGTTCAAGTAATTTCAACTAACAGTCCTGCTTATTGTGGCACCGTCTGTTGAATTTCACTTGCTCATGTACTAGTAAAGAGTAAATGGAAACTTTATACAATCTAACATGAAACAATCAAATGGAGAAACGACTTCTCAGTTATGGTCATGAAAAAGTTCAAGTGGGCTCTTTGATTACAGACAGGTGAATTCATGTATGGAAGACAGTTACTTAAACTTTGATTTCGCCACTCTTCACACAGACTAACACTGAAGGGAAATATTACTTCAGTCACCTCTTTTTTTGACTGGCACCACAGTGGCAGTAGTTGCAGTACTAGTTGTAGTAGCATTGGTTGAAGTGTTTCAATTGTCAGAATATGGTGAGGAACAATAGTAGATTATGCATAATTTCAAGAAATAATATATTTCACAATACTTGAGAACATTGTTTTTCCTTCCTACCGTGTTTTGTATGCTCAGTCAGATTAGAGAAAAAAGATCTTGCTTCTTCCGCTAGTCTGATCACTTTATTGCAAGGTAATTCAGGAAAGGAAGGAAAAGTACCTTGGGAAACTGAGGACAGTGATATCTGCAGTGTAAAGGTTTAGAGCTCATTAGAAGAAAAAGAGTTAGACTGATGAATGAGGTCTGAAACAGATTCCTGTTGACTGAAAAATATGAACCACGTTTGTGTTGGTTCAAGAAGCTTAAAAAAGTAGGATTTGGGGACCAGAAGGCAGGAGATAGCAAATTGGGTAGAAAACTCTCAAACTATTTTGTGTGCCCCAAACTGAAATGTTCCCACTTCAAGAAGTAAGGACACAGCGCTAACAGAAGACTTTCACTAGAGTATGCTGATGCAAATCTTTTAACCTGAATAAGGATCAGGCCATGCATAAATTAATATTATTTTTATGGAAGGAGAAATTACATTTGATGAAGCTTTTCTTAAGCACAAGTCTCCATTTGAGCTTACTTCTCTATGCAAAAACCTCAGAGCACAGAATGAGTTTAACTCACAAAGCTACAGTTGTGCGTACTGCTACACAAGCACACAGGTTAGAAAATGAATTTTCTGAAAGAAGGAACACAAGCTCACAGCAGCAGAAGCTTCATCCCTAGCCCCCCATAAAATGAAACAAAACTGTAAGAAGTCAGCCTCCTTAAATCAGATAATGTGTCTTCCAGGACTCCTTGAGCACCAGCTGCATCTTGCAGAAGAGCATTTATCTCGATTAACATAAGTGGAATCTGAAGAAGTGTCACATGGCTGTGCCGTCAATCTGGAGAGAGCACTAGTAGCTTAATTCTCCAACATGTAGTGATGAGGCAAGATAAACAGGAGGCTATTCCAGACACTACACTATTGCAGCTCTCCTGAAAACTTGATTTTAAGTCCTTACAGCTCCTCCAGGACTCAAGCTCTGATTATGATTATTATGGAAATTCAGGTATTGAAGTCTGACCTCCGGGGTAGCATCATGCAGGATCTGGTATCTTTCCACAGAAATCAAGCAGTGGAGATGTATCAGCTCAAGTCATGATTCTAGGGCAGGACTTCATTATCATGCTTATTCATTTATTCATTTTGGGCTGGACTTAGGGGAGAAATCTGCTGTCTTTGGGGAGTTAAAGGAATATTTATTTCAAAAAAAATTTTTTTAAATACTATTTTGTTTTCATGAACAGTCCCAGATACCCAGAGTACCTGTCTTACTGTAGAGACTAGAGCTTTCCCAAAATATCCTAACCATGGGAATTTGGAATTCCCATTCCAAATAATAAACTTATTTTGAATGTCTGTTTTCAAGAAAAATTTTCAACAGCTAGTTCCCTGCAGAGCCAAATTGGTTTTTAAAAAGGAAGGTGAGGAGAATGCCTCTTTATTCTTGTTATATAAATAGTAATACAAATACACGCACATACACATATACATACACACATCTCTCTCTCTTTGTCATTATTCTGCTACAGGTTATCTGTGCTGGGAGCACAGTTTTTCATCTCAGTTTTTCATCCTAACATGAATTAAGGTATCATGCGGTTGTCAAACAGAAATTTAAGCATTAAGTTTCCTGCAGCCCTGAACACTTCTCATATCACCAACTGAAAGATTTGACTTCTAGTCTACACCTTGCTGAAGTTATCTCTACTGGGTTTGTGTTATCAGACAATGGCACAGGGACTGCAGGTCAATTACTGATAACCTTCTGGAGGAACTTTGGTTCACTGGACCCTGCCCAAAGCATAATTCAGCCTTTGGGAAAGAAAATAGTGTTTGAGAACACTCATCAGGGAAAAGAGGTGTGAAAGAGGATAAGCTTAAAAAGGTGCCTTGAACTAGAGTTTAGCTGGAGTAGTTTGGGAATTACTGAAGTCCCAAAGGGGCTGATTTTTTGACTGTAAAACTTCACCAAAAAGTGAATCTTTAAAGTTACTTGTTGACTAAATCTAGATTTTTTTTTTTAATTTTAAATTTCTTTTATTTAGTCTGTATATTTTTCATTTGGAAATTTTGCATGAATTTCAAAGAAAAATAAAAGATATTAAATGTGCAGCCATCACATTAAATGTGTAGCCAATGTGTAGCCATATAGCACTTGGTCTGTCTAGTAAGTGCAACTTGTAAAGACAATAAGAGAGCATACAAGGCATCACTAGAAGATGTATAAGTAGCGAAAAATAAATAGAGTGTCTGTCTGTCTATATAGTGCAAGAATGAATAGCAGGGGGAAAAAACAAATCATGGAGTTAACAAGTAGTAACTCCCTCAAGCATTTTGCTCTGTCACCCAACATAATGGATTGAATACAGAAATAAATTTTCTGGTTAGAAATGTCTCATAGCTGGCTTGCTGAAATATCCTAATGGAGAAAGACTGCTAAAAGAGTTAGAGAGGAATCAGTCTTGCATAGATCAAAGACATAGTTTGATTTGGAGAAGCTACTAGATATCCTGATATTTCTCTGACACCTCATTTCACTTTTAATATGTATGAAAATAATCTTTCCTACCATGCATCCCTCGTATTCAGCTGCCCTTGAAACCCTCACTCAAAATGCTACATAGTTCTGTCTCTGTGGCTTTTACATGACTTATTTAAAATGACCTGCTGCATCTTACAGTGGTGTGCAATTAGCCAGGCATGCTGCTGTGGTGTGGAGAGGTGGACAGGTGTCTGCCTGGCTCTATACTCCTCAAACAATCACCTCTGAAGACTACTTTTCTACTTTTGCACAACAGATTGTTATACCAGCTTTGGCATCTGCATATCTTCTCTGCATTAAGCAGTCAGATCCTTTTCTTTAGGTTAGTGTAAAGGCATGTGCTGGCTCTGGCCAGGATAGAGTTAGTTTTCTTTATAGTAGCTTGTATGGTGATATGTTTTAGATTTGTGGTGAAAAGTGTTGATAACACTGATGTTTTAGTTGTCACTGAGCAATGCTTACACAGTGTCAAGACCTTTTATGCTTCTCACACTGCCTTGCTAGCACGGAGCTGGGAGCGCACAAGGAGCTGGGAGGAGGTGCAGCAAGGGCAGCTGTCCCCAAATGACCAAAGGGATGTTCCACACCATAAGGCACCATGCTTTCCAAAAAAAGATGGGGGTAAGAAGGAGGAAAGGGAGATGTTTGGAGTGCTGGTGTTTGTCTTCCCAAATATGCATTATGAGCTCTGCTTTCCTGGAAGTAGCTGAATATCTGCTGATGGCAAGTAGTAAATGAATTCCTTTTTTTTTTTTTTTTTTATGTTGCTTGTGTATGCAGATTTTGCTTTACCTACTGAATTGTTTTTATCTCAGCCTTTGTGTTTTCTTTCTTTTACCTCTCTGATTCTCTGTCCCATCCAGCAGCTGTGTGATGATGAGCTGCATCCCACAAGATTCAACCCAAAACAAGGCACTAGGGCCATTATTTCATCTAGTGTCTTTCCCACTTGCCCTTGCTTTCTGAACGTGTGTAAACTCATATCCACATAAAAAGACTCAGAGACTGTCCAGTGGTTTAAAAAGTCATCTTTTCACTCCATGAAAGAGTTAATAAAATGGAGAGCAGTATCTTTGAAAATATTCTTGCATGAGTTGCACTGAGAAGTCTGATTGTCCTTTCTACCTGCAAAAGGTTTTTATGAAGGAATCATACCTGCTTACAGATGGTCTGGCAAGCTGTGAGAAAACAAGTGCCATAATTCACTGGGAAGACGCCAGTTTTGCTTAATACCACCTCAAGGGAATTTTAGCTCAGTTTGTTTCAGGAATGTCCATCAGTTCAGTGGTCTCAAAGGACAAAGAGCAGAAAGTTTGAAGACTGATTGGATCTCTAGGGTCTTAATTTAGTTGTCTAAATAAAAGTGATTTGTTCTGTTTGAGATCCTTTAAGGTATCTGCTATATCCATGTTGTCTGAGTGATATGACTGAAGACCTACAGATCACCGGTGCCCGTATGCAAGAGCAGCTGGAGATGAAGCACAGATACTCTATAGCATTCAATATAGCACAGTTGCACGTAGTCTTCATGGATTTCAAGATCCAAATGGATAAAGATCTGAACAGAACAGTCTGAAATCCATGTCGAATTCCTTCATCTTGAGCAGAAGTTTGGACTAGAGACCTCTTGAGATCCTTTCCCATCCGAATGACTCTATGATTCTTAGGATGAATGTGTGTTCCTCCATGTGAGGAACATCTGTGAGCATTTCCAATTATGTATTTGAAACTTCTCTCTTATAACCCCATTACTGGTAAGTGAGCATTTGGTTCAAACCTGGAGCAGAGCTTCTCGTTTCTTTTTTTCTCCAAAAAGAATCCAGTTACTGTGAACTGAATAGGAACTGGGGATTCCATTCAAAATCATGCTACTGATACTAACCAAAATTATAACATAGTTGAAGCCTAATTCCTCAAAATCAGCTAACATATTTGTACGTCTTGAATCTAAATAAAACTTGTCTGGGTAATGAGTGAGTACCTGAAAGGAGATATTGTTATTATTATATTGTTTTATTCGCCATGAAGCCCTGAGAAGAGATGGCCAAGTGTGTTATAATCGCTGCCATATTTTTTTGTGCATGTATCTGTATCTTTATATCTTTGTCTGTACCTCCTTTATTTTACTTTGTAAAATATTCTTAGGGAAAGGCCACCTTCTTTCCTCTGCTTCTTCAGTACCTAGTACAATAAGTCTTGGCTCATTTGTGAGTCTGCTGTATGCTTTTGTAATAATAACAACGGAAATCAACATTAATGAAATTGTCACTTAGGCAGAGAGAAGAAACATGCCAAAGATCCTGGATCCATTAAACACTTTCATTCTTGTGGTTTAACTTGGCAGAAAGCTCAGAACCACACAGCTGTTCACTCACTTCTGCACACAGTAGGATGAAAGGGAGAAAGGGAATAGAGATAAAACTTCTCAGATAAAGATAATTTAATAAGACAGAAAAGGAAGGGAAAATACAATAATAATAATAAAATAAGTGATGCACAGTGCAATTGCTTACTACCTGTTGACCAATGTCCAGCCAGTGCCCAAGCAGTGGCAGCCCCTCTAGCCAACAAGCCCGGTTTCATTTTTCAGTTTGGGCCAGTTTCTCTTGGTTCTGCTCCCTCCCTTCTTGTGTGCCCCCAGCACCCTGGTTGGCAGGTTACCTTAAGAACCTGAAAGGCCTTGACTGATTGTAAACACTGCTAAGCAATGGCTAAAACATCAGTCTGTTATCAACATTGTTTTCTTCCTAAATCCAAAACACAGCATTATACAAGCCACTAGGAATAAAATTAACTCTATACAGTTGAAACCAGATAACTGAAAAGTGAATTAAAGCCTTGAAAAAATAAAATGTTATAATAAAAAGACTATATCCTCTTGCATATCTCAAAGGTTAGTCCTAGTCCTGTTTTGCTGAAGTACTACAAACTTAATGGAAAATATTTAGCTGGCTCTTATATGTTTAGGATATTAATTTGTTCTTTGTAAAAATATGAATATATATATATTTACATATATATGAATATATATATATACTTATATATACATAAAAAAAGAAAGCCCACAGACTTCTGGCAAACTAAATTCCTATGTCCTAACTTCCTTTCTCCTTCTTTCCTCTTTCCTTCTTTTCGTCTGTCATTATTCACAACATATCTTTAAAATGGGGCAACTTATTTTTCATATGTTGAGTGATGAGAGCTTTTAACTCAGCAGTATCCTATATAGAGAAGCATGCCATTATTTTACTGGTTGGAATATGTATTGCAACTGGTTTCATGGATCCACTTATGTCCAGCATCTGGAGATTTCAACTGAAGTGCAAATGAGAGTATAACAGAAGCATATTAATTAAGTACTATCCACTGGCTTTGTCTCTTCTACAGGATGCACTAAATAACTTACATTGAATATAGGCCAAAGAAGCAAGATATTAGATTACTTGAGTTCAAATAGAATATACTTAATTTTAATAGAGTATTGTGTATACCACTTATCAAACTGGACTCCGAGGAGCTTTGCTTTCATACAGGTGACAGATCAGCAGTACTTGTTACTCTGAGGAACACATATGTAGAGAAAAGGCTACAGACTGTTTTAATGTGAAACAATTTGGATTTATCTACCTGATGCAGTAGTA
Source organism: Penelope pileata (assembly GCA_013396635.1). Classification (NCBI taxonomy): domain Eukaryota; kingdom Metazoa; phylum Chordata; class Aves; order Galliformes; family Cracidae; genus Penelope; species Penelope pileata. Next base: position 68,811 of record WBMW01001082.1, on the reverse strand, counting down.
AACAGTATTCTAATAATCTATGCACAGACTGAAAGCTTTGTACCACAGGGATGTAAATAAACAGTGCTGATATGCAGATTCCCAATTAGATGCAGAGTTTACCTTTCCAACTTATACTCATCTATCTAATAAGCTGCATTTCTGGAGGTTTTAAAGGAGTTCATTAAAAACTGCAGGAACACCACAGAAAAATAAAAAAAAGAAAAAAAAAAGAAAAAAAAGTATAGACAGCTTAGAAACCTGCTCAATGTCGTGTTAGTAAAGTTAAATGCAACAAATCACTGTAACTCAGTGTGAAGTGTTTCGCAGTTGAAGCTTCAAATGCTGAAAATCACATCTACTTGAACAAAACTAACCATGTAAGAAAACTTTTCTTGAAGTTTTCCTTGAAGACAGATGAGGGGTTTCTGTTAATGCCCAAATATCTGATAAAGAATATTCTTTCAAAATGGAAAACAAACAAACAAACAAACAACAACAAAAACACAAAAAATCAGTAGGAATTTATAGGTGTTTTAGTCCAGGGAGAAAAATGCAAGGTCATCCAGAAGCAAGCAAGGGAGAAAAAAGAGATATCATTCATGTTCTGATGGGTGATACAAAGTGAAGTGCTAAGAGGATGCAGTGAGATATTCAGAGCCAGGAGAAAAACTGTGGAGGCTGTCTAAAAACATCTGAGAAAGGTGCTGGTTCTGGAATTACATTAAAGCATCCCTTTTCATGTCAATGCGGCTTTCTGATTCTAATAATAATTGATGTCATCTTTAGGTCACATAGCTCTATGACCCATTTAACTTTCAAGCCTGAATAGGGAAGATCAATACTCTTCTTCTATTCTCTGCGTAAAATTACAAAGTGAAATAGAAATAGAAAATACCATAATACTCGTGTATTTTTGTATTTGTGTGTATGAGTACAATCCTGGTATATCACAATGAAGAGATAGTATTATATAATCTGGGATTAATATGCACTTATGTTAATGCCAGGATATGTATTTACTTAATCAAAGATAAAAATAAAAGCTGTGTTGAATTTAAAAGGACATTTTGGAAGCTATGATGCTCTAGTTATTTGTAGATGGTGACAGTAGGCTGATGGAGGCTATCTTGTCCATCTATTTTTCTGTAGCACTTAAACTGTACCATCTAAATAAAAGCTAGCAATATGGTACTACTGTTTTGATTTTCTAAACTTTTTTTTGTCAGGAATGTGGTAACATAATAGGAAAAGACTGATAGGAGGAAAAGACTGGTGGGACACATTAATTATGTGCATCTTTTCTATTAACATGTGTCTGATACCTCTTTCTACCCCTGGTTCCTGGCTGTGTATGTTTCAGCAGCATCTAGAGCACTCAGACAGGACTGGGGCAGACTTAATGTGCTAACTGCTCTACAAATAAGTAGGGAGAACAGTCTGTATGAAAAGTGGCAGTGTGTAAAACTGAAGGAAAGGAATTTTTCTTCATCTTTACAGGTGACTGTATGAAAGGTAGAGACATTTAAAAGCTCTATACTGGCATCATCCTCGAAGGATTGATAGAGATAAGAATTCACCTTAGATATCTTAGCTCCAGCCAGCACTTCAATAACTCTTCTCTTTCATCTTTGCCTGTCTTGATGTCTTGCTTCATCCTAGATTTTTCCAATATGGTTTTTAACTCATGAAGGGCAACAGGGGAAAATATACACCCCTACGCATGTACTAGGAAATCATCATGTGTGTCACATGCATCAGCCTCCAACAGAAAAATGCTGAGATTTCCCACAGAATGGAAACAAAAATTAATCGATAACTTGAAGGGAATACTTTATCCCCATGGACCACAGGCAGAGGCAAGTAAGTGAACTCTGAGGACAATCCCTGTGCTTTAGGGATCTTTATTTGTAGCATCACAGGAAAATTTTGTTTGGAAGAGATTTCATGGAAACATATAGTCTACCTTCTGCACAAAGCAGAGACAGCGGTAAGAGTGGGCCAGGTTTTCAGTTCTCCAGTATTGAAAACCTCCAGTGACAGAAACTGCACAACTTCTCTGAACAACTTTTCAGTAATCCAATTGTCCTTATAATGAGGTTTTTCCTTATATCCAGTCAGAATGCTTCTTGGTCAATGTACACATCTGAGAACAGCATCCTTCAACAGGTATCAAGTGTAAAGTGGTACAGAAACAGCCTTTTTGCTAGTAAACATCTTAAGGAGTGCCATTTACTAGATGAGATGAAGGTACTGATGCAAGCTGAAGGACAAAGAAAATATTTGGTCTATAAGGGAAACACGAGGTCACAGCCTGAATTAGTGATTGAGCACCTGGTGAAGGGCGGTGGCTGGCCTAAGGAACACCTCCATGTGACCAGGAGGGGTGGACCCAGGGTGGGACTGCCCTGGGCTTATTTAAGAGCCAGCCACTGAGGGGAAAGGATCTCTTGTGTGGGATCTGGCTGTTCCTCATCTGAGTGGGTGATCACTGTTGTGTAAGTTAATGTCTAAGTCTCGTGTAAGTCTTTTCCTTACAACCATTAAACCATTTAATACTCTACCTGGGATCACTAGAAATCTATCTGAAGCAATCTCCCTTCTGCAGTTGCACCACGTTGGTGACATCCAGATTCCAGATTGAGAAATGTGAGCCGGGGAGGCTGAAAGGTCTGCGATAAATGGACAGCAGGTGAGAAGAATGTAAAAAAATGACATAAGGCAAATTAAACCAGATTGTATTTAAAGTATTTCTTTGTACAAATACATACCAAGAAGCGTTAAAAAATACTATCAGAGAGAGTTGTGATGATTTCCACCTCTTTAGGCAAACTTTGATGTTTTTGTGAGGTATTCTTTAACAATATAAATGTGTCAGCTACTGCACCAGAGTCAGTATCCATCAGCCTCCAAAACTGAGAATGCTGTAGTTCCTCTTTTATGAAGGAATAAATCAAGGGTAATTGAGCGGAAGTGTGTGGATGGTTTAGTTTAACACTGCACTGTTAGGATTCTGCCTGAGATTTTAAAAGCCAATTTGGGAACTGACAGAGAAAGACAGAGATGCAATTATTAGGAGGCTTGGTCTAAAGGGACAGCTATTTCTTTGCCTTATACCTCTAACAGAACTTTTTTTGAAGAAATGTTTTTTCTCTAGATGTTTGTTTTCCTTTTTCAGTGGGTGACTTATTTGCAGGATAATGCTTTTGATATGTTTTTAAGTCATACCCTATTTCTGTACCACTGAGTTTTTTGGTTTTTTTTATGTGTATCTCTGTGTGTAGTGCATCAGCTAGGAAATTCATACAGAACTGTAATAACATTTGGGAAATCAGATTTCATCCTATATCAAACAAGAGAAAGATCCTTCCTCTTCTAAATAAAATTTCTATAGAAAAAGATCAGCAGAAAAAAGGCTGGCCAAGGGAGCAGGGAATTTGTTGTTGTTGTTCTTGTTTTGTTTTTAACCTCTTTTGCTCTTTGCTTTTCATATAATCTTGTGTGAGTAGCATAGGGTCGAAGTTTTTTTTTTTTTATTGTTTTTTTTAAAGTTGCATAGGCACTTAGTGGGCTCTTAATACCCAATTCCAGCAATATGCCTGTGGTCTATCATATGATTCTGTCTGTGGTTGACAAAACAAATCTCATGGCTGGAAAGGGTTGATGAGAACTGAGTAACGATAACCTACTTATGAATCTGGGCCTTGCAAGGTGGCATCTGTTCTTCCCAGCTTTGGTTCAGAGACGATGTCTTTTTCTGGATTTATGATTCAGCTGCAAAGATAATGACATACAAACAGGAAAGCCATAGTGCCATGCTCTAATGTATGAGCTACAGGTAGAGCAACAAGGGATCATGAGGAGGAAGTCAATTATATGAACTTCATTCTCAGTGCATGAGATTTGACAGGTTTGAGTTATAGGATCTGACATTGAGAAGTTCGTGTATCCATCTGAAAACCTCAGTGCAACTCAGGAGGAAAGTTTTTGGAATCAGCCTCTTTCTAAACAATGGAGAAAAGTACAAGGTTACTCAGAGTTGGCAGCAAAGGTTTCTTCTGACACCTGAACACTCCTCAGAGGCCTGCTATCTAGGGAGCAACCTCCTATAAAGACTCAGGTCTCACAAGATAACAGACAGAAGATTAAGTACCACAGAAAATCATAAGGCTATAGGCCAGGCAGAGTATGAAGGACTCTTGCAGAGTTATACAGTGATATACAATTGGGGTATATTTAGCTTTATGGTTAAAAGAAAGAAACAGGGCTCAGAACTACAACAAATTAAACATGTAGAGGAAGGAAATACCTTGGGAAAAACTGTCAAATGTAATAGTTTTCCACATGTTTTCTCTTAAAATCCTTTCTTTCTCATAAAAGAGAGAGATAGCTTTAGGAAGTAAAATAGGCTAGAATAGAGTATGCAAAAGGAGTCAAAATATGATCACAATGCAAGCTATTTCAAAGTGTAGAGAACTACAGTGACAGAACATTACATGCATTTAATAATGTTTTGGGTGCAATGGCTAAATCCATCAAAATCCACTTTATTTCCAATGATATGCAAGCTGGTCTAAATTTCCTAGAGCCAGGATATGCTACTTCTCTATATTTAAGCCTTTAGATGATTTTCACTCAGGATATGTTCAATTTAACAACTAATGATCCTTTTTTTTCCGAATCTTTTTTTTTTTTCTTAGATGCTCTTTCAACTCTTTCTTTAAGTGCACTGACAATAGTCATGACATAGTCATGCACTGACCATGGTCTAATTCTGTAAATACTACTGCTTAGACTACCAATTATATTGTACTACTTCCAGCTATAATATGAAAAAAGATGTACTGAGTGTGATCACCATGCTCACTGCAAGAAAGGAAAGATGTAAATTTTTTTTTTTTTTTCAAAAGGATCGATGGAAGATGATCATTTAGTACTGGTTGTATGAAGACCTCGACATCAGCTGAGCAGTTCTGAGTATATGTAGATGAGAATGTAGCATTCTGCTGTTTATGTTATAAACTCTTTTAAGCTAAATGTGTGGCCAGTTGTATCATGCACAAATGTATTGCAAAAATCTCATTGTTTTGGAGGGAAGAATTTTGGAAGCTGGGCATATCCACAATGCCTTGGTCATTGACTGGGGGTCTGTTTGATTAACCAAGTACTCTGCAGGCTGCCTGTGAGATGCATGCAGAAAAAAA
>WBMW01001082.1:1079-63471 GCA_013396635.1 Penelope pileata | reverse complement strand
GATTAAGTACCACAGAAAATCATAAGGCTATAGGCCAGGCAGAGTATGAAGGACTCTTGCAGAGTTATACAGTGATATACAATTGGGGTATATTTAGCTTTATGGTTAAAAGAAAGAAACAGGGCTCAGAACTACAACAAATTAAACATGTAGAGGAAGGAAATACCTTGGGAAAAACTGTCAAATGTAATAGTTTTCCACATGTTTTCTCTTAAAATCCTTTCTTTCTCATAAAAGAGAGAGATAGCTTTAGGAAGTAAAATAGGCTAGAATAGAGTATGCAAAAGGAGTCAAAATATGATCACAATGCAAGCTATTTCAAAGTGTAGAGAACTACAGTGACAGAACATTACGTGCATTTAATAATGTTTTGGGTGCAATGGCTAAATCCATCAAAATCCACTTTATTTCCAATGATATGCAAGCTGGTCTAAATTTCCTAGAGCCAGGATATGCTACTTCTCTATATTTAAGCCTTTAGATGATTTTCACTCAGGATATGTTCAATTTAACAACTAATGATCCTTTTTTTTCCGAATCTTTTTTTTTTTTCTTAGATGCTCTTTCAACTCTTTCTTTAAGTGCACTGACAATAGTCATGACATAGTCATGCACTGACCATGGTCTAATTCTGTAAATACTACTGCTTAGACTACCAATTATATTGTACTACTTCCAGCTATAATATGAAAAAAGATGTACTGAGTGTGATCACCATGCTCACTGCAAGAAAGGAAAGATGTAAATTTTTTTTTTTTTTTCAAAAGGATCGATGGAAGATGATCATTTAGTACTGGTTGTATGAAGACCTCGACATCAGCTGAGCAGTTCTGAGTATATGTAGATGAGAATGTAGCATTCTGCTGTTTATGTTATAAACTCTTTTAAGCTAAATGTGTGGCCAGTTGTATCATGCACAAATGTATTGCAAAAATCTCATTGTTTTGGAGGGAAGAATTTTGGAAGCTGGGCATATCCACAATACCTTGGTCATTGACTGGGGGTCTGTTTGATTAACCAAGTACTCTGCAGGCTGTCTGTGAGATGCATGCAGAAAAAAAACAATTTAGGAAGTGACAAGGGCACTAAACCATCTCAAATGGCACAAGGATATGTAATGACAGGACAAGGGGTAACAGTTATAAACTGAAAGAGGGTAGATTTAGACTAGATATAAGGAGGAAATTCTTCACTGTGAGGGTGGTGAGACACTGGAACAGGTTGCCCAGAGAAGTTGTGGATGCCCCCTCCCTGAAAGTATTCAAAGCCAGGCTGGATGGGGCTTTGAGCAACCTGGTCTAGTGGGAGGTGTCCTTGCCCATGGCAGGGGGGTTGGAACAAGGTGATCTCTAAGGTCCCTTCCAACCTGAACCGTTCTATGATTCTATAAGATGCTTAGATGCCAGCAACTGAATGGGACCCTTAGTTTTCTGAATCTACGTTTCTGTGGCAGCATCTAGCTCCTGGCTGCATCAGTCCTTTCCCTCTCCCTGTGGAACAAGGTCCTTGCTCGTCCTCCCATTCACTTCCCTCTCTTACTTCTTGTCATGGTTGATGCCTTTTCTGAGCAATGTTAGCACATTAAACTTGCAGGAATGTGCTTTATTTTTTTTCTGCTGTATTATTATACCATAAAGACCTTTACAGAAAGTCATGCATGGAAGTGGATGAAAATGTGAAGCAGAACACAGTGACCAGCAGTGATGTTGCCGTGGAAACATGGCCTAAGGACGTGGAATCAAATCCCACCAGTAGATATTTCATGAAATTTTGGTAAGAAACAGGTAAATCTTCTATTATAAACATTATGTTGATCAACACTGCAGTGGAGAACCTGCTACATAATTCTTAAAGTAGCAGTCACTCTGACAGTGCAAGTATCAAGCAAATAAATACACCTGATCTACACTTAGTCCAAGTTAAAGTGCCTTATTTAGAAGACTAACTAAAGGAAGGATTTGGGGAAAGTACTAGGGGATGCTGCCAAATAACTAAACACACGTTTTCACAGAATAATTTCCACTGTAACAAGAAAGAATGCAACACATGAATTCTTGCTTGATTAATATCAGATACTCACTTATGTGGAAACAGATGAAAATCTAGAAAATTTTAGCTGTTTTTATTTTTCATAGTCAGAAATCAGTGTTTTTTTTTTACCAGAAAAACATGTAACAAATGTGGATATCCTGAAAATTCAGGATTGATCGTTCAAATCGGGATTGACCTGGACAACAACAGCATATAGACAAATCAAGACTTACTGTTCCTTTTAAAAAATATATAATTACTATTTTTAACAATTGCATATTTTGAAAGTATTTATAAAGGATCCCATTCATGTAATGTAGAAATCACATTCTCTAGATGTATTCACTTTTTTGTTTCAAATGGTAAATTCAGGCAATGTCTAATTTTTGTCTAAAAAGTGTCACTAAAATACTTGGAATGTGTTGCTTTTAGCCAGCCATTCAGTAACAATGTGTTGAAGATAGCTACCTAATTCTGGGAGTGGAATTGATCAAATGATATGAAGTATTTAGGACAGAATCATGTAATCATACTAGCCTGGACAGTCCCCTAAAAAGAAGCTAAATGACAATTTGCTAGGTACAAAAACTGTACTTCATCCTCGAAACTGACCTTGAGATCAAGGATTGTTATGCTGATTCTGTAAAGTCATGTACACTGAGTCCTCATAGCACAGCAGAAAATTCTTTCTTAGAATGTGAGATTCAGAGCAACCATTTTCAAGAGGAAACGAAGTCATGACTCATAACTTGTACTAAGAACTTCAGAAAGACCCATATTCTTCCAAAACTTCACAATCCAAGATCCTGAATCTGAGACTATCAGAAGGTCACTTGTGCTTTATCAGCTATTGGAGTCATCAAAATCATTAACATGAACAATTCTGTGGAAAGTACTGTTGGATGGAACAGGATTACTGCTGGATGTTACGTGAAAAACCTGTGAGATTGCATGGTTCCCTCACCAAAGGTCAAAAGTCATGTGAAACACAGAATGCTAAGGTGCAGACATGGTGTTACCAGGTCTAAACTGGTGTCCTCTGCCTCAACACAGACATTTTTCATGAGCACTGTGGTTAGACTGCACTTTTCCTCAAGGAAGATGAGGATAGACTTATTTGTAAGATTGTAACAACAGGGACAAGAGGAAAATCCTTTTTGTGCTGAATGTTTTCTAGATATTTGTATGTTGATATGAGAAATATGAAGATAAACAAAGAAGTTTGAAAGAGGCACTGCAGGGCTAAAATTTAATTGAGGTAATTATGTATGACTGCACTATTAATAGAAGATGACTAAAGATATCCAGAAAGAAGAAATTAGATAGAAAAAGGTAGGGGGAGAAGAAACTCCATTGTACAGTGAGATTGTCTATGATTATCAGATATCTTCTAGATAAAATTCCAGAAAAAGAGAACTGAAGGGCGAAGGACTGAATGAGACTTGACATTTCCTAAAGAAAATAGGTACATAAGCAAAGAAGTCCAACGTGCTCAAAGGACAGTATCTTAATAAACAAGGGGATGGTTAAAATTTGAAGTCAGATACAAAAAGAAACAAGAAATGGAAACTGAGATTAATAAAGGTGAACATAAATATTAAAGAAAATGAACATGTGGATAGAAATTTAGAGAGCAATATGATGCTCAATATGTAAGAGACAGCGAGGGTAACAAGAAATCATGCTTTGAATACTAAGGGGAACATCATGGAAAAAAAACTTGATCTGATACTCAAGTTAATGTCACTCTTAAGTTTCCCCGTAAAAGGTCAATGACTAGCAGATGTCTGAAAATATTAACACAAAAGCATAAGATTTCTGTGACTTCTGCTTTGAAAGGAAAGTAGAAATTAAGAAGTAATTATGAAGGTCTGATAAATTTCTAGTTAAAATAATCTCATATTTTTAGTAATTATCTCAACTTTGAGTATTGAAGAACTAGACCAGAAGCAATCAACAAGAACAAATTAGATAATTACATCAAACTATAGTAATTTTCTTCTAAGACAGACATTCTGGTTAAGAGGGCAAAAGTAAAGAGGAAAAAAAAGTAGAAATTAATTTTAGACAAGTTTGGTGCAGGTTCTAATGAACAAGGAATGAAATCATGAACAACGTGGAATCTCTATTGACTAAATTAGTCATTCTCATAAAATAGCTATTTATTTCAAAACAAAAATATATTTGGGAGCTTTATAGAAATTTACCAGTATATTTTAGCTATATAAATGATTAGTTAAAGGGTGCATTTAATCATTCTTCAGATTGTATGAACCTGAGAGAGATAACAGTAACAATATTCACATGACTAGAACTAAAAGGAATCTTTAAAATTGGTAAAAGTCTTTCAAAAATAATTTAAAAAAACATTAAATTCAGTGAGTAGGGACAAATGTAAGGGTTTATTTTTAGGACGGGATAACCAATTACATAACTGTGATGTGATATCTATTATACTGCAGCAGATGTGTAGAAAGGCAGTCTGGGAGAAAGAATATTATGAGTCAATTAAGTCAAAAGCTTGTACAGTGAAAGTAGTAGAGGTAGATTGCTCTGGAAGTAATGCCTCCTATTTACTTCTATGAAAACTACAACAGATACAAAGAGCGCAACAACACTGCTTGATAGAGAAAATTCTCAGCTACAAAACATTATTTTTCAATGTAGTCACCACCTTCAGCTGAGCGTTTTCTGCCAGCAATGAACAAGAGCCTGTAATGCTGTCTAGAATGTGGCTTGTCTTTCACATTGCTATTGTCACTGCTGAAATGCATCATTCACTGCCTCACTGTGCTGACATCCACTGTTTGGTCTCCATAAAGATTCAGCAAGCATCAATGAATGCCACTGGGTACCGTTTTTACCACATGGAGGAATTCAGTTCCACACATTTGCTCCATACACCCTTCCATGTTAGATGCCATTTGGTCAGACTGCCCCTCTGCTGCCTTCTGTCGAACGGCAACAAAATGTATTGGGATATCTGTGGGAAGGTTCAACCTCTACTGCCATGACACCAACATCCACCTCTGATGTTGTAGTCCAACATAATAAAACAAGAGGCATTACTTTCAGAGCAGCCCTTACATTTACTGTAATGTCTGTAAATTAATCCTAACCTCTAGTGAAGTGCAAGGAGTGATACAACACCATATTTTGGACTTAATAATCTACAGTAGTTAACAATTAAGCCCTCCAAAAATGTGGGAAGGATAAACAGGAGCCTAGGAAGCAAAACAGTTGTGGAAAGACTGTACAGTTTCTTCAGTTAATGAATAGAAAATGGAGTGTTTCCCCGCTTAGTGCAGTGGGAGCTCAGACACTACTCTGGACTTAACTGGACATGTCTGCACTATGGACACCTAAATGTAAGCATCTGGTGTTCCAAGCTGAATCGTACCACAACAAAATCTTCCCAATATAGCACTGGGATTGATTGCCTCGAAGCTGTGAGGTCTCCGTCACTGGAGGTCCTTAAATAGAATTGGAAAAGCCTTTGTCAGAAATGAAGTAGCTGTATAACTAATCATGCCTCAGGGCAAAGAGGTGAACTAAATGGTCTCTTAAATCCCTCTGGGAAACAGGGACTCAGAGCCTGAAGCCATTCATGCACTTAGATTCCTAGATCAAATGTTCCTGTATTTCAACACAGACAGCTATTGAATTAAAAACAGACATAATTCTGGGATCTCTGCTCGGCTCTCTCTTGGGACCTTTCCCCCTGCATTAACAATGAGAGCACTGGGAAACTAGGCAGTCAGCAGACTAAAGCACATTCTTGCATTAGCTGGATTGAATGACACCCAATATCCCTTTTACTTTTTCCCAGAAATATTAACACCGCCATGGGAGTATATATGGAGTGGGGTTTGGGGTGACTTTCTCTCCCTGATTCAGTGTTCTATTAACTTAGCTGCCTGGCTTCTGATTGTCAGCTACAGTGACTCCATCTGGCTCTTGACATAGGAATGCTTTTTTATTTCCAGTTAAAAGTTAACAGTCTGCTAAAAGAGAGCTCTTGAAATCAGGACTCCCAGCTACTTTCTCTTCTTTCCACAGAATGAATTGTAAATGCATTTAAAACCATGCTGCATCCAAGTTTTTCTCTCTGCAGAATGGACTTACTATGCCACTAATTTCATGGGTGTTGCGAAGCAAAGAAGTGTGAAGTATTATTCCTGGAAGGAACAGATCCATAAAAATCAATTTAACATGAATGCTCTCTCTTTAGCAGTGCCACTGACTCTAACTTCTCTTTTTTCATATAAGAAGAGATAGCCCTATCACTTGAGTCAAATGAGATTTCCATGTAACACGGTTATGGCATGAAATAAAGCTGCACCGTAAGCAAGTCAAGTTGTCCTCCCAGTGGCGCAAGGAACTAGGAACCTGCCGGCACTGAAATGTTACTCATATCAGTTACTATCTAGTGTATGTGTACTTTGTCATTCCAAGATGAAGATCATCTTACAGAGTGAGTTTGAATCAGATGCACCAATATATTTATTTATTTACCAAACGGAGAAAATATCTGCAGACACCGTGATGCATGGAGGCAGCATTTAGCGCATTGACCTGATCAAAAGTAGATGTGTGCAGCAAGAGTGCAAGGAGTTCAAAGTCTCATCTCTCTTAAATGTACTTCCTTTCCACACCACTGATATTTTATATTATCCTTCTTAGAAACGTAGAATAATAGGCAGCCTAGATGTAGTCATAATGGGACTATAAAATTTGATTTCCTTAATATAGGATTGATCATTTGCTTTAACCTTCATTATCTCTGTTGTATTGTACATTGGTGTTTAAAGCAACATCAGACTTTCTGTCTCACCTGTTCCACAGGTAAATCTGGGCTTAGTCATTGGTGAGTTCTAACAAATATGGGTCATGGACAAAGTTCTCTGTGCTGACTGAACCTTGCATTAGCTTTATTTTCAAGTTAAAGGGTCTGAAAGATCTGGTAAGAATGGCTGAGCTTGCAAGAATGTGTTTAGGATATACCATTCTGTTGAAAGAATAGCAGTTAACTTGGTATTTGGAGACAGTCAAATCTTCCCCAAAGGGGAATTTACTATAATTTACTATAATCAGTTTTGCTAACATGCCTGAATAGGATGTAACGGACTTTTTAAAAAATAAACAAACAAGCATGATTTAACAAGCATGTCCTCAAATTTGTTTTCCTTTTTCTTTTCTTTTTTGAAAATAACTGTGTACAATTATGGCCAAGGTCCATCTTACTTTTTTCAACTCTAAATTTTTGTGATATCAGGAAGACAGATAAAAAACAATGACATATAAAAGGATGAAGGGACCTTAGTTCTCCTGTATTACCACAAAGTGTCACCCTTTTCCCATACATTGCCAACCTCGATTGCTTTTCTGTAGCTCAGGAAAAAATGTCTACTTTAAAGGAAACAGACCCAAAATGTAGGGACAGAATCAGGGTCTCAAGTTGTGTAAGGTAATATATGTCCTTGCAAATCTTTAATGACTGAAATTGAGAGAGAAAAAAACTAGATCATGAGACAACACTTGGTGTTTCGATTCATAGGTTGTGCCTTTGAAGAACACAACATGGTTAAAACCTGTGATTAGTTTGTTTACAGGGAAGCTTCTTTGTCCATATATAATCAATCATCTTGTTTGCATACATAAAAAAGTGCTGTCATCGCACTGTGATTGCATATACTTTGTAGATCTTCATTTCCAGCTGTTCACAGTCAGCTAGGGAAATGAATGAATTGATTTGTGGGTTCTTTGAAACCACTGTGCTTGTAATTTACTGTCATTTCCCAAGACATATTAAAATCAGGTGGAACCAGGTTTTGCCAAGCATGGAAGTGTGGAAGACTTTCTTGAATGGATGAATAAAGCCAGAAGATTTCACATACTTCCAAGACTGTAGGAAGTGCTTCCTGCTGCTGGCTTTACCTCTGTCCAAGCAGCTTGCTGCCTACAAGATGATGAAGACAGAAAGAGAAACAATTTGATATTCATTAGGTGGTGGAAGTACAAATCAGTTTTAGCTTTTGAATCAGCTGTGTACTTAAGTAGCCATTACAAATTGCTGTGGTGTGTGGTAAGTAAGGGGGCTTTTGAGAAGGGTATGACAAAATGCTTGTGGATCTTCACAACAACCATTTTTTTTTCCCTTCATGAGAGGAAGAAGCTGAAATATAAAACAGTTGAAGCTACCATAGCTAACACAAAAAAGCAAGGAATTGATCTAATACAATTTAAAGGAGTTAAAATAACACACTGAATCTTGTGCTGCTGGGGGAAAATTGATGTAGTGATGTCTTCTCATTTAAAATTCATGCAGAAAATGGAAGCAACACCTAAGACCTCTTGAGGGAATAGATGGAACGGAGAACACGGCTGTCAGCAGTTGCTTTTATGAAGTGATGGGGTTCACTGCCTCTTAGATTTTAATTGCTGCAAGTGCTGTGTGTAGCCGATAGTCTCGATTTAAAATGAAACCTTCCCATTGCCAGAAAAAAAGACAGATGAGAAAATCTCTACTTGTAACAGTGGGCAAAGAGACACTGAGTATGAACAGAAAGAGTCCTGGGTGATCTGATCCAGTTGCACCCACTCTGAGTTATACAGAGAAAATGGTTAGCACGTATTGTCTGCTGTGACTGTGAGTGAACCGTGACTGAGAGTATCATGAGAGAATTATGGGACTTCTAGCATGTTGCCAGAGATGGTCGGTGATATTCAGACAGGTAGCCACGCTCTGTGTAATGCAACCCAGCACAACACAGTCAGATTATAATGAAGTCCTGTTGGAGTTGTGATGGTTGAACAAGTAGGTTACAGCCATGAACAGTATCTAGCTCTGAGCAAGTAAAGCTGCTTTCACACTTTCAATGACTTCCGATACATTGTAACTCTACTTAGCAATATTTTAATCAATGTATTCATTGATTGTGTGGGGTTTCATCAGCTGCAATGATGGGACTGGTGACCACTTCTTATAGATCCATATCTTTTGATCAATTGATGCTATTATCTAAGGAGGTAAGAGTTCTTCCTGTTCATTTTATTTATTTCAAAAAAATCTGTAGAAACCTGATTTGTGTTTGAGATCTCTAGCCCTGTGTTAAACTGAGTTGAGAACAACTAACATTTTGTGAATGTATATTTGAAAATATAGAGAAACACAGAGACAGTATGATCCAGGAACCTGATATTTGTAGGAAATGGGCCAGAAGCATTTGAAAAAAATGTTGCATGATNAATCTCATATTAAAGTTAACTAAATGTGACTTCTGAATATAACAAAGCCATGGATATTTCATCGCTCATATTTAAGAAAAAAAAAAAAAAAAAAAAATCACTCATCTTGGGTTTACAGAAATGTGCAGCAATTTTTGTTGACATGATGGAGATGTCAAAGCATTGATGTTCATCATCTGTATAGGACAGAGTAAATAGAAAATGTAGGAGAATGTGACCATGTTATAAATGAGATTATCTTCCCCCAGTGCATTGACAACTCTGACAAATGATCTTAAACATACAGAGAGCAATATTCTAGAAGACAATGCTAAATACAAGGTACTAGCTGCCATTACCTGAATATGACCAAATCATTTTTAAGAGGGAGAGAATTTAATTTAGACTTATAGCTCTCATAACCACAATGGAAAAAGAGATAATCTGAAGACACCAATTGAAATAGTCTTTGGTAGAAGTTTCATGGTAAAGGTAAAAGGGACCTGTAAAAGGGACCTGTAGGAAAATCGATATCTCACATCATCTCAAAATGATATTTAAAAGAGTAATAACAGAGTAATGCCTGACACAGCACAGACTGGGAAACAAGAAGCTAGAGAAAGGGATATGGGAGTGCTGGTGACAGCACACTCAACACGAGCCAGCAATGTGCAGTGGCAACCAAGAGGTCAACCTGCATTTTGGAGAGCATTAAAGACATCATAGCTAGCCAGTAAAAAGAGGTGATTCTCCCACCTATTCTCTATACTGAGTTGGTTTGGCCTCAACTTGACTATTGTGGGCAGTTCTGGACTCCACGATATAAAAAGGATGTTAAGATATTTGAAAGAATCTGGAGCAGAGCAATGCAACTGGTAAAAGGGCTGGAAGGCATGTCCTGTGTGGAGAGGCTAAGGGCACCCGGGTTGTCCAGTCTGGAGAAGAGGAAGCTAAGAGGAGACCTCGTTGCTGTCTGAGACTTCCTGAGAAGGGGAAATGGAGAGGGAGGTGTCAGTCTCTCCTTTCTGGGAACCAATGATAAAATGCATGGGAGTAGCACAAAGATACTCCTGGGGAAGTTAAACCAGATATTAGGAAAAATTTCTTTACCATGAGAGTGATCAAACACTGGAACAGGCCTCCTAGAGGTGTGGTTGATGCCCCATACTTGTCACTGTTCAAGAGGCATTTGGATAATACCCTCAATTTTGTACTTTAGCTTTTTGTTAGCCCTGAAATGGTCAGGCAGATGATATTTGAATGTCCAACTTCCAACTAACTATTGTATTGTATTGTATTGTATTGTATTGTATTGTATTGTATTGTATTGTATTCTATTCTATTCTATTCTATTCTATTCTATTCTATTCTATTCTATTCTATTCTATTCTTCACCTTCCTTCTAACCAGAGGATGTAATTGTCTTGTAAGAAGACATTCTGTTCACAATCAGGTAGTGCGTGTTGAGTTTTGAGATGGAGTTCAATTTCAAAGCACAAGTAGCTTGCACTGCATGCAAAGCTGAGTAAGCTACAGATGATGCTTACTCCAATGTGCATGACAAAGAACAGTGTGAGAATGATGTGTTTGCAATCAAGCTGAACTAGGAAAAGGAGAAAGACTGATTTTGAGTAAAGTTCCTGCTTTCTCAGGGGTGGATGATATTTCTTTATAGAAATGTCTATATAGCTTATGCTGCAAAGAAATTTTTTTAAATTACCCAATAATGAGGTATAAAACAGCATTACAGTTATCATTTGAAGTATTCTGAACACTTTATTCTTAAATAGAAAGGGTCATATCCAATGGTTAAATCATTTATCCTGCATGAAGTCAAATTCATTTTTTCCATACAAATACAGTACATTTATTTCTACAGAGACTAGTCCCTTGGAGTTTCAATACACAGTCTGAGTATTGTTAGTATGTAAATGTACTCATTATCTGACTAGGTATATAAAAGTGTTCCTGAGAGATGACTTGTGTAATAGCCTCTAATGGCTCTCAGAAACGTTGTGGTTTATCATGTCAGAAATCTGCTTAGATTTTTGTTGTTAGTTTCTTTCTTCAGAGTATACAGCATGAAGTATCGCTTTTGAAAAATGCAGTGATTGATAGTCAAGAATGCAGACCCTAGAAACAAAGCGGTTCATAAACCTTGTACTGGCTCTGCAGAACAGTTAAATTTCATATTAAAAAGTGTTTTAAAAGTGTAGTCCCAGCTTTCCTAGTTTATAATACAGATTCTATTCATTATTTTTTTTGTTTTACAGTATTACAGTGGGAATACAGGTTGATATTGGTGCCTATGTAGTGCCCTAACCACAAGGCTACAGAGGTGGGTTCCTTTTTGCTTATTGCCTCTGTTACCCAAGAGCTTTGTCTTTAGTTATGGATACTAATGTGGCTTCAGTAGGAAGAATTCAGAGAAGATCAACCCTAGTTTTGAAGAATGGTGCTCTTCCGAAATGTGGTAGATGTGGACATGGCTCCCTTGGGTTTATATGACTCTATAATTTAGGTCTTTAATTTTCATGATAAGTGATGTAAATTCTTGGCTATATTCTTAAAAAGTAGAAAGCCTTACTGCTTGTCGAAAGTGAAGAGGTCATCCACACAGTAAAACCTAAATTAGTCACTTGATTCCGAGAAGTGGTATTGAGGTATGAGCATTTCTGTATACGCAACTATCTCAGATCTAGTTCCTAATTCTGACACAACATAGGCATCACATGTGCTCTTCCTTCAGGTTTTTTTGATTTATGTTTATTAACTCACCTATTCTGTATGCTACATGCTGTGAATTGCATTCTGAGATGCTCAGTCCCCCTCTCTTTGTTATAGAGTGAGTTAATTCTTTTAGTCCTGGTTTCTGAATTTACTCTGGGCTTTGCAGTTTAAATGCCATAAAAAATGTACCGAAATATTTATGCCAAGCAACAACCCCTCCCTCCCCCCCCAAAAAAAAGTATTTCTTGTTCACTACCTAATTTTTCTTCTATCATGATCCAAAATCAGGTTTTTCATAGGATCAGTCTGTTGAAAGTCCTTGGATGAAATCCTAGCGTGTGTTAATTTCCAATCATTCACTTTAGAAACTCCCCTTGCCTTGCACTGAGCAAGCTTGTCCTTGTCATCTGAGTTCATGTTCTGTCATTTGGCTTAATGTCTTTGGAAGGAGTACAATGCTTTGATTGAAAAAGTCATTTTTATAGTGGGGATGAACTAAATGAACATGGGGGAGGATCCATTATGCTGAGAAGAGCAGACAGAAGACCTTGACTTTATTTCCCTCCCTTTCCATTTTAGGGAGGTTAAAAGGTAGGGACGACTTCACTATAGAGAACTGTAGTTAACCTGTGGAACTATTTCTTTGCCTACATTCAGCTACAAAGCTTGTTCTGAAAGCTAAAAAAAAAACAAATGCCCCAGAGTTGATGGGGTCAGATTTTGATTTGAATCTGAACTGTATAAATTGAATGTTTTGTCTGGAATTCAGATAAGTGTGGAGGTGGGAGAATTCCATTATTGTTTTTTTTTAAATGTCAGCTCAATTCTGAAGGACAGAATTATAATTTCAGCAAACTATATTATAAATACTCATGACTCATATGCACAGATACAATCACCAACTTTGCTTTCACTTCTCTCAAGTCATCCTCACTACAGATAGAGGAGATTACTACAGTAGACAAGTAGAAAATTATTTCTTTGGGCTAACACCCCCACTGAGGGCTGACACTGGATCCAGGACTGGTGATCTCTCTCTGTTTTGATCTCTTTTCTTCTCTTTCAGTTGTTAAGTAACTCAAAACTTACTTGAATTTCCTATAAAACCGCAGTTTTGGTAGTTATAGTTGTGGGAGGGCCAAAGCAAGTAGGATAACCGTTTTATAGAACTCTCCTATTAAAGTTGATGTTTATTCCTCTTATGTACAGACCTTGAGTGTCTCACCCTTGAGTGTCGTTTCACCTTAATCTATCTGGGAGGATTTGTGAATCTGGTCACCTTCCCTCCCTTCGCAGATAAGATGTGACACTCCCCAAAAGGACAGCAATCTATAGATAGCTAAACAGAAGGGCAGCTTTTCATGCAGGCCCAAAATAGGACAAAACCTCAGAGCTCTGAATTCACAACAAGAAGCGTTTGCCTTACAGACACTTTGTCCCAGCATCTTTTGTGTGTAAATAGCAAACACGAATTCTTAACTAAAACAAAAAGCTACGCTGCATTCATAATTCCTCCCTTGGGGAGTGGAAAAGAGAAGACAAATTACTTGTGACAGATGTTAGCTACATCACTTAACACACTTCTGAAAGACATTCAAGATATATCAGAAAGGTATCGTGCAATGTTGAGAATGAGTACCTGAACAAGCTCTGAATGAGAAACTTGACATATAAACCATCGAAGAACACAGTACTACCACTGCTCCCCAGAGGAGTTTCTTTAGAGCTGACATATGCTTTCATTCAGGTCACTGCACTGTGCCACGGAGGTAAGTTTTTGAATAGTATGAACATAGTCTGTACTTTGTCTACAAAACTCTCATGCTCCCAGGCCCTGTTTGGTATAAAAACTGAGACTCTGTGAGAGATTAAACCATTTAAAGTGAAGTGTCCACATCTATTCTACTGTTTTCTGCTGTACTCAAAGGAAGCCTGATCAATCACTGAAGTCTGGATAAAGATTCACTGAAAGTAGATGTTTATATTAGAGGGGGGATAAATTGTGCTCTAGTCTCCACTAACAAGGTATGCTATTCAGTTGCCTACCAGTAGTCATGTAGTGCCTCTTGAGATATTTTGATATAACCTACTTGACCTGCAGATGCTTCTTCTGAACCATTTGTGTCTCCTGCAGGTTCTTTGTCAAACTTATCATCCCCAGATAGATATTTAGACAGATGAATCTAATCTGGTTGCCCACTGTCTGTAACAGATGATTTAGATTTCTTGCTCATGTGTCAGTGTTCTCACACAGGCCAGACATACAAGGTCCCTGATATAGAAATGAACCTCATTTCTCCTGTCCTTATATTGAACCAAGACACATACACACACCTTTGTCCCATCTTTTCCATATACCTTAATTTTCCACCAAATAAAATATGGGCCTCTGGAATGAAAAAGAGCTCTGGTGAGGGTCAAAACATTTCTTATTTGCCCAATGAGCAGGTGCCAAAGCACTTGCAGGCCACTGTACATGTAACCTAGAAAACTACATGATGAGAAGTCCTCTGTCAGATCAAGTGAATATGATGAGGAAAGAACCTGAAAGTGCTGACACAGAGATGTCATCATCAAATGAAAAACAGAAAGAAGTGAACTATAAAGTGATCATGGAATATTCTTTTGTGTCTACATTAGTATTTCTTGATAAACAGTTCATGCGTTTTGATGTATACTTTGTAATAGTGTGCTTTAACCTGTTTTTTTTTTTTTGCAGAAGTCACCCAACATGTGCTTACATTACCTAACATCTCTTTCAGCTGTGTATACACTGCAAACTATTATTTTTCTTCAGTTAATATGTACCTCATTTACTGAGTTAAATTTGGTAATACATATCTCATATACTTTTTTATAGTAAGTAGAAAACATATCTATTAAATATGATAATTGCCCCTGTGACTAGTGGGACAAGTAACATTTAATTGCTTCACCAATTTTTTTCATGATGGAGTCCTCGAATCCTCAGTGTAATGCCTGTCAACTCCAAAAAAGAAAACAAACAGTGGGACAATTCAGACCGGTTGTGGCCACCCTTTTCAGCTGTGTGTGGCCAGGAGACTGACACAAAAAATGTGGATAGGAGTGAGTTTCACAAAAGTTTCTGGTTGCATCAGTTTGACTGCTTTCTACCTTTATCTACTGGGTTCATTTGCGATAAGGCTAATTGTTCACAGAATTGTCCAAACTATATTGTCAGAGCAATATTGTTCATCTGATCAAATTTTGTGCAGTAGGATGGCATTAAACCAACTGTACACATGGCAGAGTGTAAGTTCATGAGGCAGAGGAATTGCTGATATTATGCTTCTCTTCCTTGCACTAGAGAAAGTTAATAGGGTTGTTTGCCCAGAAAAGTTTAATACATTTCTCTGGTGATTAGGGAACTGTAGTAATTTCTTTCTACACATTTTTCAAATACTAAGTGACCATTTCTTTAGGTTTCTGTCCTCTGATGTTCTTCTCTGAAAAACTAAAATAAGAGTGACATTCTACTGTCTCTCAGGGTTGTCATAATCATCTTGAAATCCAATTTCGAAGGAAAAAGGTTCTAAACCTCATCTAGCTGTTCCTGAACATTTCTCTACTTGAATAATCTTATTTCTCTGCTTAAAAAGAACTGTTTTCTTCCTGTGGTTTCTCCTTCTTGACAAACAATCGGAGGAAATGACTGTTCACTTGAGAAGTAGCAAAAGGGTCTATTTACAAAATGCTGCCTTCATTGCAAAGCACTTTTTTTTCACTTTGTAGTACTAGCTGCCCCATGAAACAGGAACAGACTTTAAACTGCTTTTTTATTTTGACTAAATCCTGCTATTGACTTCAGACACTGTTCTTTAAAGGAAGAGGGTAACACATCTGTAGTATTATGAGCCTGTGTAAGTGCAGGATCACCTAATATGTCCAGCGGACTTTCCTGTGTATTCTTCCTTTGAGCGTTCACAGAAGGCTTCTAGGAAAGTACTTCCGAAAATTCTTAACTGAATCTGCTTTGATTTCTTCAGGTAAATTGAAGAACACTGACAATAGAGTGGAGTATGTGCTGGCAGCTCATAAAATTGCTTGTGTTTGAAACCTGCCTGTCTGCTGCTTGCCTTCTTGTAAGCACAGGGAATCTATTGCTCCATGTCAAAGGCTTTAGCAATATCAGCAGCTAAAAATGGTGGTGAGGACAAAAAAAAAAAAAAAAAAAAAAGAGAGAGAGGGAGAGAAAATAAGAAGTCACTGATTGGGGAATAAAGGGATAAAGGGCTTAGGTATGTTTGAATCATTTCCACTAATAAAGTTCCTAACTACTTCTCTCTAATACAGGTGATTCACTACCACTTGACTTTTCAGCATCACTAATGCCCTTTTTAAAATATCCACGAGACGGATTGCTGTACTGAATGTTTTACAGTATTGAGTTTACAGTCAGGATTTAGTGGAAAGCTTCCTTCTATAAATCATGCTATGAATATTGATTGTGGTACCCTCTATTTATCTAAAAGTTTTATGAGGCTTTCAAAAAAAATGTACTTATTCTGTTTTGGTGGAAAAAATCCTTTACAAGAAACTAATCTGAGGAACATCTTTAATATGTGCCAATTCAGTGCTTATATAGTTAAGAATGACTTTATAACAAAATGCTGCTGCCAGTCCAGATCAATTTATTATAAGCTATAGAAGTGTTAAGCTGCTTTAAATCAATAGCTAAGAAGACAGGAGAGTGCTTGGTGTAATAAGTCATCATTTTAATGAAATATACATTATTCTAAGACTCTTAAACAAGTGGTTGGTGTCGGAAAAAACGTTTACTTTTTCTGTGCTAAACAAAACCATCTATTTTAATGGATTAAAATCAATAAACATCTGAGATCTTCTAGGTAGCTTGAATGCCAAAGTAAATGTATAGATAAAACTACTCACTGATAAGCAGATGGGTTACTACTTACATGTCCTGATTACTAAATGTGATTAAGAAGATTTAGAAGCAACTGGGAGAAAAGATGAAGAAGAAGAAAATGCTTTGAGTTAACTTCTTATTTTATTGACTCTTTCCAACCATTTTTTCAGAAAATATTTTCCAAGCTGCAAAGGTGTTGGAGGCTGAGATTAATTCAGGGGAGGGGAACTATTGCAATTTAGTACTCAAATTTAAGGAAACTTAGGGACCCCTGAAGAAAAGAAGTAATTTAGAAATTGCCTCAGCTTACAAAAAAAAGACTTCCAATAATGATCATAGTTTTACATAACGTTTTCAGGATAATCTTAAAAAGAAAAAAAATAGTTCTAAGGGTCTAAAACTACAGTAGGTTTGCAAATGTTTCTCCTATCCATCAAAGGAAAAAAATCCATTCAACATCAGGATGAAACCAAAGAATTTTACCTTTACTCTGTGAAAATTCTTCTTTTGACAAGATCTGAGATGTACAGAGTGCTACAGCAGACTGGAAAACCCAGGGTGAAGTCTCTGTTGAAAAAATAAGCTTCATATTTATGGATGTATGTGGTGAAAACTTTAAGCACTTTGATATTTTATACTTTCAATTGGTTTTCTCTCATTTTCTCTCTTCCTTTTTATGGAGTAATTAAAAATTCACTTATGTAAAGAGAGAATAATTCTATAATATGGGATTTAGGGCATCCAGTTAGAATACAGAAGACTTTGATCTGAATTATATTTAACAGAAACTTGAAATGAGGTCTCTTATGGCTGAATACACTTACATTTGGGCAGTTAGATAATCATAGGATGCCTCTGCTTTGATCATTTCTATCATAAGGATGAGAAATTTCTCTGTGCTTTCTAGAGCTGGCTGTTCTTGCATAAAATTTCCACTTGGAAAAGTCAATATTTTTTCTGTGGTCTCCCAGTGAAAGCCCAATTCCAGATTTTTCATCATCATCTAGCTATGGCTCACTAAATCACATTCTGTCCTGTTGCTTCCACAACCTACTTCTGTTTATACTGCCTGCTCATAAAGCATGTTTCATGAATAAGTTTTGAAGTTACTATCGCTTGGCAAACTGCAACTTCTGAAAGTACACAACTGAAAAACTCCTAAAGAGAGTGCATGAGACAAAAACATCTCAGGCTTGACTTATTGATCTATATTCATGTAACAGTAAGGCACTAATTCATCAGTTGTGTTAAGGTTCCATTTGCAGCTGGTTATCTCTGAGTATAGTTAAAAAAGCAGTCCTTAACATGAATGAAAACCATTAGTTTTATAAACAAATTTCTTGAAGGCAAACACTCCAAGTTTTGAGATGATTGTTGGTAGGTAAAAGTACCTATCTTTCAAGTCGTTTGCTTAAATATAGACATTTAGTGCCATTTGATATGCCTTAAAATATTCCACCTGGACACCCAGTGGCTGCTCATAGATAAAGGAATATGAAGACTTGTTAGGAAGAGTATTCCTTGATTTAATGCAACCACTGGAAAGACTGAATTATAATGTTTAACATGTAAGTGAACCTGGAAAGTCTCTCCATACAGTCCCATCACAGCATGATTAAGAGATCACTTCTAAAGTGGAACAGTTCCAGGAAAGTCAAGAAGTCACGACTTTCCAGAAAAATTTTTCTGCTTTTGCAGTTATTGGTGAAATGAACGTAAAGCAGTACATAAACGTACGGCCAAACAGTTTTCTTTCTTTCCTCTTCCTACTTTCCTCTTCCATAACATATCGCTACGTTTTTAAATTAAGCCCAGCAGGTAGAAAGATCCTATACCATTATCAACTAAGATCATTTGTCCCTGCATTACAGCGTGTTTCTTTTATATGATTTCTTTCTGAGCTGCTGCTTTCTGAAAGATGAGTTAAAGATCCTTTGAAATATATCCTAATGACTGCATTAGTAGAAGATTTTTCTACAGAGATGCATGCAGTTTGATTCCTGGACTTCACTTTTTCCTGACATCTAGCTCCGCGACATCCTTGTCCTGCACCATAGATTTTTTCTTTTCTTTTGAATCTCTCTTTTCAGTCATTAAGGGCATTTTACTTAATGCTGATTGCCTTCAGCAATAATGGCATCTTGGAAAAATAAAGATGGTAAAAATACATTGCTCAAATTTTATATGCCAGTAGGTACGGATTGAATACATGAGGTGAAGTAGCAGGTGATTCTTCAGAGAATAAGGAAAGATAAGGCTTCTTATTCTTCTATCTTTTATCCTTTCCAAGGACTGGTTAAAATCTTCTCTTAGAGGACAAATGTGATAGCAAGGGAATAGCACAGCTGGCACTGGGGCTGGAAGAGATAACTGAAGTACCCCAGTGCCCTTTCAGTTGCAAAACAGAAATCTGCTTCGGGGTTTGCAAAAATAAATCTGTTTTTTGAAGACTAAATCTCCTGCCTGTCTCTTTTCTTGCAGAGGCACTGGACTGCTCTCTGAATGAAACCTGATCAGATGTTTTGAACAGGACAGAACTGATTAGCGTAGTCGGTTTTTCCTTATTCCTCTACTTGGCTGTTGGGAGCGAGGATAAGTTCTTGTCTCAGATTTGTTATCAATTGCAAGTTTATAGACTTCTAAGAGTAATAGTCCTTTGTTCAGCAGAATAGCATTTCAACAGCTCTCAGCTGTATTCTTTTATATATTTGGGGTGAGGAAATATGAACTTGGGACTGTTAAGGATACAGTTTTAATGAGTACTTTCCTCTCTTCCATTATCTGTGCATCAAACACTTCAAATATATATTTTTTAAAAAAGCAGTCTTTTTTTTTTTTTGGCATGATTCTTTAATTTTTTAACCCTAAACCACAGTTTTGTATTACTGATAAAAATTTATTGGAATTAAGATTATGTTGTTAGCACAGAGTGACAGAAACTTGTGCTGAGGAATGGCTTGGAATTTGATAATCACTCTACTGGATCAGCACCAGAAAAATCCCCTGTGAATCCCTAACAAAATAGGATTTGTTCATGTGTTTATACTCACATATCTGAGCTTGCATGGTCTTGCTACTAATTTTCTTGTCTGTCTTCTTGCCCAATGTCTCCAAGGTTAGTTCAAGATGTAACAATTATTTTGCAACCCTTTTGTTTGTAAAGGCATCTGAGGATAGGTGAGCTACTCCATTTCAAGTAAGAGCTAGCTTGAACTCACAGGTGGATATTGAATCACACTTGAAATAAGTCTTCTCACAACAGTTGGGATAGTTTTGGTCTGTTACTATTTTCAGTTTTTGAGTGTTTCTTCTGGTTTGTAATCTGAAGAGCAAGCAGGGAACTAGCCATTTATTCTCTGAGTGCTCTATTTCATCAAGTTATGTGCAACTCCTTGCAAAAAAAAATATGTCTTTTTCTGCTCAAAAATGGTGTAGTAATTTGTAGGAGATCTTCAAGGCAAAGATAAGGAAATAAAAAGAAAACATCAGACACATGAGGAAGGCCTTGGTGTTTCTCTTTGCTTTTTTTGTTTAGTTGATTTGTTGCTTGTTTTGCTTGCTTGTTACATGTTTAATATGAAATTTTAAACTTAGTGCAGCAATGCAGGTGATTTGGAGATAATCAATCTTCTAAAAAACATTAAATCCTTATCTTTCCATTTCCTTCTCTTCTCCTGTTAGTATCTATGTGAATTTGTGTTTGAATCTTTTTCAACATCTATCAACAACCTGAAAATGTGAAGCAGCACTGCTGCTTCTCTCAGGCACAGGGGTTGCACATGGAACTGACATGAGAACTATAATTTATATTTACAGCACTGATTGCCATAGATCAACATGGCCAAATAGGTGTGGTCAGTCAATGGCAAAATGACAGCAACTGTGCTGGGATAGTCTGAATTTCCATTCTATGATATCGTTTTTTTTAGTATTTCTGTAAAAGTCTATAGATATAATTGAATAAATAATTATGATTTTCAATAGTAAAGTACAGAATTGCTGTCAAAAAGATAAAACAGCGTGCAAAATCAACCTCTATCCATGCTTTTTTCTTCAACAGTCGTGAGTCATTGCAAAAATAAGACAAGGATTATTATTGTTTCTCAACGGAAGTATAATGAGAAATATCTACTTGAATACAATACCATTTTAAGTGACTCTATTTTTATCATGTCTTAACATTTGTGCTACTGCCTTGAACCTCTGTAAATATCAAATTTTGAATACTCCAAGGGTAACTCAACTTTCCATTTGCAAGTGAAGAAACAAAACAAATAATCAAAAAGAAAACAAGGAGATAGACGCCTCTTCCTGTGGTGCTATAGGAAAGTGAGATGCTTCAACCCTCTCTTCCTCTTCTCTGATAATTTTTCCTCTGAAGAAGGTTAGTTCAGACTAAAAAATATGTCATTACATTGATATTGTTTTTTGTTTTTTTAACATTAAAGGCTGTAAAATCAGTTATGACAAATTAAAGCAGATTGAGAAAATTGAAGTTTGTACTCAGAAGGACAAAAGTCATAAAACCATGAGATATCATTTTAGCTATCCAGTCCACTCATTACTTCAGTTTAAATGGCAATTCTGACTTTACAGATATTTGAATTCATTATGCATTCCTCTTTAACAATAAAAAGCAAGGCAATGTGTACGAAACACCGTACAAGTTTCCTTGTCCAGGTTACAGAAAAGGGGCCATACATCCCAGAAGAATGGTCCATCTATCCAGAATCCTTCATATGTCTAATCAACAAAAAAAGGGATTCCTTGTGACGAAAATGATGAGCTTGTCACTGTAATCCTATGGAGTGGCCCTCTAACTTGCTGAAGTCTGTGTCTCAAGAATTCCTTCAATCCAAGGCTGTATTTTCATGAGATTGAATACATATGGCATCTCTTCTTTCTTCACAATTGTTATTTTACTCTAGCCATCAGTAAAATGTTTAAGCTCTGCTTCTATCAGCGTTCTTTCCAAATGTTTTTCACAGATCTGTTAGATGCTAAACATCTCATGAAAGGTTGGTATCTGCCTACAGAAGGCTACTACAGATTCCACTTTGTTTTGGAACCCAGGGACAAAATCTAACTTCGGGTTTGATAACACAGCTTTTCGTGCTAGAATGATGCTTCAGCTAATTCCTCTGAAATAACAGGACATCCATTTTAATTGTTACATTTATTTCTTAGAAATGCATCGGTATGCATGATGAATGAAAATGTTAAGAACAGATGGATTTTCAGCTAAGACTTCATTTTTTTTCCTAGTATGAGAGAAGATAATTTATATTCTATGATGCATGAATCAGTGAACTACAGGCATACAAATGAAGAGGAAATTGGGTCAATCTCCCACCCTAAAACTAAGTTAAGCAGTTAGACAAAAATATGTGAGCAAATTGTTTAGCAACATTCATCCTTTTGAAAGTCCTGCTTCATCATTTCATTTTGTCATCTTTGTCTTGGGACATCTGCTAAAGCTGCAGTTTTAAAGATGTTCCTGATACAAAAGCTTACAAGACACAACATGTATGTACTAAAAAAAAAAGATGAAAATTTCTCACAGTGTGGCTAGAAAATAGATACAGCCTTCAACAAACAGATGAATTATATTTATACTGTTCTACACATTTTGGAGATGAATGTGCTCCAGATTGTGCCTGTTTAAGGAGTAAATAGCCTACAGGTACATCTGGCTGAGGGTTCGCCGTGTATTTTTCGTGAAACAAATCTAACCACAACATCATTTTTTTAATATTCTCAATGTTGTAGTTGGCATATAGGAGAGGGAAGAAGAAGGAGGGGAAATACAGGAGAGGGGAGGAGAGGAGAGATAGTTCAAACTCAAAAAGTCCTCTTTGGGGTACTAAATATTTTATCTTATCCGTACACAGACAGTAAATCATAGAATGAGTTGAATGGAAAGGGACTATAAAAATCATCTAATTCCAACCTTCCACTAGACCAGGTTGCTCAAAGCCCCATCCAGCCTGGCCTTGAATACTTCCAGGGAGGGGCCATCCACAACTTCTCTGGGCAGCCTGTTCCAGTCACTCACAACCCTCTAAGTAAAGAATTTCTTCCTAATATCTAATCTAAAACTGTCCTTTTTTAGTTTAAAGCCATTACACCTTATCCTTTTGTTGCAGTCCCTGGTAAAGCATTCCTCTCCATCTTTCCTGTAGGCCCCTTTTGAGTACTGGAAGGCTGCAATGTTGTCCCAGAGTCTTCCCTTCTCTAGGCTGAATAACACAAACTCTCAGCCTGTCTTCATAGGAGTGGTGCTCCAGCCCTTTAATCAACTTCGTGACCCTCCTCTGGACCTATTCTAACAGGTCCATGTACGTCTTATGTTAGGCGCTGCAGAGCTGAACGCAGTGCTCTAGGTGAGCTTTCATGAGGGTGGAACAGATGGGGACGATCAACTCCCGCACCCTGCTAGACACACTTCTGACGCAGCCGAGTCTACACCTGGCTTTCTGGGCTGAAAGCTCACATTGTCAGTTGTGCTTCACTAACATTATCTTGGCCTTCAGTAGTACAAAATCCACTCAATTCAAATGAAGTCAAATAGGCTAATGCTCTATTTGTGTTGTAATTCTCATTCAACAAGTTCAGAACACGTATTTTGAATGTTATGTCTTTGGCAGGATGTGATTTCCACTGGTAAGAAGTTAATTATTATTACAAGCGAAACACTGCTACTTTTAATTTAAACTCTCAAGCACTTTTTTTTTTTTTTTGGTCTAAGAATACTGACAACTTGTAAGAAAGTAGCTGATACTCAGCATTATCTGGAAGTACAATGCCACTAGAAAAAGATGGAGAACTCATTTATTATGTGTCATGCAAAATGGAGACAATCTTTACAATAAAGATGTTTTTGTACAGAACCTTGCACACAAAGTTTTTTATCTTGTTCAGTTACTATTTAATTAATAATTCATGGATATAATAATGTTCTACAGCTCAGTTTAACCTTTTGTCATCTCAATTTGTGAAATATTTAAAAGAACAAAAATTAATTGAACTCCTCATTATTAATATTATCTATAATTTCATTCCCTGTCTCTTTAGCAAATTGTATGTGAACTTTCTCATTTTCTTTCAGTAAATGATTAGAATACAACAATAATTTACTCAGATCATTTTCATCCTAATTTGCACATCAAAGTATTTACTGTTTGTGTTGTGGTTTTAGTTGTCAGTTACATGACATTTTCTCTGCTATTTGACTACAATATTGAAACTTATGAAAGAGAATAGCAACAAATATGTGCGTAATGGGTAATATGTATTGAGTACCCATTTTGGTAAAGTGCAATAACATGTGCTAAAATTTATTAAGTGTTTCAGATCTATGGACTAGATCCTAATAAATGCTTTATCTTGATAATCACAAAAATATAACCACCAATAACAGATAAATACAATATAATACCTTGAATAAAAAAATGCTTTTATTTCTTAAAAAGTATGCTAGCTTATATTTTTGTGTTTTGAAATGTTTTAACATTCTTGTATCTTCAGAGAAATGCAATTCATGCTAGATTTGTAAACAGTTTGAATTCTAAAGTTGAGAATTTATACAATTAATTGCGTCATCTTTCAACAGTACATATTAGCATTAACACATTAAATGTGTTGTGACAAAGCCTGTATTCTCAAGAGTGGAAGCAGAACATAGCTCTGTCATTAAATATGTCATAGTTGGATTTCTTAGATGAGACTTACCTTACCTAACTTTGATTCTTTACATAAACTTAGCTGATAATGGAGAGCAATACGCATTTCCAGATAGTGATCCATATAACCTGCATTAGAAAAGGCAGTATTAGAAACAACTGCTTTTGGAAATAGGAAACTTATCTTCCAAACTTCTGTTTTTCACTAATTATAATAAAGTATCCAACTAACTACTTCAGATACAGATATCTACACTGAAGTAGAGGTCTAAAAGCAGGAAATATGTATCTTAACCCTTTTGTTTTGTAAAGTCATTTCACATGATTCCCCTAAGTGGTATTTGATCTTTTACAAGACAAGTCAAGTGATTCAACTGCAGCTTTTGATGACTCTTAAAGCATGGGTATGTAACCTTTTGGTTTTCCTGGGCAGCATGGAGTGAAGAGGAATTGTCTTGGGCTGTTATAAAATATATAGTATACTCAATGTATATAAGTAGCAAAACTTCTTTTATCTTTTTATATTTTTTAGTAAAATGTAAAAAAAAAAAAAAAGAGAGAGAGAGAGCAGAGCAACAAAAAACTTTAATTGGATGTTTGACCTTGGTTTTGTGAAACTGTTGCATCAGTGCCTGCTTCGGTGGAAGTTACTGCGATTCTGAGTGAGTTCTCAAGGTGTTCATCAGAGGATTTTGATGAAATTTTACTCTTCTTGTGCTTCATCCTTGAAAATAGTTATTCAAAAATTTACATACTACTAAAAAGTGATGACATGGATAAGGTGTGATTGTGAAGCAAGGGATAATTTTCTCCAGAAAGGTAGCGCTTATAAAAGTTTAGTACAAAGATGAGCAAATTTTTCCTTGAGTTGAATTCATTTTGAATACTGTTATGATTTGAAATATAGCACTGATAAGTTGATTTTTACCTTGAAGATGCACATTTAACTCATTTAAATGAGAAGTCAAATCCACCAAAAAATACTAAATCTGTGAACCATTTTTCATCTTCAAGTTCTGGCACAAATTTTCCTTTGATTCCATAAATGACTTCATTTCATAAATGCCTGTTTTCTCTACACATAAGTTAATGTGTTTTGTGAAATTGGCCTTGTCTGCTGATTCAACCGCTATTTTTCCACTAAGAGTGGAAAAAGGTAGTTCAAACAGAAGAAACCCAAGTTCATTTTCTTTGGAATTGCTTAGAAGTTACAGACCAGAGTAGGGCTCTCTCAGACTTATGACAACCCACACAAGGAGTATGGTTCGCAAGTCTGAAATATGTGATGTTTCCTGAATTCCTGAGTAAGCAATGGCTGCAAATGGGGATCTGCGAAGTTATGTGCCACATTCAGTATTTTGCTGAGGACACTAAGGCAAAATGCCCTAGCTGTCCTCAGCAGCAGTTCAGCAATTCAGTTCTCAGGACTTTGCAACAAAAAAAGTATCTCAACAACTGCAGTACTTAATGGTGGTTAAGTTACGGACATTGATGTTTTAATCATAACTCTTTTCTGCCATGCAAAAGAGAACGTAATTAAAAATAACTAACAGAACAGAGGTTTTAATTTAAATGTTTTTACTTTTAACCAAATTAAAAAAAAAAAAAAAAAGCAGAAACAAACCAAAGAATGATTTGACAAGCTTGAGTATGACATGTACCTTATTTCCACATTTTGTCATGGTTTGTAATTTAGTGTGTCATAGATAATTGAAAAGGAATGTGTAGTTGGTAATTAATTTTATTTAAGATTAGTCTAATCTTGTGTTCCATGAATAACAGTAACAGTTTATAAATGGGTAAATATGAATAATCCTAACACAGTCTTATAAAAAAACAATGAAATTATCATAAGTAGAAAAAAAAAATCGATGAATTTTCTTACAGCAAGCAAATTAATGAATACTGAGTATCTTAAATACAGAACTAAATGCCATTATTTTTGTACACCAGTGTTAGCTCATATCTCTTCTCCCAGAATGTAAGCTATTTGCTGATTAATAGGGAAAGTTGTTATAGTCTTAAATTAAAATAACATTTCAACATCCTTTTGTAATTTTTGCAAGAAAATGTTAAGCAGATCCTTTGTCAGAGCTTTACAACTGAATCTAAAGTATGTATATTGAAATTCTTGTGAAGTTTCTATCTATCTGAACTGGGACACTGCTCCTTCTTGAACTTAGCCTGATGTAGAGTATGACTTTGAGGAGTTGCAGAATACTGAGGAAGAGGGCAGAGAGCAAGATCCTTCCTCAGTTTTATTATCCTCTCATTGTCAACCTTTCATTAGCCCAAAATTGTCATCAAAAATGTCATAGGCTGCCTTGTTAGTACTTTCAGTTCCTGGGGAGTGATCTACACTGACAAATTCTATAGCACTGTAATTCTCCTTAGCTTAGTACTTACACTGTCTTTGTCTTTGTGGTAAAAAGTCCTCAGAGAAGTTTTCAAATGTGGGTTTTCACTTTGTCTTTTACTCAGTCAATTCTCTGAGATACTTCACTGAGTTTTAATAAGAAAGAAATTCTGTTTCAAATAAGTTCTAATACTCTCTATTATTTGTATAAAACTTTTCCTCTACTTGGTATATAGGCTTTTTAAACTTAAATAATCCTTAAAGTCATTTTGCATTTTTATGGCAGAAGACACGAGCATTTTTCCTCAATGGTACAGGTCTTGCCTTTTTCAGCTGGTGGGTGATCACAGAATCATTGGGGTTGGAAGGGACCTCTGGATATCATCAAATCCAACTCCCCAAAATATGAGGGCTGCTCCAAAAGTAATGTCTCCTATTTTATTCTGTTTGACCATGATGTCAGAGACAGATGTTGGTGGTATGGTGGTAGAGATTGAACCTTCCCAACAGTATTCTATTGCATTTTGTTGCCTTGTGACAGATGACAGAGGGGCAGTCTGACCAAATGACATCTAACATGGAAGTACATTTGAAGCGAAGGTGTGGAATTGAATTCCTCCATGTGGAAAACATTGTACCAATTGACATTCATTGAAGCTTGCTGAATGTTTATGGAGACCAAACAGTGAATGTCAGCACAGTGAGGTAGTGAGTGGTGCATTTCAGCAATGTTATCAGCGACATTGGGTCACATCCACTGGTGTTGATATTTATGAGTGCAGCATACACACCCTTGTTCATCACTGGCAAAAATGTATAGCTAATGGTGATGGCTATGTTGAAAAATAATGTTTTGTGGCAAAGTATTAGCTCTATCAAATAGTGCCATTCTGCTCATTGTAGCTGTTGTAGTTTCCATGGAAATAAATAGGAGGTATTACTTTCAGAGCAACCTACCTCCAGTAAAGATATAAACAGGTTCATAATTAATATTAGAAGAATAAATGATAATAATCATACAATTTCTGCTTCCTGTCAGTACTGAAGATTCTCCCGTACATCTTTTACAGATTAAGTGGTTGGTTTTTTTAGACTTCCAATGCATTCCTACTAGTATAATCATAATGCTTTCAGGAGAACAATTATTAATCTATTTACCTAGAATGAAAATGAGATCATAAGAAGAAACCCTAATTAATATCTGAGAACTCTTCCTTTCATCTTAATTTTTATTTTATTATGTCTTTAAAACAGGATATAGTTTCTTTCTTTTCATATGTTCTTTCACTTTTATAGTATAGGTGATGAAAAAAAATCATTTAGAAAATGACATATTTACCTAATTGTTTTTGTCCAGCTCTACGTTTGGTATTGACTACTGAGGATACTAGAAATAGTTATAATAAATAAAATTTTAAAGAAATAACCACTCTATATCTAAAGTCAAAATACAATAATGAGATTTTACTGAAGCAGGGCAAATACATAGTGCATAAAGTCTTTCTGTGAATTATACATGAGACCTTATGGACAACTTACCCTAATGTATACAACCCAAGCGCACAAAGAAAAATACTGTAACTAGATTTCTATGGGGAAAAGCAACATGATTCAGATTAGCGATTGCTCTTTTTGACAGTGACATTTCCACTTTGTAACCATATGCTAAAAAAGCTTTACATCAAAAGCTGTTTTTCCCTTGTGTATTAAATAAATCTTGATTTCTTCTTTCACTTAATGTCCTTATTTTCATTTTTGTATGTTTATTCACAACTTTTTGTAATTTGCTTTGAGGAAAATCCATTCTCTTTAATAGGGTTTTGAAAAGCCATTGAGGAAATAACAAATAAAATGTTTAAAAACATGAATCTTGGAGATAAACACAAGAGACACATATAGATCTAAAAACTGCAGATCAAGCAAAAGGAATTGTGCTGACGGTTCACTGACAGATACTTTGACTTCAAAATACAAAACATTAAGGATCAAATATCTCAGATATCTACTTCTTCAGGTTAAGTTTGTACTTCCATTTTTTGGCTCAGTCTTCACATTCTCTAGATGGCAAGACCAAAATCTCCCAATTTTTCATATGCCTACTTCCTGAGCCTTTCTTTGATCGATGACAAGGAAAGCAATGTCTGGGGTGCAGCAGTGGATGTGACCTGAAGGAAGCTGCAGCCCATGGAGAGCCCTCACAGGTGCAGGCCCCAGGCCAGAGCTGCAGCCGTTGAAGTAGGTGCTCATGGTTGGTTGGAGGCCTGGGGGAGCTGCCACTCCCCAGGATTGGTTGTAGAGGATATCCACTACTGTTTGAAGAACATCAGCTGGGGAAGGATGGCATCCTGTGGGAGGGACCCCATGTGGAGCAGGGGCAGACAGTGACCATGTAGGTCTAAACCTACATGGAGAGTGACCAAGCAGAGACTAAACGCTATGGACTGATCGCAGCCCCTATTCCTCATTCCCCTGTACCGCTCAAGGGATGAGGTAGAGAAGGGTGGATGATGATAAGGTGCTTTTAGTACTCACTGTTTTAATCTGCTAGTAATACTCAGTAAATTACATGAATATCCCTACACTGAGTGTTTTGCCCACGACAGTAACTGGTCAGTGATCTCCCTGACCTTATTTCAACACTTGAGCTCTTTTTCATCATATTTTCTCCCCCTTTTCCTTTGAGGAGGGGAAGTGAGAGAGGCGTGGTGGAGCTTGTCTAGTCATTGGTGAGAAACCACCACAATAACTGAGAAATGGATATTGTAAT
Source organism: Penelope pileata (assembly GCA_013396635.1). NCBI lineage: Eukaryota > Metazoa > Chordata > Aves > Galliformes > Cracidae > Penelope > Penelope pileata. Next base: position 33,790 of record WBMW01001082.1, on the reverse strand, counting down.
TCCAGAAAGAGACAGATACTAGAGTCCTAAAGTGATAAATAAATGCCAAAGTTTGTTTTCCCATGGAGACAATGCTTTATAATAAGGTTATACTTTGGTTAAAGGAATGAAAACCAGCAATTAAAGTCAATTTCTTTTACTGTCTTCACCTTGACTTCCAGATTCCTGGGGGAAATTTAAAGAGGATAACTTTTCTCATGTTTCTGCAGCCTCAGTAAGTAAATGAAAATATAGACTAAAGCAGGAGAAAAGGTTGTTTCTGCATGACTTCTGCTCTGTATGCTGTTCAAGAAGCTCACAGTGCTGCTGAAAAGAAAGAAAAGCAAACAAAAAACCATTATTAGTGGGTGGGAGTAGGAAGTACATCGTCTGGACACCAACGACAAATCTCTCAGGCAGGCTTGCTCACAGATATTGGAAGGAACCCTTATAAGTGATAACGCAGACATCGCTCGTTAAATAATCATGCTGTAAAATAAAATTAGAGATCATAGAAGATGATCATAGTCAAAAATGTGGAAGATACTGCTGTGGTGGTTGGGAGGAGAATAAAGCAAGATAAATATTTATCAAACATAAATCATATCATTCTTGAATTGCTAGTATTACCATGCTTTAAAAAGTGAGAGAGAAATGAGGAGCTGTGGGAATAAGGCAAAAATAATCTCAGCAGATATTTGGAGTAATCAGAGGAATAAATGGATAGATTAGCAGAACAAAGAAGAAAAACCTTGAAAGAAGTGGTAGATGAAAATATGTGTTATTCTTCAGAAGTTACTGCCTCAAATGGAACCATTGCTATAACAGAGGTACAATTTTTAGACAAAGTAAAATACAATAATTCATTGGCATTCCTTCCAAAATGATTATTATCATAATTGCTCAAGAAACTCTCAGTTACAGAAAAATAATATCCTAGGAACATGAGAGTGAATAAGCAATATCTATTGACACTATAACAAGTAAACAATAAAAGTGAATAACAAGGACAAGGAAAAGATGGAAGTAGGGTACTTAATATGGTTTAATTCATATTTGTCTTTAATTCTTTTAAACATGTGCAAAGTAGAATGAAATGCATCTGTCCTCATTTTTATTATAGGTTTTGAGATTAGAGAAACTAGAGGTCCCAATATTTCCTTGGACATTCATCTTGTAATGCAGATACTAAAATATAGTATCAGACATACATGCTGCAATAATAATAATAATGTGCATATGATAATTCTAGGATAATATTTTACGTTATTTTGGGGGCTTAATTAATTTTATATGTCAGCATAGAAGAAGCTGAAAAAAAATTACTTGAGACTTACAGACTAATATTGACGGTGATAATTATGTATAGCTCGTCATTCCAGAGTTTCTGGATGCAAGTGCCAGAATAATTATTCTACAGAAGGCTTTTATAGACTAGTTTCATTCTGGGTTTTGGGCCAATGTTCTCATGCCATCTCTTTAAACCTGTTTAAACATGAAGCTCATGTGCAGCAGGGGTAGCATTCATCTTACCTATCTTATACATAGATTCTTCATGAGCCTTTACATCTGGAGGAGTTTTCAAGATTCTGTAGATTATTTGCTCAATGAAGAGAAATTGACAACTATTGAGGATGCTTCACTCAATCTGTTGAAATGTCTGCCTCTGGATGAGATGGATCAGCTTGCATGAGCAGTAAGTCTTTACATTACCTGTCAGAGGGGGAATCTAGATAGAAATTTCAGATGTAGACATCTACACTGAAGATAACTAAAGTTAGAAGATAATTATTCCACCTCTGATGACTATCCCCGGCTGAGAAGTGAACCGTTGTATTATGCTGAAGGCTGGGTCTGAGTTTATGAATATGTAATACTTTTGAATGGAAGGCCTTGTTTCTGTAGCCTAAATGACAAAGTTTTGCTAAATTTCTCATCCAGAGGATTCTACATGGCAGCTGCTCTATCACACAATTTACAGAATGTTTGTATTCATACTAGGGTTCTAAAAAATTCCAGTGGCAAATGGAAAATCCACTGACTTATGTTTACATGAGTTAAAACTGTAACATATCTCCCACTTGGGAGGTGGGAGGGTGAGCGAACAACTGTGTGGGGCTTAGCTATCTGCTGGGTCAAACCACAATATATATATATATAATATATAACCTCTGATACAGAAAAATCACCACTTCTCCTACTGTTCTTCATACTGTGATAAAGAGGTATTTATTTAATCAACACATTGACTTAGATGTATTTCGTATATTTTGAATATATGTAGAAATATATCTTGATCTCTCTTTAGTTCTGCAGCCCATAATCCTGCTACCTTAAATAGTGGAAAATTACTTTTATCTGTGTAGTTAATGTACATCTATCTTAAGAACATCAGCAATCGTTTAGCGTATTTCCCAATGTCCCTTCCATCACCATGTAAAAGTATTTATTGGAGCTTTACTGATTTTCCCTCTTTCACATTAATAATGACAAATCTGCACAGGATAGAAATTTTTGTTATATCAATAAATGTCATTCCTTACAATTAGGGGTCCAGAATAAGTGAGAAATTGAAAACTATACTAATAGCAGAAAAAATTCTCTACTTCGAATTTCCCTATTTCCAAATTATCATTTGAGGAAACAATGACATATCTTTGGACTCAGTAAAAGAGTATGCAACTTTCTTTCTTTCTTTCTCTCCTTTTCTTTTTTCCTAATAGAAAATTTAATTTATAATGAGGACTCGGTGAGCTTCCCTTCTTCTGTGATGGATAATCTTTGCCCTTCAGTTCTTGTACAATTTCTGCTAAGCCCAATTTGCATTTTTTATATAGACAGAATCTAAACTACATAAGGTCACTTTCTGCAGGTGTTACAGGTGACATGTAAGAAAACCTTGGCATCTGCTTTGTATGTCTTTTTTTGTATTCCCATGCACCCTGTTTTGCAAGTCAAATTCTCAAACTTAGAGGCAAGCATCATTAAATTCTTATACCAGATATAGAATGTAAAACTTTCTCAACTTAGACAACCCAAAACTTAATACAAATGTTGTAAGTATAGGTAACTTTTTGGAATATATTTTTAATTATAGGCTGATTCTGCGGTCAGGATCGTGTTTATTCTGTCATTCATTAAAGATGAGCAGACACTGAGTGGCTGAAAATCCAGTTTCAAATTATTAAATGAAACTCTGAAATGGAATCAGAGACTCACTGAAAATTTAAAAGTAACTTAAATTTTCCATTTGTTCCATCATTAAAAAAATTGTCTCAACTTCCAGTCCTCCAGCCCACCTCTTCTGTTCTTCCCAAATCCTAGAGATGAAAGATCTAGTCGGGAAATTAAGTGATAAACAAAAGTATTGATAACACAAGTGGAATGTCTGCAAGAGATACCAGTTGAAATTTGAGTAAGAAGCTACTTAATTTTTCATCATTCTTTGTATTTCTGTGTGAAATAGGAAGAAGCATCTCATGTTATTTTACCTCTTTACAATAAACTTTTGCCTAGATTTGCTTCATTAGTCCAGAGAAAGAGTAAGTTCTTCTTAGTTCGTAGAACTACAGAAAAAAAATAATTAAGTCCGAGAAGTAATAAAACACGCTCAGCTTTAGAGCAAATATGACAATTGTATACTTCTTGCATCCAACTAGAAACCTCAAATGTCCAAGAGACTGTTAGATCAGGCTGTTAGATACAGAAGTTTATCTAGTTCCACTGATCATCCAAGAATGCAGAAACTCACCCAGTATTTCTCTTGAAGTACTGCAATATGTTGGTTTGATGAATTATAATTGTATTTCTAGTTGAAAACCTTCATTCTTAAAAGATGAAATCCCCAATTCTGACACAAGTTGAGATATAAAAATTGTATTCAGGCAATGATCTTAAAGTACAAAGGGCTTCATGTTTTAGGAATGAATGATTCATTGTAGAATTTAATGGATTTATCTGACGAAAAAATTAATGCATGTGTCCTGTGCCCAGTGGGGTGCAGGAAAAGTCATGTCATGCCACAATGATGACATAGTTCCCCTTTTCTCTGCTTTGTGTGGTTCTTACTGTGGTTAAACCTTCCATATGACTAGTTTCCAGAATTTACTTATATTGTTTGTAGTACTAGGATGAAGAAGTGTGGAAGAAATTATGTATTAAGACTAAAATTAGAGGCATTGATATGCTTTCACATAAGGAATGAGCAAAAAATATATCAGGAACTAACAACAAAATAAGCACACATGAATTTCTCCAAACTTAAAAATAAAGGGTTATATTCATAATTCTTACATTCTGAAATCCAGCTGTAGTGCATAAATTGAGGGGTTGTACACCTTAAGTTTTATTTATGTTCAAGAGAAAACAAAGAGCACTTCCATAGCTTGATTCCAACTCCTGAGACCTGACATCACTCAAGTGATGCCACATTAGGCTACTAGTTGCCTAGCCAGTTTATTTGGTTTTGAAGGTACGTTTTTAATGTGCCAACAGAAGTCTGCAACTATTTTAAGGAGTATCTTAGGTGAACAAGAGAAAGAGAGACAGCAACACACCTGTTTCTTGGGTACCAGACACGTCAGTGGAGTGATAAAATCAACAATACTAAAATACTGCAGGGCTGTCAGATTACTATGCAGTCTTTACCAGCAGCAGATTCCTCGAAGGAATATTCCTTATTCATACATCTCTTTTTGGACCCAAAATTAAATAAAATGTGTTGGAACAAAAATTCTTGCATTTATATCACTGTACTTAAAGCAATTTTGCTAGGAATCACTCAAATTTAATAGTCAGTAGTTTTACGTGTTTGCATTCTGCCTTATATTTACCATACCTTATTGTCCCTCAATAAGTATGCTGAGTATAGGAGAAGCGGATGAGAAAACTGCCCCTTTGGTGATGCTATTTGCCATTGCCTTGAGTTGACAAGGAATGAAGATAAGAAGAACATGAAAGTCGTGATACATCACCACTAAATCCTGTTTATTTTGATGTATCAACGTAGTGGAGTGTGCTTGCTGTGCTAGAGATGACGTGGAGACATCTCCTTTGCTCATGGCCATATCTTAAACGTCAACACAACAAGTTAGAAATTCTTTTAACTGAGGGAATGCTGAAAGGCTAAGAGCAATGAGCCAAATGAAGAGAGCTCAGAGAAGGGTGTTGGGCTAATCTGACTATTTCAGTTCATTTCAGTGGCATGATACATTTTTTCATTTTATTTCATCACTTCATTTTTTTTCCCCTTTATGCAAAAGTTAAACTCCCTGCTGGTAGATTTTCATGTCATGAATAAATATGCTTATTGTTATTAGTTAACTATTAATGTTCAAAGCACACCAGATGATATAAAAATGTGAAGGAATAATCCTGCTTAAAAGAGCTTATGGAATTATTTGTACATCCAGGGACTCAGCAGATTTGTAAGCATGGGTTTTCCACTGCCAGAAATACAGATTATTTTAAATAGTTCCAAACACCATTGTTTTCCTGTTACTGGCTTTTGTGTGATGGCAATGTTAACCATTTAACTATTTAACCTCCTAATCCATCCATTCTTTAATGAAATGATAGAACATTTCACCAGATGCTTCATAAAACAAAGCAAAATCCCTCAAAATAAGAAGGAAGCTTCTAAGTTCAGTCTTGGGTCTGCTAGTGATACAGATGAATGGTGAGGGACTGGAATTTTTTAGACTAAATGTATTTCCTAAACGCATTAAAAGAACCCATGCTTTTTTTTCCCTACCTTGCTTTCCTATTTCTTTGTTTTGCTTTGTGTTTTTGTTGTTGTTGTTTTTTGTTTGTTTTTCCCCATTTTCATTTTCTTCATACACAATTATCCACCTTTATGTGTCTCAACCTCATTAAGCTTGAGGAATCCTGAGGAATATTGCAGTTCTGCATTAATGATGGCATGTTGCTTAAAAAAAGAAGCAGATATATTGTTAACGATGACATACTGCTGAAAATGAACAGCATTTCACAAGACGTATGGAAGTTTGAAATCAAAGGCAGAGCTTCAATGATTTGAAAGGAGCAAGTCTGGTCCTGCAAAGGTCCACTCTAAAATGCTCTGTGCAGCTTCTCTGCTGCTATTATCGTATACGATACGCATCATTACTTTTCTGATGCTGCAGTTCAGCATCTATTTGGGTGTTGTGTTAACCAGCAAGAAATACAGGGAAATACATCTTCCCCCATTTCCTTCTAAGTGATCCATAAGAATTTGGAGATTTGGAAAGAAGGGAGAGGAATTCAATATTTAAATATATTTATATCACTAATGGTATTTTAAGGCTACTAAATATTTTGATAAGAGTTAAAAGGAAAGAAGGACATTAGTGGCAGATCAAAAAAGAAAAAATGTTTTTTAGTATTTACTCTCTCAGTGTAGGAAATATCTTGACATAGAGATCACTCTTTCTCCCATCCTGGCAACTTAGCATCCTTAGCAACTACTAAGCGGAGGCATGTGATAGAGGGAATATGATAAGTCTCTGCAGGATAAATAGCATCAGAACTCCAAAATCCATTTTTTTTAACAGCAATTCTGTGTTATCTAGTGTTTTTCCGAGGTGAATAATTTGCTGTATTTGCTGAGTGGCCATCAGACAATCTTCTAAGGGTTTGCTTCTCTTCACACTGAAGAAAACTGAGGTTATGTCAGCTCATGACAGATGTCTTTTCCTTAAATATAGGAATAGATGCTGAAATTATTTAATGGAGATGGTTCAGAAAAGTGATAACACTTTTCTATTTTCCGCTCAGATGACATCAACAGGATGTTGTATTATGTCCTGTGGCTTAATCAAATAGAGTCTCTATTATGTCAAGGAACTCTACACTGCCTTCCATTGCATAGTATAGACACTCTAAAAGAAGCTTGTAAAAATGTTCAAACACTGCCCAAGACTGCACAAAACTTTGTTTTTATCATAAAGCTGCCTGCATCTTAAAATATTTTCTTCTGAGCCTTTCCAAAACTGTTTGAGACTCAGAAGAAAAAATAGTTCAAAATCTATCTCATTCCCAAAGCCTCAAAATCATGGAAGTTATATTTCTTCCTCCTAAGTCCCTCAGTGGATTTAATAAGATAATATCACTAATTTAACAATACAAAATGATAAGTTTCAGGTTTTTATGTACCAAGACAGCAGACTTATTTTATTTGTATTTTTCTTATGAAGGCGATCTCTGGAGGAAGAGAATGACAATAGAAAGCGGTAGCAGTTTTTATGGAATAACTTGGAGATAGAATTCAATGATGGCCTTATTTAAAATACAGAAATAATCTTCAGAGTAAGGAGTACACAAAGATTGCCCTCCCACAAGTGCTCTGTTAAGCAGTAAGACAGGATGTCATGCTCCCCTTTGCAGTCTTTTTGGTAAGATGATCTGGTCCAACATCTTGCTTATATGTGGAGGTGAGTGATTACAACTTGTTTCCAACTTCCTGGTTGAATGTTCTGTAGTTAGATATAAGAAATGCGTTTAATGATTAGTAGAGCTTCGGCTTACTACGTTTATGTTTAAGTAATACATTCTTTTTTAAATTCATCACAAAGATTGAAGTTCCTCCTCCTGTCATTTCTCCATCATTTTTTTCAGCTCTCTTGAAAGCATTTAGACATCCCTGTCTCTCTGTGCTACTTGTATTTTCCTAGTATACTCTCAGCAAATTCTCAGTACAGCTCAGAACAGTGCTTTCTGGGGCTCTGCTATACCTTTCAGGATGCTTTCTGTGGGAATAATAATCTGTTAGCCGGTAAATAAATGGAGAAGAAAACAAAGAAAGAAACATTCACCATTTTTGTTGAAACTATTTTTATTTGAAAATCCAAATTTTGTCTGATTTTAGTCCTATTATGATCTTTATCTAGAATCTGGATGTCCCCTCTCATGAAACCTGTGGGAATTTAGGAGGTTGGAGATTTCCATTCCTGTATTGATTTGATCTGAAATTGATCAATTAATCAAAGAAAACCATGTCACACTGACACATAGACAATGTCCGGACAGGGAGGTTGATCCGGTGATTCCGTAAAATCTCTTTCCTCAGAAAACCACAATAAATTGTGGGTGTGCCTGGTTACTTATGGTTAGATTTTAGAAGCCTTATCAGCCAGCATGCTGGTTATTATGTGTCTGGCTCTGGGACATTTAGCTCTGCAAAAGGAACCTAGTTCCATGTTGGGCTCCAGGCACCTCAAAGTTGTTCTTGGTGGCATATTGAATTCTTTGTCTTGTTGCATGACTTAAACTAGCTCATAATTACTTCAGTAGTAATAAGACTCAAACACTTAAAAAAACCTACCCAAACAAACAAACAACCAAAACCCAAAACCAAAAAAAACCCACAAAAGAATCCTCACATTTATCTCATATTTTGACTTCTAACAATAGGAGTAAATTAAATGTTATCACCTTTAAACCACACTAGGCCTGAAGATAATATAAATATGATGTTAACAGAGCTTGTAAGTCTCCTGAAAATCAAAGAAAAAATTTCTTTTGTTGATCTTTATGACCACTCCAACTGCCAAAATGAGTTTGAACTGTCTTGTTCACTAAATTTAATAAAAATAGAGATCCAGCAACATTTTTCAAAAATTTTTGAGGAGTTCGGCTTGCCTCTATGCTAGTAGACTGAAATGAACAAGATGACTCAGCCAGGCACAGGATCATCCATGTACTCAACATGCTTTTGGTCCTTGCCAACAAACAGTCTCCTAAATCTCTTTTCAAAATATAGTGACACAATGCAGACCAGAAATCTTTTCTGATGGTTATTTACCTTGTCTGTGGCCCTGTGATTTCTGAGGATGACTTTAATATTGTACACTATTAAAAATAATATTCTGTAGTACTATATATACAGACAATTCTATTTGATCTGGCCTAAGTGTCAGAGAAGTCCTGTCCATATTTCATAGTGAATTTACACATCACAGAAGAAGCAAAGTGGAGGACTGGCTTAATACAGGTGGTAACTTACAGCTCAAACGAAGAGAGAATTTGAATCAGGAAGGGTTTTATTAAACGTGTGAGGGAAATAAAAAGGAAGCTGAAATGCCTAAGGAGAGAGAACAGCAAGCAGCAAGAAAGAAGTGGGAGGAAATGGGAACACTAGAACTAGCGATGTAGGAGAAAATCACTCCGAAGCTTGTCAGGGAGCTTGAGCTTTGTTTGAAAGATTGCATGTGCCTTTTGTGTCATTGAATATTATTTTTGTTTCACAGCTACCATGCAGCTTGCCTAGTGGAACATTAATTAAATCAACACAACCAAGGCGGAGAAGAAAGGAATTAAAACCTGAGATTTTAAAATAACAGATTCCTTTCTCCAAGCCCAATTTTACTTTTTATGAACAATTTTTTTCTTAGTAGCTTGTGGTTACTTAATGTATAGTAATGTTCCATTTATGAAAGGGTCACCCGCGGATAAAATGCACCCACTCTGTCAAGTGTACACAACTCATATTCCCTTTTCCAAGTTCCCATTTTCCTGTTAAAAGGTCACTAGCGCACAGGCAGAATGGTAGTCTAGCTGCGTATGGAGAATAGAAGCAATTATTACAATTACATATATCTTAGCTTTTGAGGTTTTTTTAATGTGATACCAAACTTTGGTCTAGAAATTAAGCATAAATTAGGTAAAAGATCAAATTGTTTGAACATCATGACAAATCAGCAAGATTCATGATTGCCAAGCCACTTTCCACCATCTATCAGTGTTTCTGGTTATCTGGAGAGGTCCCAGAGCATTGGAAGCTTGCTGATGTGACTCCCATCTACAAGAAGGGCTGTAAGGAGAATCCAGGGAACTACAGGCCTGTCAGCCTGACCTCAGTACCAGGGAAAGTTATGGAGCAGATCATCCTCAGGTAGATCACACAGCACGTGCATGGCAATCAGGGGATCAGGCCCAGCCAGAACGGGTTCATGAAAGGCAGGTTGTGCTTGTCCAACCTCATCTCCTTCTATGACCGAGTGACCAGACTGGTAGATGAGGAAAAGGCTGTTGATGTAGTCTTCCTAGACTTCAGCAAAGCCTTCGACACAGTCTCCCACAGTATTCTCCTGGGGAAACTGGCAGCCCATGGCCTGGACAGGTACACTCTTCTCTGGGTAGAGAACTGGTTAGAGGGCCGTGCTCAGCAGGTAGTGGTTAATGGAGTTAAGTCCAGCTGGCATCCCGTTACCAGTGGTGTCCCCCAGGGATCGGTATTGGGGCCCATCTTGTTTAATATCTTTATTGATGACCTAGACAAGGGGATTGAGTGTACCCTCAGTAAGTTTGCAGATGACACCAAGTTGGGAGGTAGTGTTGATCTGCCTGAGGGTAGGGAGGCCCTTCAGAGGGATCTGGATAGGCTGCATATCTGGGCTGAGGCCAATGGAATGAGGTTCAATAAGGCCAAGTGCTGGGTCCTCCACTTTGGCCACAATAACCCCATGCAATGCTATAGGCTTGGGGCAGAATGGCTTGAAGACTGCATAGAGGAAAAGGACCTCGGGGTGTTGGTTGATGCTCGGCTGAACATGAGCCGACAGTGTGCCCAGGTGGCCAAGAAGATCAATGGCATCCTGGCCTGTATTAGAAATAGCGTAGCCAGCAGGAGCAGGGAGGTGATCATCCCCCTGTACTCAGCTCTGGTGCGGCTGCACATCAAGTAGTGTGTTCAGTTTTGGGCCCCTCACTACAAGAAAGACATTGAGGCCCTGAAACATGTTCAGAGAAGGGCAACAAAACTGGTGAGGGGTCTAGAGCATAAGCCTTATGAGGAGTGGCTAGGGGAGCTGGGATTGTTTAGCCTGGAGAAGAGGAGGCTCAGGGGAGACCTCATCGCACTCTACAACTTCCTGAAGGAAGGTTGAGATGAGGAGGGGTGTTGTGGTTTGACTCAGCAGATAGCTAAATTCCACACAGTTATTCACTCACCTTTTCCCCCTCCCCAAATGGGACAGGGGAGAGAAGTAGAGAAATATGCAGTAAAACTCAGGGGTTGAGATAAAGACAGCAAAAGAAATGACACTACATATATATACACATATATATAAAGAGGGTACGCAGAGCAAGGGCTCACAACCAGCAGCGACCCTTCCTCCCAGCTAACCTCTTCCGTAACAAAAGTAACAGGAAGCCCAGAAAAACAATCACATGATGTTATATGGTATGGAATAGCTCTTTGGTCAATTTGGGTCAGCTGCCCTAGTCCTGTGACCTCCCAGTTCCCAGCTCCTTATGCCCCTCTAACTGCTTCACTGGCAGAGAAATGAGGAACTGAATATGTCCTCGGCTCTGTTCAACACTGCCAGGATGTTATCAGTTTTGTTTCTCTTCTGAGGCCAAAACATAACTTCATACTAGACACTATGAGAAAAGTAACTTCTGTTAGAAACTAAGACAAGGCGGTCGGCCTCTTCTCCCAGATAACTAATGTCAGCACAAGAGGGAATGGCCACAAGTTGGGCCAGGGGAAATTTAGATTGGATATAAGGAAAAACTTTTTCTCTCAAAGAGTGGTCAGGCACTGGAATGGCCTGCCCAGGGAGGTGGTGGAGTCACAGTCCCTGGGGCTGTTCAAGAAGGATGAGGTGCTACGAGATATGATTTAGTAGTGATTTAGCTTAGAGGGTAGTAATGGTGATAGGAGGATGGTTGGACTAGATGATCCTATAGGTCCTTTCCAACCTAGTGTTTCTATGATTCTATGATTCTATGATCTACCAGTTTATAGAACAGCATCCTTACTGGCATGGAAGGAATTCCATTGTTAGGAATCTCTTAAACTAGACAGGGACAATTTGTCTGCTCATTAAACTCTTTAATGTTGTCTTCTTCCTGCTTATCTATTTACTCTGAATAAGATCTTCCAGGCGAAGCCACCATCTTCGAAATCCTGCTGCAAAATCTGTCTGCACTGATGGTAGTGGAACTTCCTTTGAGGCTATTACAATGTCTGGGAGAGGACCACCTGTGACAACTAACAAGATCACCAACAACTAACATCACCAGTGTGTATAATTGTATGGGCCACCCTGTAGAATACAATTGTCCTACTATCTAGTGCATTGGGGATGGTATTCAAAACTTCAAATTATAGGAAGAGCAGGTTTGACATCATTACCTATCCTACCCAGTAAGTTATGCTCTATACTGTGTTCAAATGTTGCTTTTCCACTTGTTCTTTCAATATGAATTTAATACTGTTATCTGAATCTTTATACATCAATCGAAATCTGGAATATAGAAAAAGAGAACAAAATCTATGAAAATCCGTATAGATAGCACAAGCTGGGTTTTTTGAAAGTATCTGATGATTTCTTCTTGCACTGAGAGCAAGAGTAAAGTTTTCCGTTGACTTTGTTGTGAGAAAAAATATATTTATTTTTCTGTGTCATTCTCTGCTTCTCTCCCTTCATTCATATGCATGAGCAGTACCTTAACTTGTCTATATTCATATTTTATTGAGCAATTTATATCACAGGCAGCATGTTTGCACCTACCATCCTATTGCATTAGTTCTACTTTGAAGATATTTTTCCCTTCTTCAAAAACATAATAAGATTACTGTCAGTTTATTCTCAGTCACAGATTGTTCAATCTTGTGATGTAACTGGAAATAAACCTTGTGGATTCGCAGAACAAGTTGCTGCCTTTTGGCACCCTCCAAAGCTCACCTCCTCTCAGGCCTTACCAAATTTATTTGCTCCATGTATTCCTGTATTCCGCTCTGCTAAGCAGCTAGACCTGTTAATAGTGTTTACCAGCTCCCACTTGTCAGTGTTTCTGCTGACAGCAAAATCATGAAGAACGTATCTCTAGTCTTTGACTCCAGCCTGAAAGCAGATTCTATTTCTCTTCATGAGAATTCCCAACATTAGCAGCCCAAAATGATCTGTGCTCTGCTTGGGGGAGAATGTGTGTGTGTGTTTTCATTACTAGTAATTCATCTTAACAGTCACGAACCATGCTGAACACTCTTTTTCCCTTTTGAGCAATTCATCAAGATCCACTTCAGAAAAATCCAGTCCATCATACTTTAAAGCATTCAGCATCTTTACCGTCTTGAGGGACAAAATATTAAGGCTATATGACTGCTGCATACACAAATATTAACTGCCATGCTTGTGTACTGAGTGCTTAGTTTTAAACACTGTCTAAATGTAGTACTGACATAAGAAAGGATGCAGCCATAGATGTTGTGGCTCAATTAATGGATTGTCCGAAATTCAGATGAGGAACAGTTTTTAGGTAAAAAAAAAGGCAGTCTCATTGAGAAGTAATTACACACTGTAGTTGGGGACAAACACGTTACCCCTTTTAGACTCTCTTGTAACACAGATCATGAACTTTTTGTTCTTTTTACTGTCCTAACAAAATGGAAAAACAGGCAATAATCACCTTGTTCTTTCAGTGCTTCCTGTAGCTGCAGAAATTTCAGGTGAACATATCCGCTTGAAATACCTAAGCGTTCAGGTTACTGACAGTACCTGTGACTTTTCCATGGGATGGCAGGACAAGAGAGAAGACAGTTGCTCATAAATTCAGGCATATAGATGTTCTGATCCAAGTAGTATGAGATCTGAGCACTAGCTTGGAAAACAATGTATAGAAATTTGCTCTTTTATGAAGCTTCACTCAAAATTTGTGGAAGTTCATGGAAACGATTTTGTGTTCTTCCATGGGCTTTAAGTTTGAGCCATATGGTTGCGACTTAGTTATTTTAAAGCATTAATATTATTTGTAGTCAGGATTCATAGTATTGAACCTGGAAATAGAGCTCTTTAAAATTGTTCAAGTAAATCACAGGTCTCTTCTTTGGAGGAGGTACCTTTACATCATATTTATGTTATCATAACATCTCAGTGGTGAATGGAAACAAGAGAAAAAAATGAAGGGAATTGGTGCACAAAAATGTAATTTGATGCTGAGAGGAAACATATTCTTTCAACTTTTCATTTGAATCTGAATAAGGGCATCTATTTTATGCCTTTTACAGAACTCCTAAACTCCTGCACTAAGCTAGAAAGCTTGGTAGATAGTGGTTGTTGCTATTCTGCAGATTCTTGGCTTTCAACCTATTTTATTGTCAGCATTTTAGAAATCTGCCTTCGTGGCTGGTGTGTATCAAGAAACAATAGTTTGCCTGAGAAAAGGGGTGGTGTTCCTATCTTCAGCTGATTCTGAGAACTTACAAAACAGGGATTATAAAGTAAAAATGCAAAACAGTAATCATGGACCCACACTAGTCATCTTAGATAATAAACATCAGTGCTGGACAGGTCACACGTGTTGGCAATACCCTGTGGTCTCTGAAGATTTTTCCATTCATCTGTGAAAAGGAACAGCTGTCACTCTTCTGGGAATATCTCACCTATCTTCATCATTTGAAGTTATTGATTTAGCTACACCTATTTTATGGTGTTTTTTAATATTCATTTTGAAAACGTACTGTCTATATAGCTATCAGTGTCTTAAGTAATTCACAGCAGAAATATGCACAGATATCTCCTCTTCACTTTCTTTTCTTTCCATCACTGGAACAGCTGAGGACTTTAAAAATAAAAACAGAAAGAGAAAATGTTCAAGTCTGGTTTTAGAATAGATTCCATGGTGGCATATGGATTTACACTTGATGCTTGCAAGCTCAGTGGGAGGGTAAGCTGTATTACCAACTTCAGATCTTTACAGGGCCCCTAAAGAAAGGGAACAGTGCTGTACATTTTATAACATCGTTGTTGGTGTTAGGCCCCTGGAGGAGAGCAGAAAGAAAAAGGAAAAGGGAGGTGAGTGGTCAGAATGGAAAAGGTAAAGTCACTTAAGACCTGTCACTATTAAATATGCTTACCCATGTTTCTCAGCATGTCCAGGCATATTTTCTAGCCCCTGTAAGCTAGGCTGCCCATATGTTCCCAAACAATCATTTTAAAATACAAGTTTACTTACCAGGCAAGATTTTGCAATCTCTCTGAGCTCTCACACTGTTTGCTTCATTTAAAACGACATTTAATTAAATGAACAAGGACAGACTTTGTTGCTCCATGGGAGTGGGGGTATATTCAGTATCTTGATGAGTTGTTAAAAATAACAAAAAAAAAGAAACAGGAGTGGTCAGAAGATAATTACTTTTTATGCCTTTTCAGACATTAGTTCCTTTTCCAGAAAAAAAATGTTGAAAAGAATTTATTAGAAGACATTTGTCTTAACCATGCTTTTGCTATTAGTATTGAAATTTACAGAGACTAAAGAAATCTCTTTTGAACCCTTTGTCAATTTTGTCATAACAAAATAGATTTTTTTTCAAGATTTTTAGGGAGAATATATTATTATTTACGGAATTGCTAAGATGGGAAGGAACTCATTGTGGATCTTTTATTCCAACCCTCAGCTCAAAGCAGGGGCAGATAGAGCAGGTTGCTCAGGGCCTTATCCAATTGGGTTTGACCATCCCAACATTTGAGTATGACTCCAAGGGGATGTTCATGTAAGGGGATCCTGCATGTCATTTTTTGACAATTGTCTCTTTGCTGTCACTGGTAAAAGTCTGACTCCTTTCATTTTCTTTACTTCCCCCATTAGATATTCACATTGCAGAAATGCTCCTGGGCTTTCTCTCTCCTAGGCTCAATTATTTAAAACAAACAAAAAGCTCTAACCCTAACTCATCAGTCAACTCCAAAAGGAGTAGACAACCTCAAAATCTGCTATAAGGCTGGTCCCTGAAGGAAACTGGTAACATGCCATTAAGGGAGTTAGTGTTCAAATTCAAACGTGTAACACAGAATCTATGTCTAAATTACTCTTTTCCATTTTTGATTTCTGTGTTTCTCACAAAGACAAACTTAGCCTAATAATCTTAAAAAAGGAAAAATTACGGAACTTTAACAATATTTTAAGGGGCTTTCCCAAGTTTACCATAAAAAAAAATCCGATTAGCATTTAATAAATAAATAAAAAGCTTAATTAGTTATCAATTAGCTATTCATAATCAAAATCTTCTTTGTATGCTTTTAGCTTACAGCAGAAAAGAAACGACTTGGTTGGTTTTGAATATCTTTATTCTGCAAAACACATACCAAGTGTATTTTAGTTTGTCTCTTATTTTTGGTACCACATAGGAAAATTGAAATATGCTTTTATTTCAGTACATGAAGTTGGAATTTCCTTTTCATTCCCACTTCACATGATGATCATATTCTTAGTCCCACATTTACAGGACATTTTAAATACTGACAAGAGTAGATGAAGCAAATTATCTGCAGACCTGCAATTGGCAACCGGTTCCAGACAGTCAGATTGTGAGTAGACAGAATCACAAATAAGTCTGAGATGTAAGAATGTGGCCTCTCTGAATATCTGAAAATAGTATTTAGATGCAGTTTTTGATTTTGCCTTTAAATTCAATTCCTGAAAGAAAGCTAAGAACAAGAAGCAAGAACGCTTTTTTTCCTGCAATGATTTCTGAAATGATAAACACAGTGAGCATTATCATTTTAAACTAAACAGTATTCCCACCTATATCTTTGGAAAACAGAACTGTTTGCACCAGTTGAAATGGTGGTTCCTAATACCACCGAGATGTCACTGACTTTGGGTCTAACTATGACATTCAGTTTAAGTCCACCTTACAGTCTTTGCATTTAGGTTACCTATGATACTTCCTTGAATTGTTTCATACAAGAGTTTGACCTTCTTGTTGATCTCCTATACTACCAGCTGAGGCAGAGCAAGCCATTTCAGAAGGTCCAAATAGGAAACAGAGGTGAAAAAAACAAGGGGAAATTTAAAATTTGAGATCTCCCTAGAAGAATTCCAGTATCAATTTGAGAAAGCCAAGTTATTTTAAATATGAGCCCTTAGGCCACTATGGCATCAGCTTCTTTCTAGAACCTACAGCTTCTGGCTGGAAGAGCAGTAGAGTAGGTCCAAAAGAGCACATTTCACTGATCTTATTACACTTAAAAAATCCTGCCTCATGCATGCAGGGAATATGCAAGAACCTTCAGTCCTGAATTCATACTGTTTGATGCTGTATCTTAGAATTAATTATGTGTGTCTGTACTAAAATGGCTGATTATTTGCTTGCAGCAATTCATTCTCCAGTTATTGTTCACTTTTTAACAAATAGAGAAATACTCCTTATGTTTATATTTAAGTCTTTATTTTTAAAGAAAGGAAGAGTTTGGGGAGGTTAATTTAGAGGTAAAATCTATGCAACTTAAGCAACAGAGCAAAACGTAACTAGAAGGGAATTATCATTGCACATTCTCTTTCAACTGTGAAATGCTGAGGCTTCATCATTCAGTGGTGAAGAAACAGCGAGCAACGGGCCTGTAGAGTGATGCTGGAGGAACATTTTTTTATACAAATGAAAGCTGAAAATAACTCAATGATGCCCCACAGTCATATGAGTTTATTGTATCAAAAAAATATTTAAGTTTGATGCAAATGAAACAGTCAGAACTGGTTGATCTGAATTGGTTTGCAAACTTCATTTTTTCATCTTTTTTTCTTTTTTTTTTTTTTTTTTTTTTTTTTTTTTGGTCATAATAATGGTTAAACTTTTAGAGTGACACTTTAAAACAGCCACTGGACCTTAAAACCTAAATCAAATTGTCCAAAAGTATCCCTTAGCTAAGGAAATATAAATATAACCTTTTGTGTAGCAATACATGGTTATTTTGAACATTTTGATGAAAAATGTTACTAGAAAACTTTGTATTTTTTGAACAGCTTTGATCTTTTCTCAGATTTAACAAATTGAATTCTCCAGTAGTATTTATCACTGGTCACTTGATGACCTCATACCAAGTCTTGCTTTAATTAATACTTGCTGAATGTGCCACAAATGGAAGCATCTAAAACCACACATAGCAAAAAATAAACTGAAATAATATTTGCTACCTGATTTATCTCTCCAGTAGATAAATTCAGGGAATTGAAAGTACTATTTTCACAAAGAAGGAGAGCTGATTGAGAGAATAATATCTTTTTTCTTCGATTTAAGAGTCCCAGTCTACATCAGTCTTCCTTTTGTGAACATATTAATTGTCTGCTTAGAGTATCAGCTTTCCAGCTACAAAGATGACTAAGATTTACTTTAATAGGATAAATATTCTAAATTCTAAGAAGTTTGAGTTTCCACAGTAATGATGGGACATGAATTCTCACACAAAGTCTATCTTGTCTCTACTAGGATGAAGGTATGCATGATACTCTGGCTTGAAAAAAATAAATATAAAAATCATCTAGTGAATTGACAACAACTGTCTTAGAAAGTAGTTACTAGTGTTTTGGTCTTGTGAACATTCCTGAGCCTATTTTGATCAAAATAGGCCTCGTTGGGGAACCCACTAAGCTCAGATGTTGTGGGGCTATCTGTGGCTGCAGTGCGTGAGGCAGATCGAACAGCAGGACAACTTTGAGCAGAGTGCCAGCAACTTGCTGGAGGCAGGGGGGATGTGGTGTTATAGAGGATTTATTGCTTTACTCTGAATCTTTTTTCTATTTAGTAAAGATATAATGAATTACATTTCCTCTTACTCATATACAAAATTGTCAGAAAATTGACTCTAAAGTAACTTTCAATATTTTTTTCTAAATTCCTTTTTTTTTTCCTGTTCCTGTTTAAATCAACAACATTGCTATTGGTAGAATAGCAATTGGTATGCTTTGTATACATATATACAAACTGTGAGTGCATGTGTATCTTAATCCATGATTAATTTTTTTGCCCTATTAAAATGTCCAAATATGGTTTAATGAAGTAACTTTAATTGATGATTGATGCATCTGCTAAGAGTATTCCCACATATACAGTAAGAAGGGAAGAACATAGAAAATGAAAATTCTAACTTTCATAAGAAATATAAAGGTGAAAAAGGTGCTAATTTTGTTATGAGAAAACATTTGTACATTCTGTGAATATACAGTTAACTCTGTTCAGTTGATAACGCATCTCAGCGATTTCATTGGAGACGTGGAAGAAAAACCACAACACTGTTACTTTTAGGTAAGTCCGGAGATTAAAAAAATGAGTAAAAACTCTGATAAAAAGAAGTTTAAAAACCAGATTTGTAATCTTCCAAAGGAATTTCTCTGTGTAATTGGAAAGGTAGTTCTTTGCTGGAAGCATGTTTGTGTTTGCTGTATAAATCTAGATATACACACATGCTATAGTTTGGTTCATTATAAAATGGAACACTTACAAATATTACTAATGAATTCTGACAGATTTAACGAGTGAGAATATTTAACAACATACTTTTTTCTTCTAGAGTCATCTTGCTTCTAAAGACCTCAGACACTGCTCCCTATTTTATTGAATAAACCCACCCACTAGATTATTTCTTTATTCTAAAATTACTTAGTCTGTGTAATTATATACAAAACTAAAAAAAACCTCTAGGGTGATATGAAAAAAAGATTGAGCAGATATAATGGAGGCCAATGAAAATTTCAGCTAATCAGAAAAAGATAATACATGTAAGAAGAGAACTTTAGTACTGAGACTTATTATGTTATTCTCAAGAAACTGAAATGTCTGTATTTTTTTTGCTGGAGAAAAGCTAGCACTCCCAGTTGATTATCTTAAAAAAGCAATCTTCTTTATTGGCAGCTCAGCTCAATTAAGGAAGGAGAAAGTTAAGGTGTTGAATTTGTGGACAGAAAATTGTACTGGCATGTTATAAACCTTATATCAAAAGCAACTGTATTGCAATATATGTCTGCATATACACATTGCTAAAGGTGATTATATCACCTGAAAACAGATAGCACTCAACAGTCACGAGGCTCTAAGTCACGAGGTTCAGCTCAGGCTTTGTTGTTACTCATGTTGAACAAGCTCTATCTGTAGCACTTAGGCCACTTTGTCTTCATTCTAAAAAAAAAATGAGGTGGATAGCTCAGATGATTTGGGCTGTGTACAAATATCTGGAACAATATTAAGTGCCTTGGTATACCATACCCAACAGCAATCAACAAGGCAAGTTATTCATACATTCTGTGTCAAATCTGTTGCATCTGTAGGTATCTTGGCTACCATAGAACACCTGATGTTTCTTAGATGCCCATGTATAAGCACTTGAATCAACTGGCTCTTTTTTTACTCAGTCAAAAGAGACAGACGCCTCAGAATGGCATCTGGGATCTGAATGATAGACCAAAGATACCCATGCCTTTTCACATGTTTTGACTAAAATACAAAGGTGATAAATTCCTCTGGCTAAGGGTGGGTGTCCACTGCGAAGATCTGCAGCTGAACAAATCACTTGCGGTTTCCTTAATAATTAGTAGTCAATCCTTAAAGTTAGGGGTCGTAGAGATATAATTCATCTTCTAAAGTTTAAAACACAAATTAGTCATCATTTCTTTTGTAGAAATTCTTTATATTGGGAGTTAGAAAGTCTGTAATTTTGTTAAAGCTAAGGAAACAGTTTCTGAAAGCCTTATCTCCAGTTGGCCAAAATATCTTATACAACATCTTAGTTGTCTGTTGGAGCATAAATACTGGGACTGCACTCATATACCACCACAGGAAAGGAACAGTGCTGCAACCCTCTTGAAGTGCAAAGCAGCTGAACAGAAATCATCAGCATGGATTTGGATTAGGATGCAGCAAGATGGTCTCTAATTTGCTAAAAAATTGTTGATAGTTAATGCTGCTATAAGGTTTTGATTACACAACAAACAGGTGTTAAATAAAAGGAAGCAAAATACATTTTTTTCATTCTGAGAGGCTATTTCCTTAACATAGAGTGACAGAAAAGAATTCCACCTATTGGAATGCAAAAATCCAGGAAGAAAAAATGCTAGAAATTGACATTTGTAAGGTAAAAGAATCAGGGAAGACTTCAGACAGCTATCTCTACAGATGAGGGTGCCTTGATTAGGTTGAATAGAGAAGATGAGAATTACTAAAATGGCTTCATTCTTGACAGTGACTTAAATGATGGGAAAAGAAATCAACATAACAGGGAAGAATATCCATATTTCTACCGTTTGTCTGCCACTGGAGACAATGACATATTCATATTTTACATTTCATACTGCAAATCAAGTTTAGTTTTAACATCTCTATTTCAATGCAAAGAAAGCTGGTTACACACTGATATTGAATTACTTATATCCTCCCAGCTGCCAGCTGTCCTGCTAAGGAAGTGCTCTGTCTTACCAGTTGCTGGAAATTATTGTTGCAAATGAATTTTCTCCATTTTTTCAAATCAGAAAATATAGCAGTTATTAATTTAATAGGAATATTCCATGTTCTAATCCGTCATGCAATAAACAAATTTTCTTCTTTCTGCTTTGTAACCTAGTATTAACATTTTTCACAATGGAATACAAAAGTGGATGAGTATCACCTATCATTTGTATCCTGAAATCAGAATCTATTGTAGCAATGATGAGAAAAATATTTGTTTTGCTAAACGAAAGCAAAGCAGGTGATGGGGCATTGGCAGTATGACCTTTTATATAAAGTATTTTTTCTTTTTTGTTCTGTTAAGAAAATAACTTCTTCAATGTCTCCTTCCATGAATGCTTCTATCTCAAGACTGCTACCTCTAAATTCAGAGTGTAACTACCCTTGCCTTCTGAGAAAAGAACAGAAGCCATATGGCGAACTGGTCCACTATTTTCAAAATCAGTGAAACCAGCAATCCTGCACTCAGCTCACTGTTTTAAAGAATTCTTCAGACAAATAACTTTTGCTTTAAGATATCTGCTGCACTGCATGTTCTTCTGTAGCTGCAAATTGCTCAAAAGATGACCCTTTTAGAAATGATTTGGATGCATTTTGGGAAGATTTGTGGCCGCAGTATAAGGGACCCTGAATATTCTTCCCCTAATCCTGGTTTTACAATGCTATACATCAACAGATTTCAACTCTTATACTCCTGTCTTACATCATACTAAGTAAGAAGGGAGTCAGTCTTTTACAGCTGAACAGAACAGATGTGTGGTTCTAAATGACTGAAAATTATATTTCTTCACTGTAGATTAAACATCCTCCCACAGCTTTTTAAATGTACTTGTTCATTTGCTTGATTGACTATAGATTCAAATAGTCTTCTTGTTTTAGAAGTAGATATCCTGAAAGGAGGAAGTCTCAGAGTTTAGTAGTGTGTTTATGCTTACTCTTCTGTAGCACAACACATTTGGAAATTTTCATCAACGAAATATTATGTAGACTGAGAACAGGAAAAAAAAAAAAGGAAGTAAAAGGATGAAAGAGTAAAAAGCAGTACTGCCTCACACAAGCAGAAGCTAGACAATATAAAACAAAAAATTGAACAAATTTATACCCTTCTCCTGGTCCTGTATTTCCGGTATATTTGGGAAGAAAAAAAACAAAGAAAAAGGAAAACGAATGAATTCTTTATACATTCCTAATGTTTTAAAATTCACTTTTTACATCACAAAGAGATCGTATTAACTCTAAAGTCCATTGAGTGAAAGAAGGATATTATCTAAGTCCCACATCATGCCTAGAGTACTGTGATTTTTCTGATAGATACCTTGAATCTGCCAAGTCAAGAAACAGCCAATGCAGTGTCTTGTTTAAGGACTTTTCAAGGTCACTCCATTCAAGGCTAGTAACAGAAGGTGGGGGTAATGGTGATGTGGTCTCTTCCAAAACAATCATCAGAGTCCACTGGGGAGTCAAGATATCTCATAAAATCTAATAGCGTCTTGACATCTGTTCTAGAGAGCTTCTCTCCCCCCCTTCCTTCCCCTTTTCCTCTTCTCTTAGAAGTGAAGCAGTGACATGACAGAAGGCTGGAAATGTAAGCATTAAGCAGGTAACCTGTGGTTCCTTTTACTATTTTTTTTTAAAATCCTTTCTGCGTCTAAGGTTCACATACTGCTGTCAGAATTTCAGTTTGAATGGAATATGAACCAATTCAGTTGATTCCCTGGTGACTATCTAGAATGTGATTCCTGTGGAGTTATTCACAGATTAGTTAGTGTCCTCTACAGAACCTCTAAATCCTATATAGGTTTGTACCAGTTATTCTTGGATTAAATCTATGCTTTCAGCAGTTAATACTGACACATCTCAATATAGCTCTCATTCATTTAGGGACTTTGGTAACCACTAAGGGAATTATCAAGGGGTCAGAAACAAAACAGCTCTCAAAAGAGCCCTGTTTCATCCTTCAGAAACTTGCACAATTCCTCTGCATTTATTTTGACAGAATATAGACTTCTTACAGGCAGCAAAGCTCTGTGGGTATCCCGGTTATTTTTGCACTGTATGAAGCAAAGGTAAAGCGAGGCACAAAGCCATACTTCCCAGCTTTGTTTAAAGAGAACTCAGCTATTAACTTAAAATGTAACATATGTTCAGCCTCTAATCTTCTGCTCCCTGGTGAGAGCATTACCAACAGATACAATGAGGACAAAGGACAGTGAGGAAATTCAAAATGAAAGGATAAGGATATGTGTTTTACCATACAAGATAAACTGAATGCATGGATGTCTTTTTAATGTATGAAGTGAATGCAGAACTCTGCTCATCATGGGCTTTGAGACGAGGAACTGATTTCTTTGCAATATATTATTGAAGCTTTCTAGATTTACATTTGACCTGCCCCCACATCTCACTGAGATGTTTACACTGTCAGTTCAAAAGGACAGGTTATAGGATATTTAAGCTTCTTGGTTAAGATTTTCTTAGGGAGATGCACA
Organism: Penelope pileata; assembly: GCA_013396635.1. NCBI lineage: Eukaryota > Metazoa > Chordata > Aves > Galliformes > Cracidae > Penelope > Penelope pileata. The sequence continues at coordinate 10,105 of WBMW01001082.1, read as the reverse complement.
AATAGAATCTGTACAGTTCTCTGTTCCAGACAGTCTTGAAGGTAATTAAAATCTCTATCATCATGCTCCAGAATTATTAAAAAAGAACTAAACTAAAACCTAACAATGACATTTTTCAATCATTTCTTATAATTTCAGTAGTTGATTTTTACCCCTTCCTGTTGTCATGCTGCAGAGGTATAACTCATAGAGGAAAACAATACCAGCTAAATCACAATATCATAATCTTGTAAGATATTAATAATACTGTGTATTTCTATACTCTTTTATATCTAATTCCAAGAAGTTATAATCACACACACACAGGCATGCAAGTACACACACAGAGAGCTATGCACACCCACTATCAGGAGGTGTAGGATAAAAGCACACTCCTCTTATGGAAGCGAAAGTTCTCCGTTTAGACACAGGTCTATTCGGAGTTGTGGCTGTTCCTACTTTATTCAAATCTATGCTTAACACTACAGTCCTCTAATACACATCCTGGTGAGAAAGCACATCCTGTCTTCACAGGCAGACCCATATCAGCCTCCAGGACACCTTAGGAATTTTGAAACGACACCAAGGTCACCATCCAAGCAGACTTCCTGTGTGGAATTCATGGCAAGACCATGAGTTGGTGTCCACCTGTGAGAATGGGAGAGTGTCCTTATAGCCCATGGGAATCTAATCAGTGAGGCTTTGTAGTGAAAACAGATGATCTGAAAATAGATGCCTAGGAACTCCTGTTATTTAACAGAGGAATCAAATCCTGTTGCAGACACATTACAATGCCCTTCTGCGATTCTTGCTCCAGAAACAGAGGTCTCCCAAAAGTTGTTTCTCTGTTATATCTGCCAGCCCAGTATTGATATGCTATTCTATAGCCTTGGGGACACCTACAACATTCAAATGGCACTATATGACCGTATTTAGACATTTAAACCAAAACTCTGTTGGCTAACCAGATGAGCAGTTCCCAGCACTCCAGTATCAATGGGAACAGATCTTTAAAGCATGGTTTGACTGGTCAAACAAAAAAGTTTCATCTAGCCCATTTGACATTTAGTTGCTGTTCCAAAAGGATAGGGATCTACCATGGGTACTGGGTCATGTCTGACAGCCTAATGTGGGTGTACTGAGGCATCACTAATGGCAACAATGGAACTGAGCACTCCTTGACTACATTGGAAGCTTGGACAACTAAAGCAGATGCAGAATATGTATGTAGATATGACAGAATGGCAGAAATTTTCACTCATTTAACAAAATTTAATCTCTGTTCCCAGCCTTTGCTATTCACCATGACTCCTCTGCACCCACCCTTATCATACTGCATGAATACAGTTTTCCTATTCTCAGCACCTCTTTAACTTCTTTTAGAGAAGAGGAACAATTGCAGGTGTGGTTTTGGTTGCCTCCTAGAATTTAGATCTGGGGAAATTTCATAACATACTGAACCATTAACACAGTTACAGGACAATCAAACACAGGCAAAGAGTTTGTAGGATAACATGCCTAACTTTAGGTGAATTTTCACAGGGATGTAAATATTCTTTTGCTGTCTTTAGAATGTACCTTACAAAAGGTAAATTAATTATTTAATAAAGCTGCATTAAGAGTTTTAATCTGAACAAAACAATAATTTATTTTCTCTCATTTCTTTTGTTCTGTTTTGTTCTCAGAAACAGATGGATCATTTCAACTGAATCATAAATCAGAGTGTGGCTAATGATTAAAGTCAGAAAAGTCTTGTGCATTTGAAAACAGATTCTTATGAGAAAATATCTATAGGTGTGTCATGCACATAACTCATTAAATTGTATGCACAATTTCATGGTACCTAAAATATATATAATATGAATGTGTATCTTTGAATATGAGTGAGGATTAATGTGGAAAACTGGACCAGAGACAGAGCGGATTTGAGGCTGTTTCATTATTTTTCCTGGGGATTCTTTCAGTTAATTTTGTTATATTATTGCAAGAATATTTATTTCTTGAGAATAACACTTCACAGTTGTAAACAAGCAATGCATAAGATGATCCTCATTAATTTTCCAGTCTAGATCCATCAGACTCCTCCAAAGAATGACTAAATATAACGTCGGATAAGATGATTAAAACAAGGATAGAAGATGGGCTCATTTTTTTAACATTATAGCATTCTAAAGTTCAATTCTCTTTGGGATTTGGCCTAGGTATACAGAGGTCTGAGATGTTAGTTTTAATTTTTATGACTCTGTTGGCTTCAATAGACAGTGAAGCTCTGGGTTTCAGCATGTTTTGATCCTAATCCTTTTAAATGCTGAAGAAAATTCATCCCTGACAGGACTTTCCTGATTTCAACGCCATTCATTTAAGCAACATGAGTGATAACACCAGCCTTGCAGCTGTGAATAGTTTTGACCTTGTTTTGATTTACAAAAATATGTTTTCATATAAATTGTGTAATTTTATCTGATGTTTTGAGGACTATGTGGACACTTAAGTGGATTATACATTCGGAAGCAGAGAAGATAGTGATGCTATTTTTACACTTCTGTCATTTTCAAACTGGTATTTATTCAGGCTAAGATAGAGATATGTTACCTATATCTTCTGCTGTTTGCCAGTGTGAGCTTTCAAATGACCCTGATTATAATGATTGAGCCTTTTACCATAAGATGGAAAGTAATTTTCCTTTCTATTTTACAACAACAGGAATGAAAGAAAATGGAATTTCTTGCTACTTTGGGAATGATCTTTCTCAGTGTCTGAAGAGCTCTAAGCCACTCCAGACCTGAATGAAAACTTGAGCAGCATTTTGTAAAGGTTTTTGACCAACTACACAAAAGGAAGAAAACATAGTGGAGAAAATTTTCTGAAAGGACTTTAAAAGATCTCAAGGGATTCAGAGAATGTAAGAGGAAATTTAAAGAAAAAAGAAAGAAAATTAGGAAAAGGAAAAAGGAAAATCTACCAACATTTAAAGAAGAAAATTTAATATGCTTATGTCAGCAAAATTATTCAGTGGAAACTGTTAGAAGAGTTCATGCAATTCAACAAGAAAATGTTTTAAGAGGTCAAAAATTAAAATAGAGAGAACAAAAGGACAACACCTAAGCATTAGAAAATCCCAGGCGGCAGCACTCACGATAAAGAAGACAAATGTATCACTGACAACAGAAGTCAAGAAAGAGCCAGAAAAATTCAATCAAGGTTTAGTTAACAAGACAGTACATTTATTACTGAACCTTGACAATGCTGTATCAAACAGGAGGAGAGGGCACATGATGAGAAAGAGTGTAGCAAGCTGTTAAATTTGTATTTTTGGATATGGAAATTATGAAAAGTAAATGAGGATAGTGAAGGGTTCTAAGTAGATCATTTCAAAAGGTGTACAGAAGTTATGAATAATGTGAGAGCATTGTTCCCTTAGAAAAGTGTTTAATTTTTATTTTCTGAAATCCTTAGAGAAACAAAGCAAAACCAAGACAAAGTTTGGTCCTCACAGAAGGGAGTGAACATAGTTTTGATTACTTAAGAATTTGAAAGATTTCCAGTCATTCTGCATATGCATTGGTGTCCCCATCCCTCTATGAGGATGGGTAAAGCAGTTTTCTACATTTCCATTCAACAAACTTTGAAGGTAAAATCTTTTTAAACCCCAGACCGTAGGCAAGGGAGCTCACCATTATCTGATTTTTCCTTTCTGTGAGGATGTGATCCTGGGATCTGGATGTGATTAATCTCATTACGTTTCCAAAATGGGCTTTCAGGTCTAAGTCCAAGCTGCATGAAGAAAACAGCTTATTATAATGGACTGATTAGAACCTCTCATTTGAAGGTTTCCATGTCCTGAAGTGCCAAAGTATCTTAATTAAAAAAAAAAAAAATCAAAAGTATCTCTTATATTATGCTTCGTATTTCAAGCTCCAGGAGACCTTCACGTTTATTTCAACTGCTGCTAGGTGAAGAGATTGAGATCTTACAGCCCTGCACTTCCTACATGTGTGTTAGTGAACACATACAAAGTTAAAAGAGGGCAGGCAAGACCTCGAAATTTTTAATCAGATGAAAATCCTATATCTCAGTGGGGACTTTGCGAAGATTAGGACTGCTAGAAGTGGCTCAGCTCCAGCACTGGATCTGTGAACTTTGCTTAGCTTCAAGCCAGTTAAAGTTCAGAGGCATAAAGGTACTGCAGAGATTTCACTGCAGACAACCTGAGGCCAGATCTTGAAGATTTTCCTCCTTTCTTTCTCAGCTCATATGAAGGCAAGCTTCCACCGACACTGGGAAATGACTGCCTAAGTGAAGGCATCAGGGAGGGATTCAAAGATGTGTTTCACAGATTGCAGTGGGATCTTTGCTGCAGGGGATTTCAGCATTTACTTCAGATGTAAAAAGAATGAATCAAAATTCTTAGCCTCATGAAAAGTTTTATTATTTTAATATTACTACAGCTGATTAGAACAGCTTTACATTGTGTCCTATACAAACATATTACACTCTTTTCCACAAGTCTAACACTGTAGCTTAAACGTTGGATAAGTGATGTATGGAAAATGTTTAAGTATTGTGCTATAAGCAATTACAGTAATCTTAGTCCTTGTCCCATGACAGAATTGAAGTGAATGTTCTTAGAGTGTTTGCAGTTCTACTAATAAAAAAGTGCTTATATCATAGAGTTTATTAAAATGTTAACATTATGAGAACAATTAAAGTGATAAAATTATGTGTACACAGGGAGTCTTGATGATAGTAAAATGTTCCCCTGAATGAAATAGCACCCAGAAGGTTTTAAAATGGTGCTCAGAATTTAAAGAAGAGGAATTTATTTAAAACAAAAAAAAGTGACAACTGCAGGCTGTAGCCTTCTTCAGGCACTCTGAATTTCAGATGAGTGCTGTTTGAGAATTGTTTAAGATTTTGTGTTACGTTGTATAGTGTTTGAGTACATATTCTAGTACACAACCAAACTCCGTGAGGTTCTTCTGCATCAGCGTACATATGGACTTGCTTCAGAGGAAAGCAGGTGTATCTTTTGTCTAGGATTTCAATATTTTTCAGTGGAATTCATCAGAGAAGGCAAGAACTTTTGATGTTTCAGCGTTGTAGGATGTGACATATATTCAGTATGTGCCAAAAAAATGGAATCAAAAGAATGTAAAATCCAGTAATGAATCCAAACTTATACAAAAAACTTTGCAGCAGACAAGTAGAACAAATGTACAAATGAAGCAGCTATAGTAAAGGCCTGTAAGTGCTTGGATTTTCCGTATGGTTTGGAGATGTCTATCTGTAACTTAATAAAGTTTAGGACAAATCACTTTCATGTCAATTATGAAATTACAGAGAAATATTGCTAGCTGCCATGAATGATATTCACAGCTTCTGAAATAAGCAAGAACACAGAAAACCATGTTCTGACGCAGACACTGAATCTAAATGACACAAATCCACACAAATGGAAAAATAGTTTTACTATAAAAGCAGCATAAAACGCAGTGAGCACTGTGTGATATGTCAAAAAAGGAGAAAAGGGACACGCAAAATGATTATCTCTTCTTGAGCTGAAATCAGAGTAGGACTAACCTCAGTATTGTTGTCAAAATTACAAAACTAGTGATTGGTGATTAAGCACCAATCTGGCTTACAGTACTTTCTGCTTCTGCTTTCATTTGTCAAGATTACCAAAAGGCTTCTGATTGTGTCTCTCTTTCAAGAAACTGCTCAGGTAACTTCAGTGCCATGGAAGGCTCCTGGGATAACCAGTACACAATTCATCTCACAGAAAGGTCAGGGCTTCTTGTAAGCAGTGTGTCATATTTTCCAGTCCTCTGCAGATATTTCATATAGTTGGGAGTATTTAAACTGGAATTACACCATTGTGCTTTACCAACTGATTGTCTCTCCCAGTGGCTCCTACATATGAAATTGCGTTCATTGTTATTCAGCTAGCTGGTAAAGAGCAGCTAAGAACACTTGCTTAAAAACATATGAAACAAGATGATTAGTTTAGCTGTATTTTGAGAATGAAGTCAAACTGGATTTTTTTTGGGAAATTTGCATGTAAATGAAAGTTCACAGTTTCTTTAATGCCAACCTAGTTTATAATACTACTAATAATGTCTTTTATATGACGGATCAATAGTTTGTTTTTCACAGCAGATTTCACATTTCTGTGCTATGTCTGGATTTACTTCTCTCCTCACAAAAACACATCTGTGACCTGAGAGATTCAATAGAAATAAAATTAAGGAGAGAATTGTCTAAAAGTTGAATAAATCCAACTAAAAATAAACAAAGAAATAAAAAGAGGAACAAAAAACCCAAAATTATGATATCAAAGACCACAACTACATTATGAAATTAAACAATCCCATTGAATGCACCTAAACAGTGGAAATTAGATTCCAACACGGCTTGGGGCATGGCTGTGTGATGCAGGAAGGATCAGCCACCAAAATTCACAACGATGCTGAAGAACCTTGCTCTGTCATCAGAAACTGTATGGTCAGGGTTAATAGGATCCAAGAGGAGGCAAGGATAATTAGCTTACAGGAAATTCTCACTGACGCATCTTCACTGTTTTGGGGATCCCAGCACCTTTTCAACAGTCTATACTGAGCTGTCAAGACATACCAGTTTCCCTGGAGCTGACTTGAGGTCTCCAGACATGCACTCTCTGTTTTAACCTGCCTTGAATACTTATTAGCTCTGCTAATTTTTATTATTTTTCCTGTAATCTTCATCTAGACTATCATTTTTAAATGACCAGTACCTTGGAATTTACAAATCATTATGTTTTTTATGTATATTTTCCAGCTAATGAGATAAGATCCCTGGATGTAAGCATGTGGATGCTTAGAATTTCATGCTCTTTCAATGAAAAAATAGTTAATCACTTTTTCTTTTGACATTAAATGTATTATTCATGTCAATATGACATAGATGTATGACTGTCATTACAAGATCGTTACAAGGAATTTCTTCATTTGAGACACCTTTAAGAGGGATGATAATTGTTATTGCTAATAAAAGTAACTGCTATTACTTGGATTTTAACATATAATTACATGGCAGGAATACTTGGCTGCCATTTACTTTCACAACTCATGTAATGATCATATAACTAAACTAGAAATGGATGAGGTGGAAACTGGAGATTAAATCCAAATTTACCCTTTCTGGTGGTGAGATAAAAGTTCTCAGGGCTGACTAAATAAAAGTAGAGTCAGTGGCGAGACATCTCTTCCATCCTCCAAGTTGAGACAGATACAGAAATGAGCAAGGCAGTTGTTCACACCAGGCTGCGTAATGCTGTCAGTGAAGAAGTTGGAGGTTCCTGTATCTACTGTATGGGTGTCCAACCTTTTGTTTTGCCTGGGCCACATTAAGTGAAGAGGAGTCATCTTGGGCTGCATATAAAATATATAATATAGTTAATGTATGTAAGTTACAATGCTTATTTATATATATTAGTAAAATATTTAAAAAGGACAGTAACAAAAAAAAATGGTGAGATATTTGATCTTGTTTTTGTGAAACTAATGCATCAGTGTCTGGTTCGATGGAAGTGGTTGCAATTCTGAGTGAGTTTCCACGGTGTTTGTCAGAGATTTTTGATGAAATTTTGCTCTTCCTGTGCTGCATCCTTGAAAACAGTTGTTCACAAATGTATGCACTGCCAAAAAAGTGATGACATCAATAAGGTGTGATTGGGAAGTGAGGGATATTTTTCTCTGGTAAGAGGGGTCTTATAAAAGTCTAGTAAAGAGACATGAACAATCTTTGCTTTGAGTTGAATGTCTGATTGCAACTCTATACATTCCAAGTGAAAATCTGTGGGTAATGTATTTATGTCAACTGAAAACAGTCACAAATATATCAAAAATTGATAATTTTTTTTTAGCAGGCTTGAAACCTATTATCAAATTCCTGCATCAAAACTGCACAAAAAAACTCATTGCCAGAATCTAATGTTCAAATAGGAGACAGAGGAGTCCTGAGAAGTAGCTTGATTTGAATAAAGGGAGCGTCTACTGGAACGTTTCCCCATAGGGTCTCTCAAATTGTCAGGATTGCACCCTCTTTTTATCACTGTACCCTGACGCTATAGTGAGAACTCTCCCTTTCCCCATTGGCTAAGGTACTTGGAGATACACTCTTCTCAGTTTGCCTGTCATGCACTCATCCTCCTCTAATAGATTCTTCTTTTGTGAGCAAGCAAGATTTTGCAAGCAATCTCATAATAAGCGCATCCTGGTTTTGCCTAATTCAAGGTATCTTTGACTAAGCTATGTACTGTTTGACTAAGTCTATATCTCTTCTCTGTTCTACCAAGCACACAGCATGGGTAACAAACAGGACGAGCTGGGGATCTGTGTACGGTCGCAGGGCCATGATCTCATTGCGATCACAGAGATGTGATGGGATGGTGCACATGACTGGAATGCTGTCATGGATGGCTATGTCCTCTTTAGGAAAGACAGGCTGGGGAAGTGTTGAGACCAGAGCTGCTCTTTTTGTTAGAGAGCAACTAGAAAGTATTGAGCTCCATCTGGGGGAAGGTGAAGAATGTGTGGAGAGCTTGTGGGTCAGGGCCAGGCTGGTATGGGTGATGCTCTTGTGGGGGTTGTCTTAGTTTCTAACAGAAGTTATGCTTCTTGTAGTGTCTAGTATGAATTTATCTTGTACCTCAGAGATACTGATAACATCCTGGCAGTGTTGAACGGAGCCGAGGACATAACTCACTTCCGCATTCCTCTGCCAGTGAGATAGTTAAGGGGGGCATAAGGAGCTGGGAACTGGGAGGGGACAGGACCAGGGCAGCTGACCCAAATTGACCAAAGAGCTATTCCAACCCATATAACATCATGTGATTAGTTCGGGGGGTTTCCGGGTTCTCTTCGTTACAGAAGAGGCTAGCCGGGAGGAAGGGTCACCAGTGGCTGTGAGCCCTTGCTCTGCGTATCCTCTTTGTGTATATATATATATATGTACTGTTATTTCTTTTGTTCTCTTTACTATTTTAGTAAATAGCATTTATCTCAACCCAC